>JAKWJD010001755.1:13104457-13502934 GCA_027705065.1 Solanum peruvianum
TGAAAAAAGGCAAGAGCAGCGTTCGGTGGAATCAGTTTCTCATTTTTCTTAAATTGACCAACGGTTTAAGATGTCTCATGTCATTAAAATTATAAGTGGAACAACTATTTTTCTTTGTCATCTTAAATTTTTTTACATATCGAAAAGGTCATAAAAGTAGATATCGATAACTGATTGCTAAATATGCAGACCTGTAGAGAGTGATACTTGGTTGATGTCAATAGCGAAGAAGCACAATGAGACAAGAGAACCTAAGAAAACAATTGATTAGAATTCTGTTTTCATCTATCCAGATCTAGATGATTGAGAAGAATTCCTTTTTTATAGATCCAAATCTAGATGATTGATTCGAATTTCATTTTCATAGATCCAGATCTAGATGGTGGCCTTAGTACAATTTATGGGTTTCAATCCATCGAATTTTGATTTAAGAAAATGAAGGAAAACATTACCATTGCTTTTGGTAAAATGATCCTGATGAGATGTTAACGATAAAGTTGTTTCATCCTTTAATCTATCATGAAGAGAAGTTCTCTTTTTCCCTCATAGAACTTACTAGTGTACTTCATAAAATATAATTAAGATCATAATCTTCTAGACAAAAGACGAACATTGGCGTAGCTAGATGAGTTATAAATGCATAATGTTTATCGGCGAAGAAGAAGAAGGAATCAGTGTGGAACTTTAGCAGTGAATTGTGAAAAGTTAGAGGAATGAAAATTTTTAGGTAAAAAATCAGAGAGAAGCGTCACCAAAAGGTTTATTGCCCCAAAAATGGGCTTGGTTAATGATGTTGGCCCAACCCAACTCCTTATTTTGATAGGGTTCAGGCGATATTTTTTAACTCAACTCTACCTATATTTGATGTCTTTTAATGAGAAATATAAAATCTAAATATTTTTTTGAACTTTTTGGTATTACTATTATTTTCAGCTACTCAAATTAACATGATACTTGTCTGGAGTACGTAAGAAAACAATGTAACACACACTACTATTGTTCTTAAAACATTGAATAAAACAAAATTTCAAATTACAATTTCTCTCAAAGTTTTGTTGCAAATATATATATCTAACAAAGAAAAGGTATGTATTTTTAATATAAGCAGGTTAAGAGTATATGTGTTTGGGGCAGTTAATAAAAAGAGCATAATTTAATGGCAAAAAATAAAGAGTAATCTACGATAATAAAGTCTTTCGAGGATATGGAGTATCCTAAACATAAAGTTAATATATCAAAAGAAAATCAAATTCTCTCCTAAATTAAGATCGTTACTCAGATTTTATTCTGTTTCTTCTATTTAATTAGTATTTCATTTCTAATAAGGTGTATTCTTCATTTTTTTCAAAATCATTAATATCTGAGATTGACAATAACATATAGTTGTGGTACATACATTCTGAAACTTGATTTTTCAAATGTGAAAACAATTCTTTTAAACCTCTTTGGTAATATATAGTCCTCATGTACTTATTTGAAGAAATAACTTCAATCTTCACTCTTTATTAAACTCAAAACATAAGTCTTGAAACAAAGCTAAAACGGTTGTAAAAGACTTATGAAACTTGAAATGACTTCTCTTATTTAACTCTTGTTTTCTCTTAACTTTAATTCTTAACTACTCTTGACTTCACTCTAAAATGATCCTTGAATTGAATTATGGATTCAAGGATTAGTATTTCTGTTTATAAAGATCTCATGATGTTTAAGAATAATTCTCGGTACCTAAACATGAAAAAAATTTGAAATCAATATTTGAAGGTAGGTCCACGATGCTCAACTAAGTTTTTTATTTTGGGAACAGGTTGCCAGATGCGTTCCCATGTCAAAATTTCGCTCATCCATGTTTCTACTTTGTTTTTCTTCTCTTATTCACCCAAACTCGGTTCTTTTTGCTAAATATCTTTTACATACAGTCAAACCAAAAAATATACCTAAGCACCTAACCCAAAACGACCCCATAATGTGATTTAACGAACTCAAAAACATCACAACTCAGGCAATTCGATATTAGCAAATAAAATCTAGAAGTAGTCGATAAGATCTTCAATATTTTAATGCTTTTATGATGAATCCAAACTGAAATTATATATTTGGCACATAGGGAATCCCAATGTTATGAGAGACTTAGAAACCTTGATAGGGATCACCCTCGACGAATTTCACTCATAAGGCTACACGTTCTTTGCGAATTCGTGATTTATCTCCCTTTCAATTCTTCTTTTCTCTCTTCTCTAAGCCCTAAGGGTAACTATGACTTTTCCAAAGTAATCTAAGACTTGATTTTACCCTTATAAACCTCTAAAACAAAATAGGAAATTAATTGGTGAAAAGACTAGTTTTCCCTTCCCTAAATCCGGATTAAGACTTTCCCCAGTCCGACAACCCAACTTTGAAGTGCATAACTAAGTCAGACAATATGGAACTCTCGCAAACTCGGTGACGTTAGAAAGATATTTATAAGGGATTTAAAACCATATGAATAAATTCCTATAATGCATGATGAGATAGAAGTTATGCCATTTGAAAATGATCAAATCTCACTTTCTTAACCAAGATAAATTTTTCCAGATTTTTCCTTTTCTTTCCAAAATAGATTATTTTAGTTTCTTAGATATATTTCGAATTGTGAGATGTCACAATACTATAACCATAACAAAATATATGGTTCAATTCCAAATAAATTGGGGTCGGTGATATAAAAGTTAAGCAATGGTAATGACTATTATGAGACAATGATAAAAACCATCTATGATATAGATTAACAATTTTAGGGTCATTTTTAACATATACATGATATGACATACTATAATAAAAAAGAGATTTGTGGAGGTTAATAAGAAAGTAGCCGAAGGTCTCCATTTGAATTTAGTTTATTATGTTTTTGTATGGACATAATGTTCCACTTTACCGGGGAATGTTGTTGTTCTATGCTTTTTGGTCTCTTCTTTAATGTATGAAGTTGTTTTTTGTAACGTCTTGGAATTTAGAAAATTTTATTATTTCTAACACACTATTTTCATGGAGATTTTCAGATACTTCTTTCTTTTTTCTTACTCTAAAATCTCTCTATGAACCATATTTTTATATTAAAAAAAATGAAAATTTTAAAAAAATATAGACCTTTATTATTTCAAAGAACGCTTTGTCTTAACAAAAAATATTTTTGACAATATAGCGTGTGTATAAAAAATATGAATATTATCAAATGATCATATTTAGTCTTCATAAAATAGTTCAATCTCATGCGAAGCACGAATAATTTACCTAGTATATATATAAAGGAGAACCCTTAGCCACCTACTTGGCGCCACCAAAAATCAAGATTCCCTTTTAATTTATTTTATTTTAAAAGTTACTGTTCTCCTTTTATGAAAAGTTGTGCCTATTATGAAAGTTTTGTCTTTTATGAAAGGTTATAACCTTTTTGAAGGGTTATAACTTTTCCTAAGAGTAGTAACCTTTTAGAAAAGTTGTGACATCTATGAAGAAATGTCACTTTTATAAAAAAAATTGGTACTTTTGTGAAAGGTTGGGACCTTTCCGAAGAATTGTAATATTTTCAAAGAGTTGTAACCTTTCCATAAGACAACATAATCATTTGTTTGCACTTCCCTTAGTTGTGTATAAACATAGGACTTCCCTTTTATTCTAAAAGAACAAAAACTTTTAACTACTTTCTCTCTTCTTATGGGCAATTAAAGAGTTGTGTATGTTGCTCCGGTTGAATGGCTCCCTGACACCATATTTTTGTATCAATACATATGTGAATAGAATCTTTATTTCTTGAAATGATCTATTCCTTTAAACATGTTACAAGAGGAGAGTAATTTTCGTAATGAGACATTGTGTATTAAATGGGCTCAATTTTTTCCATTCTGTTTCATTCTATTTTTGATGATCCTGGTATATTTTTTACAGCCATTAGTTATGTTTATATTATTAATGTTGTTTTTTCATACATGCTTTGAACTTTGTTGATTACGTTTATGAAAAGTTATTGTTATAAGTATTTGTTAATATATATTAAATAACAAACGTTAATTGGGTATTCACGCAAGTTTTCTCTACTTAAATTATTAAAGGTACACTAAAACCCCGTACAAATCTATAATTTTTTCATCAACAACGTCATTCCTTCACATACAAGGATGCGATTTAGTGTTCTTTTGAAAAATCATCTGACAGTTAATAACTTTGCATATCCATATCTTTTGGTTTTTATGTTGTTTTTATCTATTTTACTAAATTTTTAGAGTTGATACTATGAGTACATTATGATTGAAAGTTGATTCAAGTGTTAGTTAATTTTTGGGTATGTTATTAAAAAAATTAGAACTTATCTGGTTAGAATAATTTGTCATCATCACTGAATATTTTATATTTTACTCACTTTCATGTATGTTTTTCTTGTTCCTTTGTTGTTTTCTTAATATTGTATTGATTATTTTTCGTTTGATATGTATATTATCTTACAATGACACAACTTTCCATTCTTATAATGATTTTCTTTTTTTCCTACTATTCGGATCTTCAAAATATTTTTTGTGACAATTATAAATATTTTCAGCAAACATAATTTGAGGATTATTAAGCCAAACCTATTCTAACTAAAGTTAATATTTTAAACTACAAAAGGTATGTCTATTAAGATAGATTTGTTATCCTTCATGTTCCAAGTCATTGCTGAGTGTTTGAGTTATCTAGGTTAGACTCATTTTTAATTTTTTATTGTTCAAGAATATTTCTTTTAGCTGAGTGTAGAATCCACCATTTTTATCTACTTGTACTTTCATAATGAAACAATTATAACATACATATTTTTTTAACAAGTCATAAAGTTCCATTGATGAAACATCTAGAAGGGCTTTCAGAGCATCAGTTTATTGAAGAATATATTTCTAAAGGGCTCAACAATATTATTTTTTTGTTGTTTCAAATTTATTTTTCTCCTTTTATAAATTTTGTTAGAGTAACAAAGTAACAATAACGAAAACAGGTGAATATTTTACCTCAAAGAAGTAGACTGTCTCTAAAAATATTATTTATTTATTGTGGTGCACATTTATTTTTGGTCTTAACTTATTTATAACTAATAATGATTATCAAAAACTTTAAGGGAGACAATTAAAATTATGTACAAAAATATAAAAAAGGGATGTTTAATTGTTACATTAGAACATCACTAAATTTTAACAAGACAATTATATTATCAAACATACGTTATGATAAATCAAAGGGACACAATATATAATGTGTCAAGAAAATACTAGCCTTAGGACACTTGGCGTTTGATGTATAAGTAAAATATCCTCAAGCTATTGGTTGTAAACCATAGAAACATGGCAGAACATAACTCTCATTTGTGACGAATACGACCACATGAAACTATTTAGAGAATTTATACAAACTTGAGGAAGAAAAGTGGTTAACAAAAAGGAAGAGAAGTGGAGCTTACAAAGAATTGGAATGTCGTTTTTACAAAAACTTAAAACCCTGCTTGTGGCATTGGTCTGTTTTCCTTTTTTCTTAAGAGCTAAGGTGGGTTGATTGCACCATGCAGCTTTAAAACAATTGTGAACAGCTACAGAACATTATGTCAAACAATCGCACTTCAATTTCAATTTTCATCAAAATTTACCACAGAGAAACATGGGTATTGGTGGTGCTACTAATATCTCCTCAATCTATTGGGGAAAGAAGAGAAACATGGTTGAGAATAAATCTACTTGGGATAAATAGGTAAACACCAAACTATTCACAGAATTGATAAAAAGAAGTGGGAATAATATATAGGTATCATTGTAATGTTGTTTATACGAGGATAGCTTATAACATTGAGAAAGGAATTGAGGATGGACTATTCATTAGCGGTGTGGCATGTAGTTCGGACTTATGGGCCTTAATTATGGACGCAGGCTTGGGTTGACTTCCAAAGTTTATAAGTTGTCACTTTTTTTTTAAAGGTCTCACACACACACACATACACACACATATGTAGGATAAATTATGGGGCAATGGGAAAAGAATTACTATATTAGCGCAATTGCAGGAGCTAATAATGAGAGCTCAGTAGTAGAAATGACAAACAACCTTTATTAAGTAGGTCTCATTAAAACTCATTCTATTGCTCTAATATAGTAATCCTTTTCCATTCCTCCATAATCCACTCCTATATATATATATATATATATATATATATATATATATATATATATATATATATATATATATATAGGAATGATCGAATAAACCTATAATCAAATTGAAAAAAACAGAATGATATTCGAGTAACGAGACCTTGTGAAGAAACTTAGGTGACAACTTTTATAAACTTGGTAAGTGAATCAAGTCCCTGCATTCCAAATTAAGTCCCACATGTCGAAAAACATGCCAAACTGCTAAAGAATAGTCCATCCTCATTTACTTTTTAAATGTGCTATGCTACTCTTATACCATCAACGTTACAATGATACCTATATCTAATTCTCACTTGTATTTATTAATTCCTCGTTCACCATTATGAAAACAATAGTTTGTCCTATAACAAGAATTTTAAACTTGAACCTCCTCTATTGAAGGAAAATATCTTGCATGTGTGAAGAACGTCAAAATGGTCAATCTCAAAAAACCTCTAAGAACAATAGTAACAAGACATAGTGATATTGGGATAAAATCCCATGTCAGAAAACCAACTTGAACAAAAGATAAGAATTTTAGTAATTGGTATGCACTTAATAGGAAAAAGAAATTTATTTGATCAAAAGATAAGAACTTTAATGTGAAATATGTATACCAGATATGTGAATGTTTGTACATTGGGAGAAAAACATTGACCACCATAAAGAAGGATTCATTCATTCGATATAATCAATTTGTAAACCTCGAGTAGCATTAACGTTTATCAAGAAGTACGCAAACATTCAAAACCTAAGCTCCATTTAGCAATGTGACTCTTAGACACTAAAATTCAACTCAAAGCAACACTCTACGTATATATAGTGGATCCTTTTAGGCTAATAAAATGGAAATCCTCCATCTCAAAGCCTTACAAAGATAGAGAGACTGTTAATAATTTTTTTAAGAGTCTGTTACCAACACAGACATTCTTATATGAAGGAATTAAGAACAAGAAATCTCCTAAATGCTTCCAATTATCGTTAGGACCATAAAATCACCAATCGTACGGTAAATTTACAACTCAAAGCAATGGACAAACAGACATTCGACAAAAAATAATATTATAAAGAACTTGTACAAGAAAGACTAGATATGTACTTACTTACGAGGATATTCAATTACTTCCTCCAGCATATATTTATGATCAATGAGGTTTAGGATTTCCTATCAGTAAATTGTTGATTCCCAAAACCTCGATCACGTTGATCGTACGCAAGCTACTAAAATTCACTAACAAAACCTCGACCCCATAATTAGTCACGACCAAATTGCTAACCTCTGATGAAATACATACAGAAACTAAAACATAATCGATACCTGGTTAGCAAATACATAGTTCTTTCCAAAATCAAAACAACTTTGTCATAACATAAAAATTCCATTTCTAGAATTGAAAAGGAAAGATTACCCAAGCTCAGTAACGTTAGGAACAAAGTCACTCAACTAAATAGAATCACGCAAAAGAATGAGATTCATACTGGCCTAACCTAAATCCCTTAAATTTCCACCCCCAACTCCAACCACTTAAAGGGTAATGTATTGTGATTCCAGATATGAAGTTTTTCAAGATTGGATGCATATGAAACGTACTTGGAAAGTTCAACAAGAAAACAAATCAAAATCATCGCTAAACTCACTAAGATAAATGGAATTAATAAAAAATGGGTGAATGAGTTAAGATTTGGTTCTATTGATGAGCACAAGTGAGTTGATCAAAGATACATTGAGGTACACGCAGTTGGTGAAAACAAGAAATCGTTTGCACACTAGAGAAAATGCTTCACAGTCGAATTAGTAATGCAGACGAACTAATATAAATTTTCAGCATTCTATAGAAAAACCCGTACGCTGATTCAACATCCATTTAAGATAATTAGCGATTAAAGTGTGAATAAAGTTGACTTGAATAACCATTGATTCAGAATTTAGATACAACATATTTTTTTCTTCTTCCCTTTTCTAGAAATTTTTGAATTTCGGTTACTACCGATTTGTGTTTGATTTTCTTGTAACAGATTTTAGTCGTTTTGAGCAACAGATTTTATTTATGGAAAACTGGCTGAGATGACGGACCCCACGACGGACCGTCATGGGCACGACGGACCGTCGCAGGGTCTCGTTTCAAAACACTTAGGAATTCTGAAATCTGAGTACTGAAATCGACTCTCTGAACTCTGTGACAGACCTGCAGGACGGACCGTCACAGGTACGACGAACCGTCGTGAGCTCTCGTTTCAAAACACTTCAACTCTTAAAAAGTTGGTACAGGGAACGATTCTTTGAACGTCGTGACGGAAGTGCAGGACGGACCGTCGTAGGCACGACGGGCCGTCACAGACTCTTTAAGGAAATTGAGTCCCTGACGAACCTGCATGACGGACCGTCGCAGGCACGACGGGCCGTCACAGGTTGCGTAATCCCAGGCGGAGTCGGATTTCTGTTAAGTTTTTAAGGGGCGTTTTGGACTATTCCTGCTATAAGTATATATTTCGTGGGTTTATATTAATAACTCAAATTCTTGGGGGATAAAAGAGGTAAACTTGAGTTAATTAGTGGGTTATTATTGGATCTTTTACACTAATTACATACTAATTAGGGTAAAAGAAAGAGGGTTTCAATAAGAAAACTAGAAAGAACAAAGAGAAGGAGAGAGAATCGATCGAGAAGAGGAAAACACAAAGCCTGGGAATTTGCTTGTTGATCACAAATCTTCGGTGGAGGTAGGTTATGGTTTCTTTTACGATATTCGTAGTAAACTCTTAATAGCGAATGATATGTATTGATAGTATTGTAAACCCTGCTATGTGCTTAATTGTATGCTTGCATGAATGTGATTATATAAGTGTGATGATATAAGCATGATGAAGTTATTGAATCCCAAATCTTGTAAAACCCTAATCTCTTTGTTAATGATGATGCCTTGGTATGAGAGAAGGCTTGATAAACTAAAGTAATGGGATTGATGATGCCTTAGTATAAGAAAAGGCTTGATGAACTAAAGTAATGAGAATGATGATGCCTTTGTATAAGAGAAGGCTTGATGAATTGATAGAATGAGATTAGGGGATCGGAGTGTCACGGTCCGACACATAGAATTAAGGGATCGGGTGTCACGAACCGACACGTAGTATTAGGGGGACCGGGTGTCACGAACCGACACGTAGATTTAGGGGATCGGGTGTCACGAACCGACACGTAGATTTAGGGGATCGGGTGTCACGAACCGACACGTAGATTTAGGGGATCGGGTGTCACGAACCGACACGTAGATTTAGGGGATCGGAGTGTCACGTTCCGACACATAGTAGTAGGGGATCGGAGTGTCACGTACCGACACAAGAGGAATAAAGAATATGACGGAGCGGAGTGTCACGTACCGACACAAGAGAAATAAAGATAATGAATCTTGAAAGATGCTAATATACTCAATCTAATGAATCTAATTCCCAAATGAGTATGGTATTGAGGCTTGAGTCCTCATGTGTGAACTTGACTGTAATTGTTAATGATATAGTACTTGTTGTTGCTAAATGTTGAGTATCATAGTTGATTTTATGATATTACTTGATATATATTGTCTTCTATTTTGAGTTGGCCGATGATATCTACTCAGTACCCGTGTTTTGTACTGACCCCTACTTTTATGTTTTCTTCTTTGGTATTTGTGGAGTGCAGCAAACGTACCGTCATCTTCAACTCAACCGCAATTCTAGCCAGTCTTCGTCACACCGGATCTTCAGGGTGAGCTAAGGCTTCTAGCTTGGACTGGATCTTCTTCCTCATGTCTTGATGCCTTGAAGTTTCCGGCATGGACTAGCTTTTACTTGTTTTAGCTTTTAGAATATTCTTAGTTTAGTCATTTGATTATAGATGTTCTTGTGGTGATGACTTCCAGATTTTGGGGATAATAATAGTTATTGAATTGATTTTATTAATGAGTTAAGTCTTCCGCATTACTTTCTGTTGATATTATATTGAAATGATAAGGGTTAGATTGGTTGGTTCGCTCAAATAGGAGGGTAAATGTGGGTGCCAGTCGCGGCTCGGTTTTGGGTCGTGACAAACTTGGTATCAGAGCATTAGGTTCGTTGGTCTCATCACACAAGAACAAATCTAGTAGAGTCTTAAGGAACGGTAGGGGGACGCCTTTACTTTTCTTTGGGAGGCTATAAGACTTTAGGGGAAAATTCCATTCTTTCTTTCTTTCTTTCGTGCTACTACTTGAATCCAATTGGTATCTAGGTGATACAAATTGGTATCTGACCATCTTCACTCTATTTCGCAGATGGTTAGAACTAGAGCAACGACTGCGCCAACACCAACACCGGCAAGACAAGAAACGTCTGGGCCAGTCACTGGGGCTGTGGTTTGAGGAAGAGCAGTGGCAAGAGGCCGTGGTAGAGGTCGTGGGAGGACGTCCTCTAGAGGATGAGGACGAGCACCTAGTCCATCTGATGCTATGGCGGTGACTCCTCCACCGACTGAGGAGGTAGTAAGAGAGGGTAAGGAAGGGGAAAATGAACAAGAGCAAAATGAGGAATTGCCACCCCAACCTACCCCAGAGATGATCAATCAGGTTCTTGCTTATCTTAGCGGGTTATCTGATCAGGGTCAGGCACCTCCAGTGTTTTCTGCACCAACACCTCCGGTTTCAGAGGTACGACATGACGCTGCTGGGGCTCCCCGCATGGATGCCTCATTGGAGATAGGCACGTTTCCTCGTCTGACTACGGGGCCCATAATGACAAATGATCAGCATGAACTTTTCAGCAAGTTCTTAAAATTGAAACCTCCTGTCTTCAAGGGTGCTGAATCTGAGGATGCCTACGATTTTCTGGTTTATTTTCATGAGCTACTACACAAAATGGGTATAGTAGAATGGTTTGGTGTTGAGTTTGTGACTTATCAGTTTCAAGGGAACGCCAAAATGTGGTGGCGATCACATGTTGAGTGTCCACCGACAGAGGCAACACCTGTGACTTGGGCATCATTCTCTAGCTTGTTTATGGAGAAGTATATCCCACGGACTTTGAGGGATAGTAAAAGAGATGAATTCTTAAGTCTAGAGCAAGGTAGGATGTCGGTTACTGCATATGAGGCTAAGTTTCGCGCACTATCCAGATATGCCACCCAACTTTGTTTCAGTCCACAAGAGCGGATTCGTCGTTTCGTGAAGGGGTTGAGGTCAGAGTTGCGGATTTCAGCCTTACAGGTAGCGGCTACGGCAAAATCCTTCCAAGAAGTGGTAGATTTCGTGGTAGAGGTGGAAGGAGTGAAGCCAGATGAATTCACCATGGCATCGACATCAAAAAGGTTTCGAAAGGGAGGTGAGTTTAATGGTTCTTACTCTAGAGGACAGGGTTCCGGAGGTTACTCAGTTCGACCAATTCAGTCTTCGCTACAGACTGTAGTTGGGGGTCCACCTCAGACCGGTCAACACTTCTCTGAGAGACCTATGCTTGACTCTAGAGAGTGTTATAGATGTGGAGAGCTGGACATATTAGGAGGAATTGTCCAAAACAGAGTTATAGACCCCCAATAGCTAGAGGTAGAGGTGGTCATGGTAGAGGCCGTTATTCTGGAGGACGTGGTGGTCGAGGTAATGGTGGTCATCAAAACGGCCGGGGTGATGGGCAAACTAGAGCCACTACATCACAACATGGTAGGGGCAACGGACAGACAAACGATAGGGCCCATTGTTACGCTTTCCTTGGGCGGTCTGAAGCGGAGGCATCTGATGCTGTCATCACAGGTAATCTTTTGGTTTGTGATTGCATGGCTTCTGTATTGTTTGATCCCGGATCCACCTTTTCTTATGTATCTTCCTCATTTGCTAATGGTCTTAATTTATATTGTGAATTACTTGACATGCCTATTCGTGTTTCTACTCCAGTGGGTGAGTCTGTGATAGTTGAAAAAGTGTATAGGTCTTGTTTAGTGACTTTTGTGGGGAGTAACACATATGTAGATTTGGTTATCTTAGAAATGGTTGACTTTGATGTAATTCTGGGTATGACTTGGTTTTCTCCGCAATTTGCGATCTTGGATTGTAATGCTAAAACTGTGACGTTAGCCAAGCCTGGGACAGATCGGTTAGTGTGGGAGAGTTACTACACTTCCAATCCGGTGCGTATCATCTCCTTTCTTCGTGCTAAGAAAATGGTTAGTAAAGGGAGTTTAGCTTTCTTGGCCCATATCAAGGATGACACTACACAAGTACCTTCGATTGATTCGGTTTTGGTAGTCCGTGAGTTTTTTGATGTGTTCCCTGCAGATCTTACTGGTATGCCACCAGATAGGGATAGTGACTTATGTATTGATCTTGAACCGGGCACTCGCCCCATTTCTATACCCCCATATAGAATGGCTCCCGCGGAGTTAAGAGAGTTAAAGGCCCAACTTCAAGAGTTGTTGAGCAAAGGCTTCATTAGACCAAGTGCATCTCCTTGGGGTGCTCCGGTTTTGTTTGTGAAGAAGAAGGATGGGAGTTTTCGGATGTGCATAGACTACCGGCAGTTGAACAAGGTAACTATTAAGAACAAGTATCCTCTTCCTCGCATTGATGACTTGTTCGATCAGTTACAAGGTGCTTGTGTCTTCTCTAAGATTGACTTGAGATCCGGTTATCATCAATTGAAAATACGGGCAACGGATGTGCCAAAGAATGCTTTTCGAACCAGGTATGGGCATTACGAATTTGTAGTGATGTCTTTTGGTCTTACGAATGCCCCTGCTGCGTTCATGAGGTTGATGAACGGGATTTTTAAGCCATATCTGGATCTCTTTGTAATCGTATTTATTGATGATATACTGATATACTCTAAAGGTAAGAAGGAACATGAGGAGCATTTGATAATTGTATTGGAAATGTTGAGGGAGAAAAAGCTTTATGACAAGTTCTCTAAGTGTGAGTTTTTGCTAGATGCAGTGTCCTTCTTGGGGCATGTAGTTTCTAAGGATGGAGTGATGGTAGATCCTTCTAAGATTGAGACAGTGAAGAATTGGGTAAGACCCACTAATGTGTCAGAAATAAGGAGCTTTGTTGGGTTAGCTAGCTACTACCGCCGATTTGTCAAGGGATTCTCTTCTATTGCTTCCCAATTCACGAACTTGACTAAGCAGAATGTTCCATTTGTATGGTCGGATGAGTGTGAAGAAAGCTTTCAGAAACTCAAGACTTTGTTGACTACCGCACCTATCCTTACCTTGCCAGTAGAGGGTAAGAATTTCATTGTTTATTGTGATGCGTCCTATTCTGGGTTGGGTGCAGTGCTAATGCAAGAGAAGAATGTGATTGCTTATGCTTCAAGACAATTAAAGGTGCATGAACGTAACTATCCGACCCATGATTTGGAATTGGCCGCGGTAGTATTCGCATTAAAGCAATGGAGGCATTATTTATATGGGGTTAAGTGTGAAGTTTATACGGATCATCGTAGCCTACAGTATGTCTTTACTCAGAAAAATTTGAATTGAGACAAAGGAGATGGATGGAACTACTGAAGGACTATGATATCACTACTTTGTATCATCCGGGGAAGGCGAATATTGTGGCAGATGCTTTAAGTAGAAAGGCGGGAAGCATGGGAAGTCTAGCTCACTTGCAAGCTTCTAGACGCCCATTGGCTAGAGAAGTTCAGGTTTTGGCTAATGACCTTATGATGTTAGAAGTAAATGAGAAGGGAGGATTGTTATCTTGTGTGGAGGCAAGATCTTCCTTCCTTGACAAAATCAAGGGAAAGCAGTTTAATGATGAGAAATTGATCCGGATCCGAGATAAAGTGTCGCAAGGAGAGGCTAAAGAAGCAACAATCGATGAGGAAGGTGTATTGAGGATTAAGGGAAGGGTATGTGTACCCCGCGTCGATGATTTGATCAACACCATTCTGACAGAGGCTCATAGTTCAAGGTATTCTATACATCCGGGTGCAACCAAGATGTACCGTGACCTAAAGCAACACTTTTGGTGGAGTATAATGAAACGTGATATTGTTGATTTTATTGTCAAATGTCCAAACTGTCAACAAGTAAAGTACGAACACCAGAGGCCCGGAGGAACACTTCAGAGAATGCCCATTCAAGAATGGAAGTGGGAAGGAATTGCAATGGACTTTGTGGTTGGTCTTCCAAAGACAATGGGTAAGTATGACTTTATTTGGGTGATTGTTGATAGGTTAACTAAGTTTGCTCATTTCATTCCGGTTAAGGTGACTTACAATGCCGAGAAGTTAGCCAAAATCTATATCTCAGAAATTGTTTGGTTGCATGGGGTTCCACTCTACATCATATCAGATAGAGGTACGCAGTTTACTTTTATGTTTTGGAAAACACTGCATGCGGAATTGGGTACTAGGTTGGACCTTAGTACTGCGTTCCATCCTCAGACCGATGGTCAGTCTGAGCGAACGATTCAAGTGTTGGAGGATATGCTTCGTGCATGTGTGATAGAATTTGGTGGTCATTGGGATAACTTCCTACCCTTAGCGGAGTTTTCATACAATAATAGCCATCACTCAAGCATTGATATGGCTCCATTTCAGGCATTGTATGGTAGGAGATGTAGGTCTCCCATTGGGTGGTTTGATGCATTTGAGGTTAGACCTTGGGGTACTGACCTTTTGAGGGATTCGATAGAGAAAGTGAAATCTATTCAAGAAAAGCTTCTAGCGGCGCAAAGTAGGCAAAAACAATATGCAGATTGAAAGGTTAGAGACTTAGAATTCATGGAGGGGGAGCAAGTCTTGTTGAAGGTTTCGCCCATGAAAGGGGTGATGCGGTTTGGTAAAAGAGGTAAGCTAAGGCCAAGGTAAATTGGTCCCTTTGAAGTACTTAAGCGAGTAGGGGAGGTGGCTTATGAGCTAGCCTTGCCCCCAGGGCTGTCCGTAGTACATCCGGTATTCCATGTGTCTATGTTGAAAAGATACCATGGGGATGGAAACTACATTATCCGTTGGGATTCAGTTTTGCTTGATGAGAATTTGTCTTATGAGGAGGAGCCTGTTGCTATTTTAGATAGAGAAGTTCGCAAGTTGAGGTCAAGGGAGATTGCATCCATCAAGGTGCAATGGAAGAATCGACCGGTTGAAGAAGCCACTTGGGAGAAGGAGGCAGATATGCAAGAAAAATACCCACACCTGTTTAAAGATTCAGGTACTCCTTCTCGCCCTTGTTTTTCTTCTTGTGATCGTTCGAGGATGAACAATGGGTAAATTGGTATCTATTGTAACGACCTGTTTAGTCGTTTTGAGCAACAGATTTTATTTCTGGAAAACTGGCTGAGATGACGGACCCCACGACGGACCGTCATGGGCACGACGGACCGTCGCAGGGTCTCGTTTCAAAACACTTAGGAATTCTGAAATCTGAGTACTGAAATCGACTCTCTGAACTCTGTGACGGACCTGCAGGACGGACCGTCACAGGTACGACGAACCGTCATGAGATCTCGTTTCAAAACACTTCAACTCTTGAAAAGTTGGTACAGTGAACGATTCTCTGAACGTCGTGACGGAAGTGCAGGACGGACCGTCGTAGGCACGACGGGTCGTCACAGACTCTTTAAGGAAATTGAGTCCCTGACGAACCTGTATGACGGACCGTCGCAGGCACGACGGGCCGTCACAGGTTGCGTAATCCCAGGCGGAGTTGGATTTCTGTTAAGTTTTAAAGGGGCGTTTTGGACTATTCCTGCTATAAGTATATATTTCGTGGGTTTATATTAATAACTCAAATTCTTGGGGGATAAAAGAGGTAACCTTGAGTTAATTAGTGGGTTATTATAGGCATCTTTTACACTAATTACTATGTAATTAGTGTAAAAGAAAGAGGGTTTGAATAAGAAAACTAGAAAGAACAAAGAGAAGGAGAGAGAATCGATCGAGAAGAGGAAAACACAAAGCTTGGGAATTTGATTGTTGATCACTAATCTTCGGTGGAGGTAGGTTATGGTTTCTTTTACTATATTCGTAGTAAACTCTTAATAGCGAATGATATGTATTGATAGTATTGTAAACCCTGCTATGTGCTTAATTGTATGCTTGCATGAATGTGATTATATAAGTGTGATGATATAAGCATGATGAAGTTATTGAATCCCAAATCTTGTAAAACCCTAATCTCTTTGTTAATGATGATGCCTTGGTATGAGAGAAGGCTTGATAAACTAAAGTAATGGGATTGATGATGCCTTAGTATAAGAAAAGGCTTGATGAACTAAAGTAATGAGAATGATGATGCCTTGGTATAAGAGAAGGCTTGATGAATTGATAGAATGAGATTAGGGGATCAGAGTGTCACGTTCCGACACATAGAATTAAGGGATCGGGTGTCACGAACCGACACGTAGTATTAGGGGGACCGGGTGTCACGAACCGACACGTAGATTTAGGGGATCGGGTGTCACGAACCGACACGTAGATTTAGGGGATCGGGTGTCACGAACCGACACGTAGATTTAGGGGATCGGGTGTCACGAACCGACACGTAGATTTAGGGGATCGGGTGTCACGAACCGACACGTAGATTTAGGGGATCGGAGTGTCACGTTCCGACACATAGTAGTAGGGGATCGGAGTGTCACGTACCGACACAAGAGGAATAAAGAATATGAGGGAGCGGAGTGTCACGTACCGACACAAGATAAATAAAGATAATGAATCTTGAAAGATGCTAATATACTCAATCTAATGAATCTAATTCCCAAATGAGTATGGTATTGAGGCTTGAGTCCTCATGTGTGAACTTGACGGTAATTGTTAATGATATAGTACTTGTTGTTTGCTACATGTTGAGTATCATAGTTGATTTTATGATATTACTTGATATATGTTGTCTTCTATTTTGAGTTGACCGATGATATCTACTCAGTACCCGTGTTTTGTACTGACCCCTACTTTTATGTTTTCTTCTTTGTTATTTGTGGAGTGCAGCAAACGTACCGTCATCTTCAACTCAACCGCAATTCTAGCCAGTCTTCGTCACACCGGATCTTCAGGGTGAGCTAATGCTTCTAGCTTGGACTGGATCTTCTTCCTCATGTCTTGATGCCTTGAAGTTTCCGGCATGGACTAGCTTTTACTTGTTTTAGCTTTTAGAATACTCTTAGTTTAGTCATTTGATTATAGATGTTCTTGTGGTGATGACTTCCAGATTTTGGGGATAATAATAGTTATTGAATTGATTTTATTAATGAGTTAAGTCTTCCGCATTACTTTCTGTTGATATTATATTGAAATGATAAGGGTTAGATTGGTTGGTTCGCTCACATAGGAGGGTAAATGTGGGTGCCAGTCGCGGCTCGGTTTTGGGTCGTGACATTTCTCCATTTAAAAATTTCAAATAAGTCTTTACTAGTTTATAGACATATAGATGTTAATATTTATCTATGGTGTTAGCTATATTTGCTTTCCATTTGCCATAATTAGATTCGGTTGGTTTAAGTATCATGCACCTTTGAAAGCAGTAATAGAGCACGCATTGAAAAAAGGCAAGAGCAGCGTCCGGTGGAATCAGTTTCTCTTTTTTCTGAAATTGACAAACATTTTAAGATGTCTCATGTCATAAAAATATAAGTGGAACGACTATTTTTCTTTGCCATCTTAGATTCTTTTACATATAATAAATGTCATAAAAGTAGATATTGATACCTGATGGCTAAATATGCAGACTTGTATCGAGTGATACTTTGTTGACGTCAATAGCGAATCAGCACAATGAGACAAGAGAACCTAAGAAAACAATTGATTAGAATTCCCTTTTCATCGATCCAGATCTAGATGATTGATTAGAATTCCTTTTTTATAGATCCAAATCTAGATGATTAATTCAAATTTCTTTTTCATTGATCCAGATCTAAATGATGGCCTTAGTACAATTTATGGGTTTCAATCCATCGAATTTTTATTTAAGAAAATGAAGGAAAACATTACCTTTGTTTTTCGTAAATGATCTTGATGAGATGTTTATGATAAAGTTGTTTCATCCTCTAATCTATCAACAAGAGCAGTTGGCTTTTTCCCTCATAGAACTTACCAGTGTACTTCATAAAAATACAATTAATATCATAATCTTCTAGACAAAAGACGAACATTGACGTAGCTAGATGAGTTATAACTGCATAAAGTTCATCGGCGAAGAAGAAGAAGGAATCAGTGTGGAACATTAGCAGTGAATAGTAAAAAGTTAAAGAAAATGAAAATTTTTAGGTCAAACTTCAGAGAGAAGCGTCACAAAAAAGGATTAGTGCCACAAAAATGGGCTTGGTTAATGATGTTGGCCCAACCCAACTCTTTATTTGGATAAGGTTGAGGCAATATTTTTTAACTCAACTCTACCTATATTTGATGTCTTTTAATGAGAAACATAAATCTAAATATTTTTTTGAATTTTTTTTGGTATTAGTATTATTTTAAGCTACTCAAATTAATATGGTACTTATATGGGGTACGTAAGAAAACAATGTAACACACACTACTATTGTTCTTAAAACATTGAATAAAACAAAATTTCAAATTACAATTTCTGGCAAAGTTTTATTGCAAATATGTGTATCTAACGGAGAAAAGGTATGTATTTTTTACATACGCAGGCTAAGAGTATAATTATTTGGGGCAGTTAATAAAAAGAGCATAATTAAATGACAAAAAATAAAGAGTAATCCACGATAATAAAGTCTTTAGAGGATATGGAGTATCCTAAAGATAAAGTTAATATATCAAAAAGAAAATCAAATTTTCTCCTAAATTTAGTTCGTTACTCAGATTTTATTCTGTTTCTTCTATTTAATTCATATTTCATTTTAAATAGGGTGTATTCTTTATTTTTTCAAAATCATTAATATCTGACATTGACAATGACATATAGTTGTGGTAGATACATTCTGAAACTTGATTTTTTAAATGTGAAAACAATTCTTTTAAACCTCTTTGGTAATATATAGTACCCATGTACTTATTTGAAGAAATAACTTCAATCTTCACTCTTTATTAAACCCAAAACATAAGTCTTGAAACAAAGCTAAAACGGTTGTAAAAGACTTATGAAACTTGAAATGACTCCTCTTATTTAACTCTTGTTTTCTCTTAACTTTAATTCTTAACTGCTCTTGACTTGACTCTTAAATGATTCTTGGATTGAATTATGGATTCGAGGATTAGGAATTCTGTTTATAAAGATCTCATGATGCTTAAGAATAATTCTAGGTAGCTAAACATGAAAAAATCTGGAAATCAATTTTTGGAGGTAGGTTGGCGATGCCGAGGTATTTTTAAATTATGGTTCTGAAAATGTCTTTGTAGGAAGAACACTTTGTGTCAGCTCCGCGACGCTCAGCTAAAATTTTGTTTTGGGAACAGGTTGCCTGATGCGTTCCCATGTCAAAATTTCGCTCATCCATGTTTCTACTTCGTTTTTCTTCTCTTATTCACCCAAACTCGCTTCTTTTCCTAAATATCATTTACATACAGTCAACCAAAAAATATACCTAAGCACCTAACCCAAAACGACCCCATAATGCCCCGTACAAATCTATAATTTTTTCATCAACAACATCATTCCTTCACATACAAGGATGCGATGTAGTGTTCTTTTTAAAAATCATCTGACAGTTAATAACTTTGCATATCCATATCTTTTGGTTTTTATGTTGTTGTTATCTATTTTACTAAATTTTGAGAGTGGATATTATTAGTACATTATGATTGAAAGTTCATTGAAGTGTTAGTTAATTTTCTTGGGTATGTTATTAAAAAAATTAGAACTTTTCTTGTTAGAATGATTTGTCATCATCACTGAACATTTCATATTTTACACACTTTCATGTATGTTTTTTCTTGTTGTTTTGTTGTTTTCTTAAAATTGTATTGATTATTTTTCGTTTGATATGGATATTATCTTACAATGACACAATTTTTCATTCTTATAATGATTTTCTTTTTTTTCCTACTCATACGCATCTTCAAAATATTTTTGGTGTGAATTATAAATATTTTCAGCAAACATAATTTGAAGATTATTAAGCCAAACCTACCCTAACTAAAGGTAATATTTTAAACTACAAAAGGTATGTCTATTGAGATAGATTTGTTATCCTTCATGTTCCAATTCATTGTTGAGTGTTTGAGTTGTCTGGGTTAGACTCATTTTTAATTTTTTAATTATAAAGAATATTTCTTTTAGCTGAGTGTAGAATCTACCATTTTTATCTACTTGTACTTTCATAATGAAACAACTATAACATACATATTTTTTTAACAAGTCATAAAGTTCCATTGATGAAACATCTAGAAGGGATTTCAGAGCATCAGTTTATTGAAGAATATATTTCTAAAGGGCTCAACAATATTATATTTTAGTTGTTTCAAATTTATTTTTTTTCCTTCTATAAATTTGTTAGAGTAACAAAGTAACAATAACAAAAATAGGTGAATATTTCACCTCCGAGAAGTAGACTGTCTTTAAAAAAAATTATTTATTTATTGTGGTGCACATTTATTTTTTGTCTTAACTTATTTATAACTAATAATGATTATCAAAAACTTTAAGGGAGACAATGAAATTATGTACAAAAATATAAAAACTGATATTTAATTGTTACATTAGAAAATCACTAAATTTTAACAAAACAATTATATTATCAAACATATGATATAATAAATCAAAGGGACACAATATATAATGTACCAAGAAAACACTAGCCTTAGGACACTTGACATTTGTGGTATAAGTAAAATATCCTCAAGCTATCGGTTGTAGACCATAGAAACATGGTTGAACATAACTCTCGTTGGTGGCGAGTACGACCACATGAAACTATTTAGAGAATTTATACAAACTTGCTTGTGACATTGGTCTGTTTTCCTTTTTCTTATGAGCTAAGGTGGTTTGATTGCACCATGCACCTGTAAAACAATTGTGAACAGGTACAGCACATTATGTAAAACAATCGCACTTCAATATAAATTTTTTATCAAAATTTACCACAGAGAAACATGGGTATTGGTGGTGCTACTAATATCCCCTTAAGCTATTAGCGAAAGAAGAGAAACATGGCTGAGAATAAATCTACTTGGGATAAATAGTTAAACACCAAACTATTCAGAGAATTGATAAAAAGAAGTGGGAATTATATTTAGGTATCATTTTAATGTTGCTAATATGAGGGTAGGTTATCACATTAAGAAAGGAATTCAGGATGGACTATTCATTAGTAGTGTGGCATGTTGTTCGGACTTATGCGCCTTAATAATGGATGCAGGACTGGGTTCACTTCCCATGTATAAGTTCTCACCTGTTTCTTTTTTAAAAGGTCTCTTATAAGTTCAATATAATTTTTTCAGTTTGATTATATGTTTGAGCAATAATTCCTAATATATGTATTTATCATCTATGAATATCTCTCTCTCTCTCTCTCTCTCTCTCTCTCTCTCTCTCTCTCTATATATATATATATATATATATATATATATATATATATATATATATATATATATATATATCACATTATTAGCTCATGCTATTGCGCTAATATAGTAATACTTTTCCATTCCTCCATAATATATATATATATATATATATATATATATATATATATATATATATATATATATATATATCACATTATTAGCTCATGCTATTGCGCTAATATAGTAATACTTTTCCATTCCTCCATAATCCACTCCTATATATATATATATATATATATATATATATATATTAGGAATGAATAATCGAACAAACCTATTATCAAATTGAAAAAAAAAAGAATGATATTCGAGTAATGAGACCTTGTGAAGAAACTCAGGTGACAACTTTTATAAACTTGGTAAGTGAATCAAGTCCCTGCATTCCAAATTAAGGCCCACATGTCGAACAACATGCCAAACTGCTAAAGAATAGTCCATTTTCATTTACTTTTTAAATGTGCTATGCTACTCTTATACCATCAACGTTACAATGATACCTATATCTAATTCCCACATGTATTTATTAATTCCTCGTTCACCATTATGAAAACAATCGTTCGTCCTATAACAAGAACTTTAAACTTGAACCTCTTTTATTGAAGGAAAATATCTTGCATGTGTGAAGAACGTCAAAATGGTCAATCTCATACAACCTCTAAGAACAATAGTAACAAGACATACTGATATTGGGGTAAACTCCCATGCCAAAAAACAAACTTGAAAAAAAGATAAGAATTTTAGTAATTGGTATGCACTTAATAGAAAAGAAATTTATTTAAATCAAAGATAAGAACTTTAATGTGAAATATGTATACCAGATAAACGAAAGTTTGTACATTGGGAGAAAAACATTGACAACCATAAATAAGGATTCATTCATTCGATATAATCAAAGTGTAAACCTCGAGTAGCAGTAACGTTTATCAAGAAGTACGGAAACATTTAAAACCTAAGCTCCATTTAGCAATGTGATTCTTAGACACTAAAATTCAACTCAAAGCAAAACTCTACGTATATATAGTGGATCCTTTTAGCCTAATAAAATGGAAATTCTCCATCTCAAAGCCTAACAAAGGTAGAGAGACTGTTAAAAAAATTTTTTTTAAGAGTCTGTTACCAACACAGACATTCTTATATGAAGGAATTAAGAATAAGAAATCTACTAAATGCTTCCAATTATCGTTAGGACCACAAAATCACCAATCGTACGGTAAATTTACAACTCAAAGCAATGGACGAACAGACATTCAACTAAAAATAATATTACAAAGAAGTTGTACAAGAAAGACTAGATATGTACTTACTTATGACGATATTCAATTACTTCCTCCAGCATATATTTATGATCAATGAGGTTTAGCCGTGTCCCTTCGGAGCTGTTCAATACAACATTTTTTAAGTGGTTCTTCCCCAGAGAGATGAGGGAAGCCAGTGTTAAGGAGTTCATCAACCTTAAACAAGGCTCTATTATGGTCAGGGAGTACTCCCTGAAGTTTGTTAAGCGAACAAGGTATGTAACTTTTCTTTGTATTTAGCAGAAAGAATGAAGAGAGTACAAAGCTTTGTTGAAATTATTCAGGTATGCTACTTCCCTGGTTTCGAACAGCAAGGATGAGATTACCAGGTTCCTCATAGGAATCAATGGGGACCTGGAGGAGAGTGTCGGTCTGCGATGCTCCATGAAAATATGAACCTTTCTAGGTTGATGGTGCATGTCCAGCAGGTAGAGGACAGCCTCAAGAAGTGAGGTGTTCGTGATGTTAGGAGACCTAGGACTCAAGATCATGTAGATCCCAGCCATGGAGTCCATAGAAACAATTTTGGCGTCCCTGAGCAGCCCAGGTTCAAGAAGGGGCAACAGAGTTCTGGCAACTCTAACTCTCACAAAAGTAAAACACCTAGAAAAGGCAAAGATGAACCCAAGACGGGCAATGGCGGTGAGATGAAGCATCCTAAGAAGAACTGTGCTAAGTGTGGCCGAGCTCACAATGGAGAGTGCAGACAGGGCACTAATGACTGCCTGGATTATGGTAAGAGTGCACACATGGTTAGAGACTGTACACAGAACAGAGGTCAGGCTAGAGGTAACGCTCAGCCTAGGTCTAACCCACAGAGTGAAGCAGCAGCTGAGCCTCCCAAAAGGAACAAATTCTATGCCCTGAAGGGCAGGGATGAGCAGGAGAAGTCTGCTGATGTGGTCACAAGAATGCTGCAAGTATTCTCAACTTCTGTTTACGCTCTACTTTATCCAGGGTCTGCGCTTTCCTTTGTGACTCCTTGGCTTGCTCTTACTTTAGAAATACTACCTGAAGTTCTGCATAATCCTGTTGTTATTAGTACGCCTTTAGGAGAAAGTGTAAGAACTGATAGAGTATACAAGGATTGTCCAATAGTTGTATGTGGTACGACTTGTGTGTAGACTTGGTTGAACTACCCATGCATGATTTTGATGTTATTCTTGGCATGGACTGGATTCACAGTTGTTATGCTTGATTGGAGTGTCGTAGTAGAGTGGTGAGATTTTGCTTCCCTAATGAAGAAGAGTTAGCATGGGAGAGGTACAATTCGAGTAGTCCTAATCCCCTGATTTCAAATCTTAAGGCCAATAAAATGATGTCCAAGGGGTTACTATGTAATCTAGTGAGTGTTAATGATTTAGAACATGACATTTCTTCCATAGACTCAGTGCATGTATTGAATGAGTTTGTAGATGTGTTTCCTGAAGATTTGCCTGGAGTCCATTCTCTTCGAGAAATTGATTTGGTATCGACTTAGAAGCCGATACTAAAACAATCTTTATTCCTCCTTATAGAATGTCTCCAATAGAACTCAAACATTTGAAGTTGCATTTAAAAGATCTCACTGTTAAGGGTTTCATTCAGCCGAGTATCACCTTGGGGAGCTACAGTGTTGTTGGTGAAAAAGAAGGATGGAACCCTTAGAATGTGTATCGATTATCGGAAACTAAACAAAGTCACTATAAAGAATAAGTATCCACTTCCCAGAATAAATGATTTGTTCGATCAGCTCCAAGGGTCTAGTTTCTTCTCTAAGATTGATCTTCATTCATGGTATCATCAGCTTAGGGTTAGGGATGCAAATGTCCCAAAGATAGACTTTCGTACCCGTTATGATCATTATGAGTTCTTGGTTATGTCATTTGGTCTCATGAATGCACCTGCTGTATTTATGGATCTCATGAAAAGAGTCTTCCGTGAAACCTTGACTCTTTCGTCATAGTATTCATTGATGACATGCTCATCTACTCTAAGACCAAGGAAGAGCATGAAAAACATTTTAGACTAACCTTGCAGGTACTTACACAACATCTATTGTATGTAAAATTCAGCAAGTGTGAATTCTGGATGAGATCAGTGACCTTCCTGGGTCGTGTTGTGTCCGATCAAGGTGTAGAGGTGGACCCCGGGAAGATTGAAGAGGTTAAGAATTGTCCAAATTCCTTTACTCCCACTGACATCCGTAGATTTCTGGGATTGGCTAGTTACAACCGTAGGTTTGTGGAGGGCTTTTCTTCCATTGCTGCTCCACTAACAGCTTTGACGCAGAAGAAAGCCAAGTTTGAATTAACGGTGACTTGTGAGAAGAGTTTCCAGGATATCAAGGACAGACTCAGTTCAGCCTTGGTGCTTACTCTGCCTAAGTGTGGTGAGAATTCCATTGTCTATTGTGATGCATCTAGGGTTGGTTTGGGTTGTGTTGTAATGCAGACCTGTAAGGTGATAGCCCATTCTTACAGGCAGCTCATGGTTCATGGGAAGAATTATCCCACTCGTGACCTCGAGTTGGCACTTGTGGTGTTTGAACTGAAGCTGTGGAGGCAATATCTGTATGGATTGCATGTGGATGTGTTCACACATCATAAGAGTCTCTAATACGTGTTCACATAGAGGGATTTGAATCTACGTCAGCGGAGATGGTTACAACTGCTAAAGGATTATGACATGAATAAACACTACAATCCAGGTAAGGCTAATGTTGTGGCTGATGCTTTGAGCAGGATGAGCATGGAGATTACATACCACATTGAGGACGAGAAGAAGGAGTTGGCAAAAGAGATACATAGACTAGCCAGACTAGGTTTACGATTTGTTGACTCTACTAGTGGGGGTGTTTCAGTTCATCCTAGTTCTGAATCATCCTTGGTAGTTGAAGTCAAGAAGGGTAACGATCTTGATCATGTGTTGATGGAGTTGAAGGACTCAATGTTGTTAAAAATGAATTAGTCTTTCGCTTCGGAAGGGGATGGGATACTTAGATACCAGGACAGGCTGTTTATACCTGATGTTGATGATTTCTGGACAAGGATTGTGGCAGAGGCCCATGGTTCAAGATATTCTATACATCCAGGTTCCACTAAAATGTATCATTATCTTAAGAAGATTTATTGGTGGGATGACATGAAGAATGACATCGTAGAATTTAAGGCTAAGTGTCCAACTGTCAACAGGTTAAGGAAGTGCATCTTAAGACTGGTGGTCTGACTCAGATTATTGAGGTTCTGACTTGTAAGTGGGAGTCCATTAATATGGACTTCGTGGTTGGTCTTCCGAGGAGTAGAAGGCAGCATGACTTCATATAGATTATTGTGGACAGATTGACTAAGTCTACTCACTTTATCCCTGTGAAGTCTACCTACAGAGTCGAGGATTATGGCAGACTTTATATTGATAAGTTTTTGAGGTGGCATGGGATTACTTTGTCTATCATTTCACATGAAGGAGCTTACTTTACTTCACATTCCTGGAGATCTTTCCAGAAAAGGTTGGGCGCGCAAGTGAAGCTTAATACTGCCTTTCATCCTCAGACTGATGGGCAGGCAGAGCGCACTATTCAGAAAATGGAGGACATGTTGAGAGCATGTGTGATTGACTTCACAGGTAGCTGGGATGACTATCTGCCTTTGATAGAGTTCTCGTATAATAATAATTATCACTCCAGCATTGGAATGGCACCGTTTCAGGAACTGTATGGTAGGAGGTGTAGATCTCCAGTTGGGTGGTTTGAGGTTTGAGAGTCAACCATTTTGGGTCCAGATATCATTCATGAGGCCTTAGAGAAGGTTAGAATGATTAGGGGAAGGATGGATACGACTTACAAACGACATAAGTCCTATGCAAAAAAACAAAAAAAGGCCCTTAGAATTTGATGTTGGTGACCAGGTTTACTTGAAGATATCACCTATGAAAGGGGTGATGAGATTTGGTAGAAAAGGGAAGTTGAGTCCGACGTATGTAGGGCCATATGGGATTCTATAGTGTGTGGGTGAGGTGGCCTATGAGTTAGCATTACCTGTGAAGATAGCTTCAATCCATCCAGTCTTTCATGTTTCTATGTTAAGGAGGTGCCTAGGTGATCTAGCATCAATTCTACCTGTGGAAGGTTTGGGGGTTGATGAAGACTTGTCTTAAGAGGTGGTACCTGTTGAGATCTTAGACAGACAGGTCAAGCGGCTAAGGAACAAGGAGATTTCCATAGTGAAGGTATTGTGGAGAAATCATCTTGTTTAGGGGGATAAGTGGGAGGCTGAGGCCGACATGAGATCCCGCTACCCTCATCTTTTTAGCTCTTGAGGTTAGATTTCCTACTCTTAAGTCTATGTTTCCTTATCTCTCCGTACTTTGTTGCTATTGCTTGACTGTGCATAGTGAATATGTTATCATCTGATTGACATTACGATGTGTAATGATAGTGTCATTCGGGGACGAATGTTCCTAAGGGAGGGATAATATAACAACCCAAAAAATGAATAGGATAAATACTTAAGGTGATTTATTTATTATTTAAAATCTGAAATTTTAAGGGCATAATGGTTCTTTCACTAAGCTAATTAAATCAGGTTTTTTTAAAATTAATAAGGAGTCCTAGTTTGACTAATTCCTAAACTAGAACTGCTATTATTTTACTACTCTCTCTCACGATCTCTCTCTCACGTTCATCATTTTCTCCCTCACCTTGGTTCTGCCAAAAACAACAAAGAACAACAGTAATATCAAGTGTTTTTCACAATTGAAGAATTCACATGAAATTTTTAGAAGAACAAAGCAACCAAAAGCTTTAAGGCAAAGAGAAGTTGTTCGTTGGGTGGTGTGGATGTTGAGGTAACTTGGACTCATTTTGGAGAGAGTTTTGGGAAGAAAATTCATCGTTTGAACATCAATAAAGGTATGGGTTTCGTTCTTCTAGGTTCATTTCCCAAGAGACCCCGTAAGATTCAAGATATTCACTCTGAAAACTAGGATTGTTCCCCTCTTGTATGTCCCTGTCACTAGCTTTCATTGAACTTTAGGTTGGGTATGTTTGCTGGTACAAAGTAGGGACGGAATGTATTTTCATGATATTTATGTTTACGTATGCATGTTCAAAAATTTGTGAATAAAGATTATGTTGTTCGAAATCATGTGAAAAAGTTATGTGTGTGTGTATGTGTGGTAGTGACGTTTGTAACTGTTTGGAGGTGTGCAATGGCATGTTAATTTTTTTATTTTATATGCTAAATTTCTGCACAATGTAATGTTCATATGGTGTGTGAAGTTACAAATTTTGAGTAAAAACGCTTGACTAATGTAACCCCTAAACTACACCTAACTACACACTAAATGCTTGGTGAAATGCCCTAAAAAACTAACATGAAATTGTTGATAAATGGAAGCTAAAATTTTTGAATAAATTTCCGGCTTAGTGTACTTTAAATTTCGTTCAAAAAGGGGGTTGAAATATGGAAATTTAATATATTTAAAAGAGGTGAGGACACTATGATTCGAACTTGTGACCTCAGTCTTTAGCTACTGGTATTCACGAGAAAGGAAAAGAACATGGGGCTTGGGGGAATCGAACCTTGCTACTGGTCTTCGCGAGAAAGGAAAAGGAAATAAGACTGGTGGGGATTCGAACCTGGCTAATGGTGTTCGCGAGAAAGGAAAAGGAGATGGGGCTAGGGGAATCGAACTTGGCTACTGGTTTTCGCGAGAAAGGAAAAGAATATGGGGCTGGGGAGAATCAAACCTGGCTAATAGTTTGAGAAAAGAGAGGAATGATTTAATTATATCGGAGGCTTGGGAATCGAATCCACGACCTCCAGGTAACGAGTGAAAGAAGAGAATTAAAGAAAACTAAAGTGTGAGGCATGGGAATCGAACCCACGACCTCAGGGATAGCAAGGAGAGGAGGAAAATTAATTCTAAAAAGTAAGGTGAGGCTGTGAGGGCTCGATCCCACAACCTCACTACCAAAACAGCTTAGCCTAGGACTTTTTTTTAAAACAAAATAGGAGGCTGTGGGGGTTCGAACCCACCACCACACAGCCTCTAGTTAATTTAAAATAAAATAAGGAGGTTGTGGGGGTTCGAACCCAAAACCTTTCTATTCTAGTGAAATAAACAATAAAAATAAAAGAGGTTGTGGGGATTTGATCCCACAACCTATTGGTTTGGGCAAAAATGAGCAATGTGATGTTAATGAAAAATAAAAAGGGGTTGTGGGGGGTTCGAACCCACAACCCTACGGCAAATTTAAGAGGAAAACCAAGTAGAGAATTAAAGATATATTATTAATGTTGGGGTTTAATCTAGAGTCCCAATATCATGCAGATTAAAAATAAAAGCAATGAAAATGTAAAGTGTTATCCAAGAGATTCGAACTTTGGTTTCCTTGCCCAAACTTCCATAGTGATACATAAGTCATACATGAACAAAATATCCAAGAATAATGCCACCTACTTAGATCAAATCAAGATCTTCGCATATATACAAGATGCATAAGTCTTGTAGCAGATAATCATAGGAATGTATGCATCACTTAACGAATTATGAATGAAGCCTGATGGCTTGTATGTATAGAAACGTAAGTCTAAACATACGTTCCGAAGTTAGTGAACCTAAGATGTATGTAATAAAATGATGAACCCTAGAAAGGCTATGTATGAGTGTAAGATACACTAAATCGCCAAGTGTATTTCCATATGATTTGATGAATAATAAAATGACTAAATGAACAATGAAATGATGAAACCCTAGAAGGGTTAAGTAAGGGTGTGAAAACGCTAAATGGCCAAGTGCATTGGCATATAATGAAATGAACATTCACGTAGTAAGAGTAATAATGAAAAACGAAGGTGCCAATGATAATGAATGTGGTGAAAAAATGATATGAGGCTAATGTAAATGATGAGAACAATCTAAAATGAGCCTAAGTAAAGGCTACCAATACGTACTCACCTATGAGAGTTTATGATAATGAAGAGACCAATCTCTATGAACACTCTAATGAGAGTATTGATCTTAACACACTAAATACTAATGATGAGATGAGAAATCATCTAATGAGCTATGATGTCCTCATACTAGAAGCCAGCTTCCACGACGTATGAGATGAATGTAATGCAACTTTATATAGAGCACTAATAGACTAGGTATGAGCGGAGATGCGTTCTTTCAGGAAGGGTGGAGGTTCACGTAACTCTCATGACATGAGATTGTCACGTAACTCTCATGACATGAGATTGTCCGGCTTGGCGGGTATGGGTTTCCTTATATCTCCTCATCTTCGAACCTATACAGCCAATATAGGGATCTGGTGGGGTTAAATTCCCATGTACGCTAGCATGTTATAGATCACTTTGGCCGGTGATTCCACCTCTTTTCGGTGTGGGGGAGACACTGCATTTCATGATGCTCACATGATCTATGTAGGTTAAAGTTAAAGTTCCCAACGAATGAATGAGGCCAGCCTCAAATGATGCATATTATGAAACGAATGACACCATAGGTTTTAGGATAGGATAATCAAAAAGTGAGTTAGATTCAAGTAATGATATTAGGTCATTATTGGTCATTGCACAACGAACCTAATGAAAGTCTTAAACTACATCCTACATATAGCTGGTGTCTGCAATAGCCTATGGATGAAATGAAATGGAAGGACGTATGAATGAACGAAGCAGACTCTGTGTTTGCTAATGAAGGCTCCTTAGTTGAGGTCCCATTTGTTGAGCCCTCATTACTGGGATGTCTTAATGTTAATTCCATGATTCCGAGGTCTCATGGCATATAAATGAATGATATTAAAGAAGTTATGTGCTACATGAAAAGTTTGTTTAAGCCATATAATATGTGCTATGTGTAAATGTTATGTGTTGTGTGCAAATGTGAAAATTATGATGTATGTTATTCTCATTGCAAAGATCACTGACTTTCCTAAAATCCAATTTTGGAAAGCTCATTGACTTTCCTAATCCGAATTTGTAAACCTTCCAAATCTCAATTTGGCAAGTCCATTGATTTGGCTTCCAAAACTCATGCACGTCCGTGGTGTGTGCTTGCATATACCCATACTTAGTAAAAGTGTGTACTAACCCTATAGAATCTTTACTATTTTAGGGGCAGGCACAAGTGGACGATAGAGATACAGGATCGTCGCTGCAGTTATCCGGACATCCAACATTCACCCGGTTTTTGTAGGTCCTCATGCTTTCGAGGATGGTACTATTTTATATTCTAGCTTAGTTTTAGAATTGAGCTAGTGGAGCATGTTCCACTAGTGATTCTTTTATATTTTTATTCAAACTATGTATTGGTGCCATTTTGGCAATTATACACTTAATAAGAATTAAACCATTTCTTCCAGTTTCTTATCTCTTAATATTAGATGGTTGATGGTGAAAAATTATGTATTAATGAAAATGAGCTTTTATAGGTTTGTTATGAAACAAAAAAATTCAAATTTTACGTTAAAATTTACCTATGAAAAGTAAGAATTACGTAAGTAGGCTTGTCTGCGACCTCTGAGAGGTCAACGATGCCGGTCTCGTTTGGGGGTATGGATTCTGGTGGTGATCGGTATTGGTGATGCTACTAATATCCCCTTAAGCTATTGCGAAAGAAGATAAACATGGCTGAGAATAACTCAACTTGGGATAAATATGAAAACATCAAACTATTTCGAGAAGTGATAAAAACAAGTGGGAATTATACATAGGTATCATTGTAATATTGTTGATATGAGGATAGCTCAAGAAATGAGGATGGACTATTCATTAGCAGTGTGGCATATTGTTAGGACTTGTGGGCTTAATTATGGATGCAGGGACTGGGTTCACTTCCCAAATTTATAAGGTTTCACCTGTTTTGCTTCACAAGGTCTCTTATAACTCAAATCTCTTTTTTTTATTTTATTATAGGTTTGTGCAAATCATTCGTAATATATGTATTTATTGTGTGTGTGTGTATGTGTCTATATATATATATATATATATATATATATATATATATATATATATATATATATATATATATATGTGTATGTGTGTGTGTGTGTGTGTGTGTGTGTGTGTGGGATAGAATATGGAGCAATGAGAAAAGAATTACTATATTAGCGCAATAGCAGGAGCTAATAATGAGAGCTCGGTAGTAGTGATGTCAAAGAACCTTTATGAACAAGCACTCATTATTAGCTCGTCTATAGCGCTAATATAGTAATCCTTTTACATTCCTCCATAATCCAGTAATATATTTATCCACTAATATATATCTCAAAGTTAGACCTCAGACCGGGTTATCATATAAGCTAAATGTGGATTCCGATGTATACGCCCCATCAAAAGGACCTAATATACCCTGCAAAAGATATAAAGGCATCGTGGTGTGATCACTAATATTATTGCCCACAAAGAGAACTTAAAACCTACTTGTCTATTAGTTTTGGGACTATTGGGTAGACTAAACCATAGTCCAACTCGGTATTATGCTACTCCCAACGAATTCCGTATATTAACTGATTATCTCTCAATTTCTACAAAAATTGGATAGCTCGAAACTGAACATGCAAACTAAAAAGGCAACAATTAATCTTGTAACTATGCATTTATGACTGAGGCATGTATATCTCAAGTGTCTGAGATATCTGACCTAGCATGTGTAATTCAAGAATTAAAGAAATACAAAGCTAGCGTTCTGAAATTCATGTGATAATCTGAGTAATAATATGATAATCTTATTTTGATCGTAAAACTAATACATTCATAAAGGTCTGTTAAGGTTCTAGAAACCCTAGATCTAATCATGATATGGGAATCAAGAATCTGACTTTAAACTAGGGACTCAATGGGTGAAAGGAACCTATTAGTGTAATCCCACATTCCTGGTGTTGAAATCCACGAAATAATAAATATGTTTCAAGGCTGGAACTGCTGGAAATTGTGGCATTCTTTGTAACACCCCATAGCCTATATAGACCAAAAATCAGTTTTTTTTCAGAAAAATCTGCATGTGCAACCAACAGTGGCATCGACGGTCCGTAGGACAGACGACAATCCGTCCTGGACAACCATCGATAGGATAAGAAACTCCCTAAAACTCAGCCGAGAAAAATTGGATAAGTCTTGATCTACAGATGGACTGATGGTCTATAGGTCAAATGATGGTGCGTAGTTCGTGACCGTCGCTAAAGACCCCCAACTGCCCACTCTCTGACAAGAGCTACGGATGACCAGCACGATCATAGGTGGAAAATTTGAAGACAGTTAAGGGCAAATGAAGTTGGCTCAACTTCAAATGATAATAACTCTTAGCAAGAAATGAATTAAGTGTCTCATGACCTACCCACATAAAGATAATTGAATTATCTTTCCATTGCCACCGACCTTTCAAAAATAAAACCTTCGAGTAAAAAGTTATGCCCATTTTAGTAAAGGCCTGTCAAACAGGCCCTAACGACGGACCCAACGATGACGCATTAAGAAGACGATGAACCGTCAGTCCTGGTCGTCGTTTGGCTCGACAACAACTTTTCCAAGGTCTCTGGACCTCTTTCACTCCGTTTAAACCCTAAGTTATGTCGTTTTGACCATAAATCATCACATTTTAGTCAGTTTAAGCATAGAAACATAATTAAAACATATCCAAGTCAAATCATTAAATTAAAACCTAGAAATTTAAAAGCAAGAGAGGAGAAAAAGCTCAAGAACCCTAGTTCAAGCATACCACAAGTTCCAGCAGTTTCTGCCCCGAAACTTAAAGTATTTTTCCATGGATTTCATCACCAAGTATGTAGGATTTCACTAGTGGGTTTCTTTCACCCAATGGGTCCCTAGTTTTTTGTCAGATTCTTGATTCTCTTGTCATGATTAAACCTAGGCTTTCTAGAACTTTAATAGAACTGTATGAATTTATTAGTTTTATGTTATAAATCAGATTATCATGTTATTATTCAGTTTATTGCATAAATTTCAGAACTCTAGCTTGTATTTCTTTAGTTCTTAACTTGCATATGATTTTTAGACACTTCAGATATACATGCCTCAGTTATAAATGCATAATTATCATATTAATTGTTGCATTCTAAGTTTGTATGTTCAGCTTTGAGATATCCACTATTTACAGAAATTCAGGCATAAATGATTAATTTACAGAATTCATTGGGAGTAGTATAATACCAAGTAAGACTAGGGTTCAGCATACCCAAATAGTCGTAGAACAACTAGACAAATAAGTTGTAAGTCCCCTCTGTGGGCAATCAGTTTTATCATGCCAGTATGCCTTTATACCACTTGTAGGGTATATTGGGTCCTCTAAATGGGGCGTATACATCGGACTCCACATTTAGCTCATGTGGTTTTATTATCGATTATTAGTAGCTCCCACAGATCAGTCAGACTCTCTGCATTGACCATTTATCAGTGTATTCGGTATTCAGTTTCAGAATGTTATAAATTGGTCATTGCATTCCATTAGCTCAGAATTCAGTTTATCATGTCAGAAATTATACTTGCTATGATGTTTGTTCAGTTATGATTAATTTCATCCTTATTATGTCCAACATGCTCAGTACCTTACAAGTACTGACACATACGTATGCTACATCTTCTTGTGATGTAGGTTCAGGTTTTTAGCATCCAAATTACGCATATATCGATTTCCAATCCGCAGTTCAGCAGATTAAGTGGTGAGTCCTCATTCTCCGAGGATAACAGTCATGAGTGTCATTTCAGTCTTTAGTCATTTAGTTTCAGTTTTTGCTAGATTTAGCTAGGGTCTTGTCCCAGTATTTCTAGTCCAGTTTAGAGGCTCATTTCAGACGTAGTTAGTTTCAGCTTAGTAGTGAGTTAATATTCCCTTTGTATTAAACTCATTGTTTTCAAATTCTTAGTTATAGAATATGGGTATTCCCTGTCTTTTTAGATTAAAATATGATTTAGCTTCCACAACAATTTATTATCTTTAGTATGCTCATGATCATGCCTGCAGGGTTATCTTGGTATCACTTGTGGTCCTAGGTTCCGTGTGCACGTCTCTAGGGTAACTTGGGGCGTGACAAAACTTGGTATCAGAGCACTTGGTTCAAGAGTTCTAGGATGTCTGAAAAAGCCACACTAAATCGAGTTTTTTTCATGGGTGTGAAGTGCACTACACTCTAATGAGAGGGAAGCTATGAATTGTTTTAGGAAAAACTTCACTTTCTTGTTACTTTTATTGTGCATAAAGTATGCTCAAATTCCATTCTAACTTGATGTTGTGCCATTAAGATCATGCTTTCTGGTAGAGCTTAGGCATGGAATGCTAATGCACGCAATGCTAACGCAGTTCCTCTAGTACTAGATAAGGAAGTTCAAATGCAGAGTTTCAGAATGCCAATTCAAATTTTGGCTCAGAGTATGACCAACCAGAGCAATTAGCAGGTTTTAACTCCTATTGATAGAAATGACGGATTAGTGTCAGCCAGAGTTTGTGATTTTTTTAGGATGAAGCTGCCTAAGTTTTTAGGGTCACAAGTTGGCAAGGACCTACAGAAGTTCATTGATAAGGTCAATAAAATATTTGGTGTGATGTCAGTAACTGGTAGTGATAGGTGAGATTGGAAACCAACTAACTCAAGGATGTGACTCACATATGGTTCACTCAGTGGAATGACAACAAAGATGACTTTGTCTTTTGTAACTTAGTATAGCAGTCCAATTCAGTGTTAGTCCAGAAACTCTCTCAGAAGCTTTCTCAGTCTCTACTCTAGTCAGCGATCGAGTTATAGCTAGACGGGTATACAGAAATTGACATGTCATAGTCTTTTAGAAATTAACCTCAGCAAATCTAGTAGATTTAGAAATCTAAGAATGTAAGGGTAGTAGATTTAGAAATCTAAGAATCCAGTAGTGTGTGAATTTCAAGAAGTGTTTCTAGAAGATCTTCCCGGAGTCCCTCCTGAAAGGGAAATCGACTTCGGAATTGATCACCTTCCAGATACCCAACCTAAATCTATTCCTTCTGACAAAATGGCTCCAACAAAGCTTAAAGAATTGAAAGAGCAGTTGAAAGACCTTCTAGATAAGGGCTTCATCGGGCCTGGTATTTCACCATGGGGTGCACCAGTGTTGTTCATAAAGAAGAAAGATGGTTATCTCAGAATGTGCATTGACTATAATAAGTTGAACAAGGTCACAATAAATAATAAGTATCATATCCCCATGATTGATGACTTGTTTGACCAACTTCATAGTGCTAGTCATTTCTCAAAGATAGACATCATATCGGATTATCATTATCTAAGAGTTAGAGATAGTGACATTCCAAAAACAGCCTTCAGAACTTGATATGGTCATTATGAATATGGTGTTATGTTGTTTGGACTAACTAATTCTCCTGCAGCTTTCATGGATTTGATGAACACAATTTACAAACAGTACTTGAACTTGTTAGTTATCATCTTTATTGATAATATCCTCATTTACTCTAGGAGTGAGGAAGAACATGCAACTCATTTGAGAATTGTTTTACGTACTCTGAAGGATCGCCAATTATTCGTAAGTTCAGCAAATGTGAATTCTAGTTGCAATCTGTTGCTTGCCTTGGTCGCATTGTATATAGCAAAGGGATATGAGTGGATTCATAGAAGATAGAAGGAGTGAAACAATGGCCCAGACCTACCTTTACTACAGATATCAGAAGTTTTGTAAGTCTAGAGGGTTATTATAAAAGGTTCGTTGATTCGCAGAAGATAGAAGCAGTGAAATAATGTCCCAGATCTAACTCTGTTGCAAATATCAAAAGTTTCTTAGGTATAGCAAGTTATTATAAAAGGTTTATGAAAGGATTTTCATCCATAGACTCACCATTAACTAGGTTGACTCAGAAGATGGTTAAATTCCTGACCCTCAGATGATTATGAGAAAAGCTTTGCAGGATTGAAAACCAGATTGACACAGCTCCTGTCTTGACTCTACCAGAGGGTTCAGATGGTTATGTGATCTATTGTGATGCATCTAGAGTTGGCCTAGGTTGTGTGTTGATGCAGCGAGGTAAGGTGATATCTTATGCCTGTAGACAACTTAAGGTTCATGAGAAGAACTATCAAACTCATGACCTCGAGCTTGCAGTAGTGGTGTTTGCACTCAAGATCTGGAGACACTACTTGTATGGCGTTCACATAGATGTGTTCACTGTCATAAAAGCCTTTAGTATGTGTTCACCCAGATAGAGTTGAATCTTCACCAGAGGAGATGGATTGAGTTCCATAAGTATTATGATATGAGTGTGCATTACCATCCTAGTAAGGCGAATGTAGTAGCAGATGTTGTTAGTAGATTCTCTATTGGTAGTGTAGCCCATGTTGAGGAAGAAATGAAGGAGCTAGTGAAGGATGTTCACAGACTTAATCGCTTGGGATTTTTCCTTATGAGCATATCAGACAGTGTTGTAACAGTTCGGAATTGGTCAGAATCATCTTTGGTAGTAGAGTTTAAGGAAAAGCAAGACAATGACACAATCTTGATTGAACTTAAGGGTACAGTGCATAATCAGAGAATGGAGGTTTCCTCCCAAGGGGGAGATGGTGTACTTCGCTACCAAGGTAGATTGTGAGTTCCTGATGTGAGCGAGTTGAGACCACATATTCTTGCAGAAACCTACAACTCTAGGTATTCTATTCATCAAGGTGCCACTAAAATGTACCGCGATCTGCGAGAACTCTATTAGTGGAATGTCATGAAGAGGGATATAGCAGATTTTGTGAGTAAGTGCCCCAATTGCCAGCAAGTCAAGATATAACATCAAAACCAGGAGGTATGACTCAAGAGATCGATATTCCTACTTGAAAGTGGGATGTGATCAATATGGATTTCATCACATGGTTACCTCGTACTCGTAGACAACATGACTACATTTGTGTGATAGTTGATAGGATGGCTAATTCTTCTTGTTTTTTTAGCGATCAAGACTACAGGTTCGGCGGAGGACTATGGCAAGCTTTACATCAATGAAATTCTGAGGTTGTATGGGGTTCCTTTTTCTATAATCATAGATAGAGGTCCTTAGTTTACCTCTCATTTCTTGAAGTCATTTCAGAAAGGTCTTCTTACAAGTTAACCTTAGTACAACATTTCATCCACAGACGGATGGGCAGGCAGAGCGTACCATTCATACCTTAGAGATATGTTTAGAGCTTGTGTGATCGATTTCAAATGTAGTTGGGATGATCACTTTTCTCTTATTGATTTTGCCTACAATAATAGCTATTCCGGCATTCAGATGGCCCCATATGAGGCTTCATATGGGCGTAGATCTAGATCTCTTGTTTGTTGGTTTTAAGTAGGTGAAGCAACTTTTATAGGTCCAGATTCAGTCCTTATGCTATGGAGAAAGTGCTACTCATTGGAGATAGACTTAAGACACCCCAAAGTCGTCAAAAATCTTATGCAGATATTAGGAGAATGGAACTAGAGTGCCAAGTTGATGATTGGGTTTTTCTGAAAGTCTCACCTATGAAAGGGGTGATGAGATTTGAAAAGAAAAGGAAGCTCAGCCCTATATATGTAGGCCCTTACAAGATCTTAAAAAGGTTTGGCAAGGTGGTATATGATTTAGAGTTGCTATCAGAATTAGCAGCAATGCATCTGTTCTTCCATATCTCATTACTGAAGAAGTGTGTGGGTGATCCAGCCTATGTAGTGCCATTAGAGAATGTGACGGTGAAATATTGTCTTTCTTATGAGGATGTACCAGTCGAGATTCTTAACAGTTAGGTCAGAAGGTTGAGAAACAAAGAAGTCATTTCAGTCAAGGTTTTGTGGAGAAGTCAGTCCATAGAGGGAGCTACTTGGGAAGCTGAAGCAGCCATGAAAGCAAGTATCCTCACCTCTTTCCTTCCGATTCCACTACAGCTTGAGGTAATAGTTCCTCTTTAGTTTTCCATTCCTTCATGCGTAAATTCAGTTTTACAATGATGTTCCCTCAGTTTGTAATTGCATTTTCACCGTAATTGCACGTACTCAAAACTCAATTAAGTCAAAAACTCAGTTCTCAGTGTTTAGTAGTGGGGTTTGCAGCTCTTTTCCTCTATTTCAGCTAGTTTAATCTTCATTTGAAGACGAATGTTTCCAAGGGGTATATAATGTAAAACCCAATGCCAAAATAGACCAAAAATAAGTTTTTTTCAGAAAAATCTGCATGTGCAACCAACGGTGGTATCGACGGTCCGTCCTGCACAACCGTCGATGGGATCAGAAACTCCCAAAAACTCAGCCGGGAAAAATTGGCTAAGTCTTGATCGATGGGTGGACCAATGGTCCTTAGGTCACACGATGGTCCATTGTCCGTGACCGTCGACTGAGACCCCCAATCACCCATTCTCTGACAAGAGCTACGGATGACCAGCACGGTCCGTAGGTGGAAAATTTGCAAACTGCTAAGAGGAAATGCAGTTGGGTCAACTCAAGGATAATATGGTCATTTCATATATATTTCATTTTAAAATTCTATAAATTCTATTTTTAAATTTGTCAAAATATTTTTTCAAGTGACAAAATTTTCTGCATATGTTACATGACTATTCTAGAAACTATAAATTATAAGATTTTTTTAGAACTAAGTCCATGACTCAAGTAAGTAGACACTATCACATTCTTCATTTCATTCACTACTCAATTCTCTCCCCTCTCATGTCATACACCAATTAATTTGTCACCCCCTTTATTTATAATTTGCATCCTAAATTTTTTTCAACATTAAGAACATCATTTTTAATTATTTCCCTACATAATGGCCCTACTTTTGTAAAACAATTATAAGACAAAAGTAAAATTCACTATTTCTTAGTATGAAAACATCATTTTCAGACTTGTACGTATAATAAATTTTGACAAAAAAATTGAATTGATCCACATTATTCATACATTCTTATGAATATGATAATGGACTAGATAACATGTTAAATTCAATATCAATCACAATTTAAATTCTCAAAAGGTCTAATTTATAATGAATGCATCCAGTGAGCAATCTCTTCAAGAATACAATTTTTAAAAATTTCAGAGCAATATGACCTTTCCTTTTGTTCTCTTTAGACTTTTAAATTTCATGGCGTTGCTTTTGTTTTTGGATTGCAAAATTAATTTTTGAAATATCTAATTTATTTGATTTCTCTTTTTATGTATAATTTCAAAACATATATGTTATTATCTAATTAGCGAGAAACATATATTTATTTATTACTATTATTTTATAATCAGTTAAAATCATTTTAAGCAAGTTATGTAAATTATTGTTTTAACTACCTTATGTTAAATTACTGCAGTATATATAATGTTCACTTTTGTTGATATTTTTAAACTCTCATTATTTGAGTTAAAACATTTATCCATCAGGCATATAAATTAGTTTTAAAAAAAAATTATTTCTTACTATACTAGATTGTTCTCCTAGTTTTAATGAATATTACAAAATGTAAAGTCATAATTTTTTAATCCTTTTATCATTTTGTAAAGAATGAGAAGATTCATTTTAGTTTTTATCAAGTAGGTCATTATTTTGGTTTGTTAAACGCCTCCAAAACAAATTTACAATTGTACTCAAAATTAATAAACAGATGGATGAGTACGAATTTTTTTTAAATATTGAGAGTCATAAGTTTAATCTATTTTCTTGAATAATTTTCAAATAAAATAGAAAAAGAATATCATTATATTAATTGTTTGATTCGAATGACAATATGTTAAAATAATCACGAGTACATCTGCTATTTTATTATTATTACTTATCATGTTTATTTGAAAATGTCAAATATAATTTTTATATTTGAATTTTTGAGAAAGAATTAAATTTTTGATGTATCCTTATATTGTAGAAACAATTTCTGGCCTTTATTAACTTTGTGCCCTCCATGACCCCTCTATAATGGAGTATAACTTGAAGTTTTGACTATTGGGTATAGTACTCATATGTAGTTTTTCTCACTGTTCCTTGATTTGATCAAACACGTTGTCTTGCTTTATCTCTGTCTCACACATGTTTTCCATATTAATTTATTGAATGTGGCTATATATTTTTATTGGTTTAGATTTTTCTATTTCGAAATGTTTAATCTCTTTTTTTCTTTTTGGAATAGGAAACAACTCTTTGAAAAGTACAAAGCAACAAAATATTTTGGCTATGGACAATATTTTTCATATCGCTATGTCATTTATGTGTTCATGGTGCAAACTTCGAAGTACCAACTCTGGTAGAAAAGTGATACGATGTGTTAATCATGTAGCATAGGATGGCGGATAGTGTAATGAGCCAATGACACACGCTTGAGTTTGATTTTGCAAGTGTATTAAAGGAAGTAATAGGTAAGTGTGATATATATGATCGTATGTAGGGATGTAAAAAGAATATGAAAGATCGACCGAACCAATCGAACGAATGGTATCGACCGATTTATTAAATAAAAAATAATGATTTATCAAATAAATATTTAATAAAATTGTGGATTATTCTTTAAGTGTATACCGTGCCAAACAAGTAAGATGACTTATCTCTAGTGACAATTCAAATTAGACATCATATTTTATATTGTTGGACCCGTGCATAGCATGGGCAATACTCATCTAGTATTATATAGAAGAGTGAAGTGGGAGGACGATTAAGGGCAAAAATATAATTTCACGCTAACAAAAATTTATTAAGAAAAATGATAAATAATTCTAGAAGCATCTTTTTATATATGAAGTGAATAATGATCAAGAGCAAAAATATAATTTCATACTAATAAAAATGTACCAAGAATAATAACAAGAAATTAAATAGTTCTAGAAACATTTTAAATCATTGTTATTACTTCACTTTCTTTCTTTTGGGAGTTATTGTAATATCTATTTTATTGTTACTCTATTTTACTGTTACTTTAATATAATTCTTTATATTTTTTCAAATTTATTATGTTTATAAAATATGTTAATTTTTATATAAAATTTATGATGAATTAATTATTTCCATTTTTATTTCGGTTCTAACAAATATACTTGAAAATAAATAAATGTGATAAAATTAATAATATATATTATATTGAAATCAAAGAAAAAATATTAAAAAGTAACTTTACAATATATATATATATATATATATATATATATATATATATCTATATATATATATATATATATATATATATATATATATATATATATATATATATATATATATATATATATATATATATATATATATATATATATATATATAGGAGAGGTGATAGCACCTACGTGTCAGCATCACAAAAATAAGAATTTATTAATTATTAAATTTATTTTTAAAATTTGAAATAAAATTGACTGTCTATTATTTTTAAAATACAAAAAAAAAATAACTTCATATTATTTTTAAAATTTAAAAATAAACATATCTTCCTATTATTTAGGTGGTTACTATCCTTTAATTTGATATTTTTATAAATTAGAAAACTGAATTTTGTTATAAATAAATATAAATACATATCAATAATTAGAATTAAAACGACGCATGTCAACAATACAAAATTTTAAAATTTAACTAATTTTATATAGTCAATAATTTAATTGATTAAATATAAACGCATGCAATAATTAAAATTAGACGCATTTATTAGACCCAATCAATTACACGGTAGTCACAAAAAAATTTAAAAAAATAATAATAAATTATTAGACCTATTTATTAGAGCCAATTAATTCTACAGCAGTTAAACAATTAAAAAATTCACAGTTACTATTTTTTAAAATTTAAATTCTTACAGGTATTTGAAGCAATAGAATTACATTATATAAATTTACTTCTTCTTTTATATTTTGTTGAAACAAGCAAATACGTTCTCTGCAATTTCTTTGCTCATGGCTAAGTTTCTATTTGTATTATTTTTGGGGTGATTTATTGCTATGTTTCTATTTGTATTTTTTTTGGGTGATTTATTATTTGAATTATTATATTTAATATATTTTATGATTAGATGATGAAGAGAAGATCTCTTGGCTTAGAATAAATCCAAATGGATGTTATCACCGCAGGACAATCACTTCCATCGCGTCTCCACCTTCAATCAACCAAAAGGTAAGCATTATATTTTTCTCTCGTATTATTAACTTTTGAGTTATGTATTTTTAATTGCTGATATTCATGTGTTACTCAGATATTAACATTTTGATGTTTGTTTGAATGTATGCATTTCACTGCTTATTTTTTGTAATTTCAAAATAATGAATTTGAACATTGTGCAAGAGATTTAAGCACTGTGTTGTGAAATCGTCCTACATACAATTATAATAGATGTAGGTTGTACTTATTTTTATTGTAATTTGTTTCTTATATTATTGGTTCATCTGTTGCAATGAAACCATTCGATTGTGAGTAAACATGCGAGCATTGGTTAATTTAGTTGTAGTAATTATTGCTCAAGAAGTGTTTTTTGGTTTTATAAAATTGTTTGTGCAATAAATATAGTGTGATTTTATTTATTTTGTTCTTCATAGGTTATCTTCACATATTTAGCATTTGTAATATTTGTTGATTTTTACTGGGACTAATATTTATATTTTTAGGATATGTTATTTTGACATCTTTAAATTTACAATAAAAAATAAGCATTACAATATCTAGATTGTTTCATGCAACAAAGAACGTAGCGAGAATTTGTAGGATTGGACTTCTTCAAAGACTAAATTGTTGTTTGACATATTTTAGAAAAAGAGATTCCGTACTTGAAGTTTATGCACAAGTATAAAGTAAGTATTGCAATTTTACTGAATTTTCAATTCTTTTTTAGTTTTTAACCATCTTCTAATTCAACAGAACATGCAATTTCTATTTATAAATTTCACTTTGACTTCTTATTTTATTGTGTAAATTTTTTGTATCTTTTTTTGGTGAATGTTTTCTAGATTTTGCTTTCATTTGTTGAAAGAGATCGATATTCCTTGATTTGTTTTAAAAAAATTACATGGATAAGTATATTTTAACAAATAATTATTAATTTTAGCAATATTTTTTATTTATTATCATTTTTAGTAATACTGTGTTAAATTTGTAATATGTATTCAAAGTGAACTATGTATGCAATAATATTAATTATATAAGAATTATAATTGTTTTTAAAAATATATTATTTTTGTTTGGTAAAGATTTGACACATTGTATTATAATTGTATTAAAATGTGTGATAAATGAATTATCTATCATTAAAATTTGTATTATATGTGAATAAAAAATTGTTCCTTGTAATATTAATTAAACTTGTATTATAAATGAATTAAAGGTCATTAAGTGAAAAAAAAATATTATTGCTATAAATGGTAAATATTTTTTTTATCATAGTATATTTATATAGGAAAATTGTATATAATAACATACTATTAATTTAAATTAAATGCTATAAATATACTTTGATTTGATTGTGCCCTATAGCAAACTATAGCTATTTATAAAATGTATCATGATATAGTAACATGAAGTTTATGCACAAGTATAAAGTAATTGCAATTTTACTGAATTTTCAATTCTTTTTTAGTTTGTAACCATCTTCTATTTCAACAGAACATGCAATTTCTATTTATAAATTTCACTTAGGCTTCTTATTTAATTGAGTAATTTTTTTGTCTTTTTTTTCTAGATTTTGCTTTCATTAGTTGGAAGAAATCGATATTCGTTGATTTTAAAAGAAAAAATTGTATATAATAGCAAATTATTAATTCAAATTAAATGCTATAAATATACTTTGATTCAATTGTATCCTATAGCAAACTATCACTATTTTCGTCATTCTTCTTGGTGGAATCTTGCTCGCAACTCTTATTTTGTGGCAGTCCCGCTCGCCTCTCTCGCTTTTTATATAAACACAAATGTATAAAATGTGTTTGTGTTTGTATAATGCGAGAGGAAATTGTATAAATACATATATTTTAGTTCTCATTTCTCCCCTCTCCCAGATCTCGCTCGCCACTCTCCCTAATCTCGCTCCCCACCCTCGCCTCTCTCGCTTATACAAACAGAAACAAAACGTATAAATTGCGTTTTTGTTAGTATAAAGCGAGAGAAAATTGTATCTAGAGATGCAAATACATATATTTTCGCCCTATACAATTATAATTAAACAATAAAAATACTCCCCTGCCCAGTTTCTTTTGCTTTTCTCTCTTTCTCGTTTTATACAAATTCAAATTGTATATAATTTCTCTCTTTCTCGTTTTATACAATTCCATTCAATTGTATATTCGCTGCCCAAGTCTCTTTTGCGTTTCCCTCCTTCTCGTTTTATACAAATTCTAATTGTATATAATTACTCGCTTTCTCATTTTATATAATTTGCTTCAATTGTGTATGTATAGCGAATTATACATATATATGTTTGCTAAGAAACGCATTTATGCAAACTTTACTATAGCATACAAATATAAATTTTGTGTTTGCTATATGTGAAAATTACTCTTTTTTTAAATATGTTTTAAATAAAAACGAAAAAAAAAGAAGGTAAAAGGTGTTCCAATAAAAAAGGGAGTTGCTACAGAGATTCTTGGTTTCGTATTTCTATGATGGATATGAATCTTTCACATGTACTTGCTATTATTTTATTACTCCATTGTAATTATTATTATTATTTATTTCCATTGCAATTTTTTCTACTACACTTGAAAAAATCTGCCTACCCGAAATGAACTCATTAATAATAAGAAGATTGAAATTTGAAGTTATACAAGATAGGACATACAATATATATTCACACATCATATTCTTTAGTGGATTGATTATTCAAGATAAGAAGGTACTAACAAAAAGTTTTTTAAAAGTCTTTCTTATATTTATTGTTCTTAAGAACGATTCTTGGTAACAGAAGTATGGACACACTCAGATTTTTTATGTAAAATCTATATTCTAAGTGGCCTGCAAGATGATTTGTACAATGTGTACAACAATGTCAAAACATCAAAAGAAATCCGGGATGCTTTAGAAAAAAAGTACAAAACAGAGAATGCCGAAATGAAGAAGTTCATTGTGGCAAAGTTTCTGGACTATAAGATGATAGCTAATAAGACCGTCGTCACCAAGTTCAAGAACTGCAGGTCATAATCCATGATCTCCTTGCTGAAGGTATAAATTTATTTAACGCCTATGTTATAAATATTAAGTTTTTTCTTAATTATCACATAATCTTTAATGTAGGATTGATTGTGAATGATGTCTTTCAAGTGGCTGCAATTATTGAAAAGTTACCTCCATTGTGGAAGGACTTCAAAAACTACTTGAAAAATAAACGCAAGGAGATGACTCTTGAAGATCTCATAATAAGGTTGAGAATCGAAGAGGATAATAAGGCTGCAGAAAAGAGGTCACGTGGTAACTCAGCAATATCTGGAGTAAATATTGTTGAAGAATATCTCACAAAAGTAAAGAAAAGAAAGAAAGCATCTGGCCCAACAAGCAATCCTCCTAAGAATAAATTCAATGAAAACTGCTTCAATTATTGTTAACATGGTCATAGGGCTACTGAATGCCGGAGTACTTATAAGGACAAGAAAAATAAGGATCAAGAAAACTTGGCTGAATCCAAAAAAGAAATAGACGATCTCTATGCAATGCTTTCAGAATGTAACTTGGTTGGAAATCCAAGAGAATGGTGGATAGATTTTGGTGCCTCATGCCATGTTTGTGCCAACAAAAAATTATTTTCGTTATATACTCCAGTACCTACAGATGAGAAGTTGTTTATGACAAACTCCGTTGTTGCAAAGGTGGAAGCAAATGGAAAGGTCCTATTAAAGATGACATGAAGCAAGGTGGTGACTTTGAATAAGGTCTAGTACGTTCCTGAATTGAGAAAGAATTTAGTTTCCATTTCAGTTCTAACTAAGAATGGATTCAAATGTTATTTGTTTCTGATAAAGTAGTAGTAAGTAAGAATGATATGTATGTAGGAAAATGCTACCTCAGTGATGACTTTTTCAAACTTAATGTAATTGTAGTTGATATGAATAAAGATTTTGTTTCTTCTTACTTGTTTCAGTCTAAATGTTTATGGCATGAACGTTTGTACACGTTAATAAAAAAACCTTGCGAAAACTGATTAACTTAAATATTTTGTCAAATTTTGAGTGTAATAAATCAAAATGTCAAATTTGCGTTGAATCAAAGTATGCTAAGCAGCCTTATAAATCTGTTGAAAGGAATTCAAATTCTTTAGAATTGATTCACACTGATATTTGAGACATGAAGTCAGCACCATCACGTGGTGGGAAAAAGTATTTCATAACTTTTATTGACGATTGCACAAGATATTATTACGTCTATTTGCTAAATGGTAAGGATGAAGCAATAGATGCATTTAGGCAATGTAAAACTGAAGTTGAAAATCAGTTAGATAAAAGATCAAAATGATCAGAAGAGATAGAGGGAGAGAATATGAATCTCCATTTGCAAAAATATGTTTAGAAAATGGAATAATTCATCAAACTACTGCTCCGTACACTCCTCAATCTAATAGGATTGAATAAAGAATAAATAGAACTTTAAAAGAATTGACGAATGCAATACCTATAAGTTCAGGCTTACCACACAACTTTTGGGGAGAGTTATTCTTACAGCAAATCGAAGACTCAATAGAGTGCCTCACTCAAAGACACATGTTATTCCATATGAGGAATGGAAAAGTAGAAAACTCAACTTGAAATATCTCAAAGTGTGGGGGTGTCTAGCTAAATGTCAGTTCCTATACCTAAGAGGGTAAAAATAGGGCCTAAGAGTGTGGATTGTGTATTCATTGTATATGCCACAAATAGTAAGACTTGCCAATTTTTGGTTCATAAGTCCGAACATTCGGATATTCATGATAATACGGTAATGTAATTAGATAGTGCTGAATTTTTTGAAGATATCTATCCGTATAAAACTAGACTTAAGTCATCTAGTAGGGGTCTAAATAACCCAGAGAAGAACCAAAAGAGAATGAGCCAAATGAAGAGAATCCAAGACTCAGTAAACGTCAAAGGACATCTACTTCATTTGGATTTGATTTGGTAACATTTCTTCTTGAAAGTGAACCTCAAACATTCAAGGAAGCAATGTTGTCTAGAGACTCAACCTCTTGGAAGGAGGCTGTTAATAGTGAAATTGAATCAAATCCTAAGCAATCATACTTGGGAGTTGGTTGATCATCCTCCAGGGAACAAGCCCTTGGGTTAAAAATGAATCTTTAAAAGGAAGATGAAAGATGATGGAACTATTGACAAATAAAAAGCAAGACTTGTTGTCAAAGGCTTTAGACAAAAAGAAGGTCTTGATTATTTTGACACATACTCACTAGTGACTCGGATTACATCAATTAGGATGTTATTTACCCTAACTGCAGTATACGGTCTTGAAATTCATCAAATGGATGTGAAAACCGCCTTCTTAAATGGAGAGCTGGAAGAAAAAAATTAAATGGAATAGCCTGAGGGTTTTGTAGTTCCTGGTAAAGAAAAGAAAGTGTACAAACTTATTAAGTGACTTTATGGACTAAAACAAGCACCAAAACAATGCACTAAAAGTTTAATCAAACCATGTTGTCAAATGGATTTAAGATCAGTGAATTTGATAAATGTGTTTACATTAATGATACTCCAAATCAGGAAGTCATTGTATGCCTATATGTGGATGACATGCTAATAATGAGCAAAAACATTGCTAATATAAAATATACTAAGCGTATGCTCTCTAGTAAATTTGATATGAAAGACTTAGGAGTTGCTGATGTGATATTGTAAAATAAAATTCTTAAAACTCCTAACGGTCTAGCATTATCTTAAATTCATTATATTCAAAAGGTACTTGAAAAATTCAAATATTTGAATTTCAAAAGGGCAAAAACTCCAATTGATATAAAACTTCATCTTGCAAAGAATTCATGTGAAAGTCAGTCTCAATTGGACTATGCTAAAGTGTTGGAAAGCTTGATGTATTTCATGAATTGTACATGACCAGACATAGTTTGCGCTATTAGTAAACTGATTCGATACACAAGTAATCTTAATCAAAATCATTGGTTAGCAATGAAGAGAGTTTTGGGGTGCTTAGATGAAGAGAGTTTTGGGATGCTTAGATGACAGTGAAAGGTATGCTTTGCATTATACATATATCCAGCAGTTCTGGAAGGCTATAGTGATGCAAATTGGATTACTGGGTCAACTGAAACAAAATCAACAAGTGGATACGTTTTTATATTAGTGGAGGAGCAATATCTTAGAAATTATCCAAACAAACATGTATAGCTCGCTTTACAATGGAGTCTGAATTCATCGCTTTAGACAAGGCAGGTGAAGAAGTTGAATGGCTCTGGAATTTCCTAGAACATATTCCATTTTGGCCCAAACCAATGGCCCCTATATGTATACACTGTGATAGTCAATCTGCAATAGGAAGGGCTGGAAGTGTTATCTATAACGGAAAATCTCGTAACATAAGACGAAGACATAACTCTGTGAGACAACTTCTCTGTAGTGGAGTTATGAAAATTGAATATGTGAAATCAAAGTATCATGTGTCGGATCCACTTACAAAAGGCATAACTAGAAAAGGAGTTGAGAAATCATCGACGGAAATGGGACTATGGTCGAGAACAAGTTATCTTGACGGTAACTCAACCTAGAAGAATGGAGATCTCAAGATCTAGGTTCAAGGAGATAAAACAAAGTCATTGATGACGGTTCAACATTGTCAAAAATTATTTTATGGTTCAGTCTCATGATTAGACAATGTTCAGTAATCAGGTTAAAGGCGTAAGGACTTTTTAATGATTTTTAAGTTTGATACAGGGTATATCAAATGGTGTATCTACGGGATAACACATTTAGAAATCACGTATGTGAGTGTGAAGTGTAAGCTGCTTCAAGGAGAATCCGGTAAGGCCAGTTCTTTAAGCACTTATTATCTGAGATGTGTTCATGACTGAAACAAACAAAACAATGAGAACTAAGAACAATTCAAGGGTTGATTGTATGACTTATGTTGTCTAGGTATACACCAAAGCTCGACGGTTCAAATATATCAAATCGACCGATTGACCGAGTATATTCGATATATGTTCAATATGGAAAGTTTAAATGGAAACCTACTTATCCAGATGTGATTAACCTTTATTTACAAGACACACAAGTTTTTCATGCATATGTTTTAACAATAATCATTCCCCATTCATGTGGGGAATTGTTGAATTTAGCAAGTGTTAATGGAAAAAGAAAAGAAAGAATATGAAAAGAGAGAATATGAAAAGTGAGGGAACTATTTTGGAGGGAAAATGAAAAGTCATTTGTAAAGTACAAATGAACAGTCATTTCTCCCATATCGGAAAAAGTAAGGGAAATTGTTGTCCTTACATAAGGAAACACTTCCTTTACTTCTTAAATAGCTAAGAAGAAGGTGCCCCCTCACGCCGTCACTTTGAATTTGGATTTGGCAAATGATGTGATTGATTGATAAATTTTTTGGACAAAATTTATTTATTCAATTTTTGTTGATCAAATAAATTTTTTTAGTATTATCTCTTACAAAAAAAATTTATTTATTCAATTTTTGTTGATCAAATAAATTTTTTTAGTATTATCTCTTACAAATTAATTCAGAATGTTAGTTAATTAGTCAATTAACAAAATTAATTTGTGGATAATGGTAATATTCCAAAAATTTTACTCTTTTTGAAAAGTCGTTACTTTTCAAAAAGCTGTCATTTTCCTAACAGAAACATTTTCTGAAAAGTTGTTATTTTTTTTAAAAGACAACTTTCTGAATAAAATGGGTCTGAACAATTTTTTCTGAACAGACACGTTTCTTGTTGAAAATGGCTATAAAAGGAAGTTATTTTTCATTTTTTCAAACACTGAAATTTTCCTTCTCTGCATATATTTTTCTCTCAAAATCAAAGTGTCGATCGACTGAGTCTGTGTGACTTGTTGTTGTTCTTAAGTTCGCTGAAGTTAAAGAAGTTTGAGGTAACGCTATTTCTTTAACAGGATTGATCCGTTTTATCTTGGGATAAATTAATCCATAACCTCAGGTATAGTGAGGATTAAATTTCTTAAGGAGACACAGTAATTTTTGCGGACTCTTATTATTTTGTATTTTTTTTCTGCTTTATCTTATTTCTCTTTCTGTTTATTGGCTAACCTTATAAATACATGTTGTTAACAAGTATATCTTACAATTCTTTAATGCTTAAAAATATTCTTTCAAATAATTGATTGTTAATATTTTATATATAAGTTGTTTAGTGTAAGACCTTATATATTATAGATATATGCTAAAATTTTGTGATGTTTAGTCTACAACTTTCTGCATTTATTTTTAGTTGCTCTGTTGTGCTTTTCAAAAATTAAATTTATTTTAGCTAAATACTATTTTGAGGTGAGTTTTTTTTATTGTTTTTAGAACTAACAAACAAATAAATTAAATATGTTAATATATATTTATTATTGTCAAATTTAGACAATATACTAAACTTATATACCGATTTATTTTCACAAATATTCTACTATAACTATCAGGGGTAAATGTTAATCTTCTCTCAAATAATCTTTATAATATCATTATATAATAATTTAAAATTTAAAATTATCAATAAATCACTATTTATGAATTAACCGCGTTAAAGACAATCAAAAATAAAAATGTCATTTCTATCTAACGAAAATCTATCAAGAATAAATAATTCTAGAAACATCTTTCTATATATGAAGTGAATGATGATCAAAGGTAAAAATGTAACTTCAAGCAAACAAAAATTTACCAAGAATGATAACAACAAAACTAAATAGTTCTAGAAACATCTTAATTATTTTTATTAGTATTACCTCATTTTTGTTATTTCTTCATTTTTTATGAGTTATTGTGATATCATATTTATTATATAAAAGAAAATAAATTATGATTACACTTAGCTCTTAATAATATTAATAATATATAAAGTATAATATTAGCTAAAATCAATCAAATTAAAACTAAAATTTATGTGTATATTTAAATTTTGTTTATTGAAATACTTTTTAATATTATTATCTTACATATGCTATATAAAAAAATTTAAATTCAGAAGCTATTCTCTTTTTGAAATGAAATTAAAAAAAGTTAAATCGATAAGGAGAGAGTCATATATTTAAAAGGGCGACTTTCACATATAGCAAATAAAAAAATCACATTTGTATGCTATAACAAAGTTTGCGTAATTGCGCTCCATAGAAAACATAGGAACTGTATAATTCGCTATACATATACAGTTGAAGCAAATTGTATAAAACGAAGTGTATAAAACAAGAAAGAAAAAGACACTTGGGCAGAGAACTGTATAAAAACGAAGTGTATAAGACGAATTGTATTATTATAAGTGTATAGAGTGATTATATAAAATTTGAATTTGTATAAAATGAGAAAGAGAGAAAGACAAAAGAGACTTGACAAGGAATATACAATTGAATGGAATTGTATAAAACGAGAACGAGAGAAATTAGATACAATTTGAAAATTGTATAAAACGAGAAAGAGAGAAAGGCAAAAGAAACTGGACAAGGGAGTATTTTTATTGTATAATTATAAATGTACAGGACGAAAATATATGTACTTGCATGTGTTTAAACAATTTTCTCACGCTTTATACAAACAGAAAAACAATCTATACATTTCGCTTCTGTTTGTATAAGTGAGAAAGGCGAGGGTGGCGAGCGAGATTTGGGAGAGTGGCGAACAAGATCTGGAGGGGAGAGAGGGGAACAAAAATATATGTTTTAATAAAATTCTCTGCTTTACACAATTAGAAACGTTTTTTATACACTTGTGTTTGTATAAAAAGTGAGGAAACGAGCGAGAGAATGGAGGAGAGTGGCGAGCGAGACATTTGGGAGAGAGGCGCCTGACAATTTTTTGCAGACGTTTGCTATGGATCAATATTAAATTAAACTCTAGCTACTCCAATTATTTAAGGTTATTAGTTTTCTATTATATATAATTTTCCCTATTTAAAATGATATATAATGATTTGAAAACTTTAATTCTTCGTTTTAATTTCTAATTTGGTTCATATTTGAAAATTACATAAAAAAGAATCTTAAAAACGCAATGCAACAATTTAAGATATTTTTAGAAAAACATAGTTAAAAAACATAATGAAATTTGGTGGATTCCCTTATTTTTATCAAAACAAAAAAAAAAGTTGCATATATTATTTGAAAATAATGTAAGAACTAAAAAGTACTATGAATCACAGTAAAATGACAACTTAAAATATGTGAGAACCATATAAGATATTTCCTTCATTTTCCTAAATTCACTTGTATCACATAAAATGAAAAAAACAGAGTAACATATATTATTCGAAAATGACATAAAAAGTATATAAATTAACAATTAAAAATAATTTTTTTTTAAAAAAAAACACATAAAAAAAATTTAGTTCGCTTTTTCATATTTCATTTGTGTTACATAAGACCATCTCTAACCCTACTCTATTTTACTCTCCATTTTTTATATTTGGAGAATAAAATAAAGAATGTCCTCTGCAACCACTCTCTATTTTAACAAGTACTCTCCAATTACTCTCTATTTTACTTTTTGAATATTATATTATTATTTCTACTTTTTGTAATTAACATATTATTTTTTATATAAGACTATTAATTAAATTTCTAACATATGCAATTCTTTTAAAATTTAATATAACATTTATAAAAATATTTTATTTTATATATACTACTTTCATCTCGAATTAATAATGTTTTAAATATTTTATTAATTTTTGTAACTTTATGAGACAATTTGATGTTATATTAATTTTCACTAAGACAAATGCACAAAACTTAAATGATAAGATAATTTTTTTAAAAAAAACTAATATACGTTGGACATGTGCTGACGCAAACACCTGATATCTAGTATATTATAGATAAGTGAAGACAAATTCGGTGAGTGGCCATAGAAGAAACCTCATGTATTTATTCAAAGGTTAACAAACACTTGATGAAACATTACAAACCAGGAAAGGCAAAAGGTTTGTATTTGCTTCTCTTGAAACCAACAATTTCCAAACATAAATAAATAAAGAATTAAGTAAAATATTTAAGGTAATAAACATTTGTAAGTAAACTAACAAGAAAAATTTCTAAGTCAATACACAAGTCATTGAACAAGAATCTCAATGAATGCTAGGAAATATCAAAAGTTTCAAATTCTAAAGTCTAATTAAGTCACTGAGAGGTTCAAATAATATAATTTTGTTTGATTCCTTATAAGTCAAGAATTTCATAATCTATCCCAACTTTCTGCAACTAGTCATGACCCAATTATTACAAAATATTAGTCTTATTTCTCAAATAGTACTAGTCCTAACTATTACGCAATCCTACATAATGTGGAATAATAGACCTTGAGAATGTAATTAACTTTAACAATTAAAAACAAAGGAAAAATTGTATATACTAACAAATTTTTAATTCGAATTAAATATTATAATCATAGTTTGATTTAATTTTATCCCATAGCAAACAATTGCTATTTCGCCTCTCTCCCTGGTGAATCTCAATCGTCATTCTCGTTCTCGCTGGACAGTTTCCCTCGCCTCTCTCATTTTATACAAATACAAATGTATAAAATGTGTTTGTGTTCGTATAAAGCGAGAGAACATTGTATATATTCATGTATTTTCGTTCTCCTCTCTCCCCTCTCTCAGATCTCGCTCGCCGCTCTCACTCGCCTCTCTCACGTTATACAAAACAAATGTATACATTGCATTTGTGTTTGTATAAAACGAGAAAAAATTGTATATATAAATACAAATGCATATATTTTTGTACTATACACTTATGATTAGACAAATACGATTTTCTTCTATCCAGTTTTCTATTCTCTTTCTCGCTTTATACAATTGATTCTTTTTATATTTATACCGAAACAAACTTTACAATTTTTTCTTTTGTATATGTATAGTAAAATATACATATTAATGTTTGATATAGAGTGCAATTATGCAAACTATAATTATATCATACACATATTTTTTATGTTTGCTAAATACGAAAGTTACTCAAAAAATAATTATTTAATCATTCTAAATTGGAAAAACACATTAGTACCTATTGAACTATGATCAAAATTATAGGGACACAATCCATTGGGGGGGGGGGGGGTTACCCACAACACTTTTTTCTCTATATATATATCTTTGGACCTTATGTGTTGACGTGGAGCTACAACCCATACTTGCGGTAATATACATGGCCATCACAATCTATGTATATGTATTTTTTTGAAGAAAAATATATCGTTTTCTTACCTTGTATTATAATACGGAAATCAATAAATAATCATTAATTACTGAATTAGCTAGGTTAAAATTATTATATGAAACTAAACAAAAAGAAAAACAAAAAGAAAAAGATAAAGAGCTTGAATTAACTAATGAAATAAAAGAGATGGAACAAAAACTAAATGAAGATCTTGAAGTAAATGAAATAAACGAAAAATGAATCAGATACAATAAATGATCAAAAATAAAAAATAAGTGATATAAGTGAGACATATACAGAAATTCTAGAAAAGGTAAATAAACCGAAAAAATTAGAAATAAACACAGGAGATATGAATAGACCCAGTACGTCAAGAGTTAAAACTCCAGACAATAGTCCCAGAAATAGTCCTAGAACTAGTCCTAGATGGACACCACCAAATTATTATACAAGAAGTTATGAACAATCAGATAGAACAGACGCAATATGGAATAGTAGACTAAATAAAAATTGGACGCAAAAACCAGTAACCGAACAATATAATTTCTTAGACCTAGATTGTGTCACAGATACAAATAAAGCAATATTATTATGGATAGGAAATATGTCTAAACAACTAATAGATAACAAAATAAAAACAACAGAAACACCAAGGTATATCATTTGAACATTTGTAGGAACAACAAGACTATGGATAGAGAATCTACCCTCAGATAGTTTAGAAGTACTTAGAAGTGACAAGAAAATGGATGGATCCCCATCAGCAACAAATATATATAAATACTAGATAAATATGAATCAACAATAAGAAATAAATTTGAAGGTATGACCACAGATATAAGAGAACAAAATAGAGAAAAAATAATAAATAGACAACTTATGACAAAATTAGCTATATGTAAAATGTGTTACATAGAAGAATATACTTGTGCATTCAAAGTATATTATTATAAAACTAAATACAATTTAAATGAAGCAAAAGAAATAAGACAACAATATTTTACGAAATTACCAGAACCATTTAGCACAAAAGTAATTAAAGATTGGAATGATGAAGGATTAGTAGATACTTTAGGAGCTAGAATAAAATTCTTACATCAATGATTTATACAACTATGTGAAAATCAAAAAGAAAAATTATAAATTGAAAAAGTACTAAACAAAAATCTAGCCTGTTGTAAAAATAAAACAGCACCACAGTTTGGATGTACAACAAAAAATTATAAATAGAGGAAACCAAGTCAACATAAAAATTATAGAAAAACTAAAACTATGTATAAATATAAAAAACCAAGACAAAGATATTATGTAAAAAATTATAAAGTAAAAAGACCATATAGACCAAAAAGAAAAATATCCCAATGTACTTATTATAATTGCGGGAAGATAGGACATTTAGCTAGAGATTGTAAGCTACCCAAAGATCCAAAAAGGAAGCAAATCGCAGAAATAATCATCGATGATGACATATATATGCAAATAGAATACATAGACTACGAATTAAGTGAAAATGATAGTATATATGAAGTATCAGATATAGAAACTGAAAATGAAGAAGAAAATATTGATTTAGATAATGATGAAATAGATGAAGAAATCTAATGTAACGACCTGTTTAGTCATTGCAGCAGATTTTATTTCTGGAAAACTGGCTGAGACGACGGACCCCACGACGGACCGTCATGGGCACGACGGACCGTCGCAGGGTCTCGTTTCAAAACACTTAGAAATTCTGAAATTGGGTACTGAAATCGACTCTCTGAACTTCGTGACGACATGGCAGGACGGACCGCCGTGGGTATGACGGACCGTCACAGACTCTTCAAGGAAAATTCGTCTCTGAAGTCTGTGACGGAAGCAGTAGGACGGACCGTCGCAGGCACGACGGGCCGTCACAGGCTGCGTAATCCCAGTCTGGGTCGGATTTCTTCAAGTGATTTAAGGGACGTTTTTGACTATTCCTACTTTAATTATAAAGTTAGTGGGTTAAAATTAATAAGTCTAATTACTTGGGGGTTAAAAGAGGTAACCTTGAGTTAATTAGTGGGGTATTATTGTCATCTTTTATACTTAATTATATTCTAATTATGGTAAAAGAAAGAGGGTTTGAATAAGAAAAATAGAAAGAACAAAGAGAGCGAAAGAGAAACGATAGAGAGAGGATCGAACGAAGAGGAAAACACAAAGCTTTGGGAAATTGCTTTCTTGATCACGAATCTTCGGTGGAGGTAGGTTATGGTTTTTATACTATTCGTAGTAAACTCTTAATAGCGAATGATATGTATTGATAGTATTGTAAACCCTGCTATGTACTTAATTGTATGCTTGCATGAATGTGATTATATAATTGTGATTATATAAGCATGATGAAGTTATTGAATCCCAAATCTTGAAAGATAACCCTAATCTACTTTGTTAATGATGATGCCTTGGTATAAAAGAAGGCTTGATGAACGAAAGAAGTGAGATTAGGGGATCGGGTGCCACGTTCCGGTACCAGGATAGAAATAGAGGATCGGGTGCCACGTTCCGGTACCAGGATAGAAATAGAGGATCGGGTTCCACGTTCCGGTACCAGGATAGAATGAGGATCGGAGTGTCACGTTCCGACACCAGAATAGTATATGGATCGGGTGCCACGTTCCGGTACCAGGATAGAATGAGGATCGGAGTGTCACGTTTCGACACCAGGATAGTATATGGATCGGGTGCCACGTTCCGATACCAGGATAGTATATGAGGATCGGAGTGTCACGTTCCGACACCAGGATAGTATATGGAGCGGAGTGTCACGAACCGACACGAGGGGAATAAAGATAATGAATCTTGAAATATGTTAATATACTCAATCTAATGAACCAAATTCTCAAATGAGTATGGTATTGAGGCTTGAGTCCTCATGCGTGAACTTGGCGGTACTTATTTATGATAATGGTACTTGTTGTTGCTACATGTTGAGCATTGTAGTTGATTTATGATATTACTTGATATATACTGTTTTCTATTTTGAGTTGGCCGTTGATACCTACTCAGTACTTGTGTTTGTACTGACCCCCTACTTTTATGTTTTATTCTTGTTATTTGTGGAGTGCAGCAAACGTACCGTCATCTTCAACTCAACCGCAACTCTAGCCAGTCTTCGTCACATCGGATCTTCAGGGTGAGTTAATGCTTCTAGCTTGGACTAGATCTTCTTCCTCATGTCTTGATGCCTTAAAGTTCCGGCATGGACTAGCTTTTACTTGTTTTAGCTCTTTAGAATACTCTTAGTTTAGTAATTTGATCATAGATGTTCTTGTGCTGATGACTTCCAGATTTTGGGGAATAATAGATGTTGAATTTTAGAAGTTAATGAATTGGTTTTTATTAATGAGTTTAAGTCTTCCGCATTACTTTCTGTTGATATTATATTGAAATGTTAAGGGTTAGATTGGTTGGTTCGCTCACATAGGAGGGTAAATGTGGGTGTCAGTCGCGGCTCGGTTTTGGGTCGTGACAAACTTGGTATCAGAGAATTAGGTTCGTTGGTCTCATCACACAAGAACGAGTCTAGTAGAGTCTTAAGGAATGGTAGGAAGCCTTTACTTTTCTTTGAGAGGATATAAGACTTTAGGAAAATTCCATTCTTTCTTTCTTTCTTTCGTGCTACTACTTGAATCCAATTGGTATCTAGGTGATACAAATTGGTATCTGAACTTCTTCACTCTATTCAAATATGGGTACTACTAGAGTATTTGAAGTTGAAATAGCAACAACAGAAAGAAGAAGAAAAAAATATGTCCTTAGAAATAGATATATTTTCTCAATCGCAAAATGTGGTGGTAGTCTCATGTCGAGTGTCGGTAAATAAAGACACTACTATGACTTCATAGAGTGAGGGTATATTCGAGAAAGTCATCGATGCTTACTTGGTTAGAGTTAGGAAGTGTGTTATTTTGTTATTGAATTTATCTAAGAAGTAAAACAAATTGTTTGGTCTAGAGAGAGAACATATTCGATAATGTTTTGCAATTATTCAATGGGTAGAAATATGTGGGTTATTTGGGTACGATATATGGACAGGTGTGATGTGTTCTAGTAAGGTATCTAATAGACTTTCACGGTGTGGCAGTACTAGGGTTATGTGGAAATAGGTACGTCGATTGTCAAGTATGAATTCTAATTACTAAAGGAGTTACAAGTTGTACGACATGGTCAGATAATAAGATTTAGTGTTGCATTCACATTTGAGAAACCAACTAGTTTATTACTACACGAACTTAGATTGAGCATTATTTTGAAGGAAAATTTTAGTGGTTGAGCATTATTTTAAAGAAAATCTTTAGTGGTGAATCATTGGTACAAATATTAACACAACTTAAACTGTGCAATGTATCTTGAGGGTTTTGAGTGAGGACTGGTGGTTTTATCTTAAGCTTCAAAAGGTAGATTGATACTAGCATGACAGACTTATAGGGAAAGAAAATCCTAGTGGGTATACTTTGAGTGAAGTAAGATGAAGATTTTAGTAAGAAAGTGAATATAAAATTTGTTAGTCCCTTTATTTTGATTACTATATCTGAGTTTAAGGTGTCATGTCGAGGAAAAAAATATTTGACTTTGTGGTGATGAAAAGGGCTTACAAATACATGATGGTGATAGGAGTAAGTGATGGATGGTGACAGAGATGCAAACTATAGAATACAAATTATTGGGCAAATAAATTTTGTATGGTGATAAAAACATGCGAGTATCTAAGGTTGATATTTCTACTATTTAATGAGTAATGTGGTTATATGATAAATTTTAGGAGATTTAGGGCACCCTCGAGTATAATTTAAAGGAGCTGGAATCATAACTAAAATAAGATAAAACTTGTGGGATGTGTAGCCTTAAGAAAAATAAGTGAGAGCAGAATTATTTTCTCTGATTGTAAGAACTAAAAATGTATCTTCGAAGGGATATTGACTTCTGTATTGATCTTGAACCGGGTACTCGCCCTATTTCTATACCCCTTTATAGAATGGCTCCCGCGGAATTAAGAGAGTTAAAGGCCCAACTTCAAGAGTTATTGAGCAAAGGCTTCATTAGACCAAGTGCATCTCCTTGGGGTGCTCCGGTATTATTTGTGAAGAAGAAGGATGGAAGTTTTCGGATGTGCATAGACTATAGACAACTGAATAAGGTAACTATTAAGAACAAGTATCCTCTTCCTCGCATTGATGACTTGTTCGATCAGTTACAAGGTGCTTGTGTTTTCTCAAAGATTGACTTGAGATCCGGTTATCATCAATTGAAAATACGGGCAACGGATGTGCCAAAGACTGTTTTTCGAACCAGGTATGGGCATTACGAATTTGTAGTGATGTCTTTTGGTCTTACGAATGCCCCTGCTGCGTTCATGAGCTTGATGAACGGGATTTTTAAGCCATATCTGGATCTCTTTGTGATCGTATTTATTGATGATATACTGATATACTCTAAAAGTAAGAAGGAACATGAGGAGCATTTGAGAATTGTATTGGAAATGTTGAGGGAGAAAAAGCTTTATGCCAAGTTCTCTAAGTGTGACTTTTGGCTAGATGCAGTGTCCTTCTTGGGGCATGTAGTTTCTAAGGATGGAGTGATGGTGGATCCTTCTAAGATTGAGACAGTGAAGAATTGGGTAAGACCCACTAATGTGTCAGAAATAAGGAGCTTCGTTGGTTTAGCTAGCTATTACCGTCGATTTGTCAAGGGATTCTCTTCCATTGCCTCTCAATTGACGAACTTGACTAAGCAGAATGTTCCATTTGTATGGTCGGACGAATGTGAGGAAAGCTTTCAGAAGCTCAAGACTTTGTTGACTACTGCACCTATTCTTACCTTGCCAGTAGAGGGTAAGAATTTCATTGTTTATTGTGATGCATCCTGTTCCGGTCTAGGTGCAGTGCTAATGCAAGAGAAGAGTGTAATTTCTTATGCTTCAAGGCAATTAAAGGTGCATGAACGTAACTATCCGACCCATGATTTGGAATTGGCCGCGGTAGTATTTGCATTAAAGCAATGGAGGCACTATTTATATGGGGTTAAGTGTGAGGACTATATGGATCATCGTAGCCTACAGTATGTCTTTACTCAGAAAGATTTGAACTTGAGACAGAGGAGATGGATGGAACTACTGAAGGACTACGACATCACTATCTTGTATCATCCGGGAAAAGCGAATGTTGTGGCGGATGCTTTAAGTAGAAAGGCGGGAAGCATGGGAAGTCTATCTCACTTGCAAGTTTCTAGACGCCCATTGGCTAGAGAAGTTCAGATTCTTGCTAATGACCTTATGAGAATAGAAGTAAATGAGAAGGGAGGATTTTTGGCTTGTGTGGAGGCAAGATTCCTTCCTTGACAAGATTAAGGGAAAGCAGTTTCATGATGAGAAATTGATCCGGATCCGAGATAAAGTGTTGCAAGGAGAGGCTAAAGAAGCAACAATTAATGAGGAAGGTGTTTTGAGGATTAAGGGAAGGGTATGTGTACCCCGCGTCGATGATTTGATCAACACTATTCTGACAGAGGCTCATAGTTCAAGGTATTCTATACACCCTGGTGCAACCAAGATGTATCGTGACCTAAAGCAACACTTTTGGTGGAGTAGAATGAAGCGCGACAATGTTGATTTTGTTGTCAAATGTCCAAATTTTCAACAAGTAAAGTATGAACACCAGAGGCCCGGAGGAACACTTCAGAGAATGCCCAATCCTGAATGGAAGTGGGAGAGAATTGCAATGGACTTCGTGGTTGGTCTTCCAAAGACAATGAGTAAGTATGACTCTATTTGGGTGATTGTTGATAGGTTAACTAAGTCTGCTCATTTCATTCAGGTCAAGGTAACTTACAATGCAGAGAAGTTAGCCAAACTATACATCTCAGTAGTTGTTCGGTTGCATGGGGTTCCACTCTCCATCATATCAGATAGAGGTACGCAGTTTACTTCTAAGTTTTGGAAAACATTGCATGCTGAATTGGGTACTAGGTTGGACCTTAGTACTGCATTTTACCCTCAGACCGATGGTCAGTCTGAGCGAACTATTCAAGTGTTGGAGGATATGCTTCGTGCATGTGTCATAGAATTTGGTGGTCATTGGGATAACTTCTTACCCTTAGCGGAGTTTTCATACAATAATAGTTATCACTCAAGTATTGATATGGCTCCATTCGAAGCATTGTATGGTAGGCGATGTAGGTCTCCCATTGGTTGGTTTGATGCATTTGAGGTTAGACCTTGGGGTACGAACCTTTTGAGGGATTCTTTAGAGAAAGTAAAATCTATTCAAGAAAAGCTTTTAGCGGCGCAAAGTAGGCAAAAAGAATATGCAGATCGAAAGGTTAGAGACTTAGAGTTCATGGAGGGTGAACAAGTCTTGTTGAAGGTTTCGCCCATGAAAGGGGTGATGCGGTTTGGTAAAAGAGGAAAACTAAGCCCAAGGTATATTGGTCCCTTTGAAGTACTTAAGCGAGTAGGGGAGGTGTCTTATGAGTTAGCCTTGCCTCCAGGGCTGTCCGGAGTGCATCCGGTATTTCATGTGTCTATGTTGAAAAGATACCATGGGGATGGAAACTACATCATTCGTTGGGATTCAGTCCTGCTTGATGAAAATTTGTCTTATGAGGAGGAACCTGTTGCTATTTTAGATAGAGAAGTTCGCAAGTTGAGGTCAAGGGAGATTGCATCCATCAAGGTGCAATGGAAGAATCGGCTCGGTTTTGGGTCGTGACAAACGAGGCCGATATGCAAGAAAGATACCCACATCTGTTTAAAGATTCAGGTACTCCTTCTCGCCCTTGTTTTTCTTCTTGTGATCGTTCGAGGACGAACGATGGGTAAATTGGTATCTATTGTAACGACCTGTTTAGTCATTTTGAGCAGCAGATTTTATTTCTGGAAAACTGGCTGAGACGACGGACCCCACGACGGACTGTCATGGGCACGACGGACCGTCGCAGGGTCTCATTTCAAAACACTTAGAAATTCAGAAATTGGGTACTAAAATTGACTCTCTGAACTTCGTGACGACATGGCAGGACGGACCGTCGTGGGTACGACGGACCGTCACAGACTCTTCAAGGAAAATTCATCTCTGAAGTTTGTGACGGAAGCAGCAGGACGGACCGTCACAGGCACGACGGGCCGTCACAGGCTGCGTAATCCCAGTCTGGGTCGGATTTCTTCAAGTGATTTAAGGGACGTTTTTGACTATTCCTGCTTTAATTATAAAGTTAGTGGGTTAAAATCAATAAGTCTAATTACTTGGGGGTTAAAAGAGGTAACCTTGAGTTAATTAGTGGGGTATTATTGTCATCTTTTATACGTAATTATATGCTAATTAGGGTAAAAGAAAGAGGGTTTGAATAAAAAAAATAGAAAGAACAAAGAGAGGGAAAGAGAAACGATAGAGAGAGGATCGAACGAAGAGGAAAACACAAAGCTTTGGGAAATTGCTTTCTTGATCACGAATCTTCGGTGGAGGTAGGTTATGGTTTTTATACTATTCGTAGTAAACTCTTAATAGCGAATGATATGTATTGATAGTATTGTAAACCCTGCTATGTGCTTAATTTTATGCTTGCATGAATGTGATTATATAATTGTGATTATATAAGCATGATGAAGTTATTGAATCCCAAATCTTGAAAGATAACCCTAATCTACTTTGTTAATGATGATGCCTTGGTATAAAAGAAGGCTTGATGAACGAAAGAAGTGAGATTAGGGGATCGGGTGCCACGTTCCGGTACCAGGATAGAAATAGAGGATTGGGTGCCACGTTTCGGTACCAGGATAGAAATAGAGGATCGGGTGCCACGTTCCGGTACCAGGATAGAATGAGGATCAGAGTGTCACGTTCCGACACCAGGATAGTATATGGATCGGGTGCCACGTTCCGGTACCAGGATAGAATGAGGATCGGAGTGTCACGTTCCGACACCAAGATAGTATATGGATCGGGTGCCACGTTCCGGTACCAGGATAGTATATGAGGATCGGAGTGTCACGTTCCGACACCAGGATAGTATATGGAGCGGAGTGTCACGAACCGACACGAGGGGAATAAAGATAATGAATCTTGAAATATGTTAATATACTCAATCTAATGAACCAAATTCTCAAATGAGTATGGTATTGAGGCTTGAGTCCTCATGTGTGAACTTGGCAGTACTTATTTATGATTATGGTACTTGTTGTTGCTACATGTTGAGCATTGTAGTTGATTTATGATATTACTTGATATATACTGTTTTCTATTTTGAGTTGGCCGATGATACCTACTCAGTACTTATGTTTGTACTGACCCCCTACTTTTATGTTTTCTTCTTGTTATTTGTGGAGTGCAGCAAACGTACCGTCATCTTCAACTCAACCGCAACTCTAGCCAGTCTTCGTCACATCGGATCTTCAGGGTGAGCTAATGCTTCTAGCTTGGAGTGGATCTTCTTCCTCATGTCTTGATGCCTTGAAGTTCCGGCATGGACTAGCTTTTACTTGTTTTAGCTCTTTAGAATACTCTTAGTTTAGTAATTTGATCATAGATGTTCTTGTGATGATGACTTCCAGTTTTTGGGGGATAATAGATGTTGAATTTTAGAAGTTATTGAATTGATTTTCATTAATGAGTTTAAGTCTTCCGCATTACTTTCTGTCGATATTATATTGAAATGTTAAGGGTTAGATTGGTTGGTTCGCTCACATAGTGGGTGATAGTCACGGCTCGGTTTTGGGTCGTGACATCTAATGTCTATAGACGATATAAAGGTAATATCTAAAGAAGATTATCAAAATGAAGAATCATCAGACCAAAAAAATATATTTGATAATACAATCTTCAAACAAATAAAAGGAAAAGAATTAGACTTAAGTGTTGAAAAAGTACTTGAAATACCTACTTTAAGAAGTTGGTTCAAAAGACAAAAAGAAGAATATTATGTAGTTAGCCAAATAGAACATATTATAGATTGTAAGTATGCAAGAGGAAAAGCACAAATACCTATATTAAATAAAAGAATAATTAATAAAGAAATACAAGATATAAAAGCTAAAACACCTATAAGATATGTACATTTAGGAGGAACAGAAATACATATAAAAGCCTGTTTTAGAAAAGGAATAGATACACCTATTGAATTATATTTAGCAGATAATAGAATCATACACCCTATAGAAAACAACGTGATAAGTGTTGTAAGAGGAAACCTAATATACCAACAATTTAAATTTATAATTATTGCCAACTATTCATTAGCAATAACAGATAGAAATATAGATAAATCACTAGTTTTATATTAGAAAATGTCTGGAATAGGACTAGCACCAGGCAACAAAATATTTACAGCAAGATGTAAAAATCTATATATATTAACAACAAAACATAAAGTAACAGCAAGGAATAAAATTGATAAAATAAAGATAGAAAATCCTTTCGAAAAAATAATAACTGTAATAGATAATAACGACTACAGCTATAAAAAAAACTGACATAGAAGAAGACTTAGAAATTGTAAAAGAAAGATTAAGCACCTCAAGCGTACCAAATACGATAACAAGAGCTACCTCATCAAGAATGAGTACATCTAAAAGAAACTATGAAATTCCTAAGAATTTAATAGAAGATATAACGCCATACCATTATTTTATAACAGGAATAATAGATCAAAGAAAATATAAAATTTTGATAAATACAGGACAAGAAGAAAATTACATAACAAGAGAGTTAGTATTAGAAGAAGAAATTATAAAAACAGAACACATATGCCCTGGATTACCTAGTGAGATAGTAAGCACAAACGAAGAAACGACAGAAAAGGAAATGAGAATAGAATTGTCCTCTGTGGCCAGATTATGAGGAACAAAAGTAGGCACATGATCCTTAGGAACAATAATATTATCCTCAGGTAGAAAAGATTCTGTATTTTCACTAAGTTTAGTAGAGTCAAAAGGAAATATGTTTTCATGAAATATCACATCTCTTGAAACAAAAATTTTCTTGGTTTGAACAATAAGTAACTTATAACCTTTCTTTCAATGAGGATATTCCAAAAACACACATGACACAGCTCTCGTTTTAAACTTTGCCCTATTAAACTGAAAGAGTGGAAGTAAAACAAAACAACCAAAATACTTAAGAATTTGATAATTTGGTTTAGACTTAAAAAGAATCTCATAAGGTGTTTTGTATTTGAGAACTTTGGAAGGGAACCTACTAATCAAATAGGTTGTTGTTAAAAGACAATTACCCCAAAATTTAATAGGTAAATGAGAGTGAAAAAGAAGTGCTCTAGACGTTTCTAATAGATGCCTATGTTTCCTTTCCATAACTCTATTTTGTTGTGGAGTGGAAACGCAAGTTGTTTGGTGAATGATTCCCTGAGATGACAAAATTCTGACTGCAGTTTTCTAGTTCCTAATTACAAAGCATTATCTGATCTTATTTTCTGGACTTTAGTGTGAAACTACCTCTCTATCATGATTTGAAAATATTTAAGTACTATAAAAGCATTTGATTTTGGAAGATATTAAGAAAGTCCATGTTCCTCTACTAAAATCATCTACTATAGTGAGAAAATATCTGAATCTGTCATGAGTAGGATTGTTGTAAGGTCCCCAAGTATCTACATGAATTAATTCAAATATAAAATTTGTAGAAATAGAACTAGAGGGAAAAGGGAGTTGGGACTGTCTAGCCATTGGACAAATAATACATGAAGATTGAAAATTTGAACAATGAGATACTAGAAAAGATAGAATTTTCTCATATTGATTAAAGGCGTATGACCGAGTCTACAATTCCATAGCTTCTCTTAGACATTTGAAACATGAACATTGAAACTAGAATTTAAAATAGGAACAGGATGAGCAACACAGTGCCTTCTTGAATTAAAACTGGACTAGAAATAGAACTATCCCTAGAAGCTGCATCTTTAGACTTCGATTTTAGACTGTAGAGTCCACCTTTTCCTTCACCAATCTCTAGTGGATGCTTCATTGAAGGCCCCATCACAATTGACACTCGTGGTAGCTTCAACTTTGTTATCACTTTGTTGTCCGATTTTGAATTGTTGAAGTAATTGCAGAAGTTCTCCATGTTCTCTTGAGTTAGAGTTATTCAATTTGAGAACCTATTATCCCCTTGATCAGCCTCATCCGCAGCATGGTAGGCATTGTTAGCCAGAGGTTGGAATATCCTTTGCTTTATGAAGTTGAAATCTTGAGGAAATCCATGTATTCTAAAGCATTTGTCAATGCTATGACATGGCTTTCTGCAATAGCATATGTGCTTGAATTCTTCTTTGATTCAACAGATCCTTTTGGAGATCTGAAACTGGGATAGTTTCTATTTCCTCCTAAATGATTAGTTGCGATAAAAGATGCAGAATCCTCTGGATATACAGGAGAAGTATTGATTTGTCATTGCTTTTCATCTCGGATATCCAAGGAATAAGGCTGTCCAATAGAGGGTAAAGGGGATTACAACAAAATATTGCTCCTTACACCAATAAAAGACTCATTCATCCCCATCAGGAATGGTAACAACCTTTCATCTTGATGGGCTTTCAGAAGTTTTGCCTTAGCACCACAATGGCACACACAAACACAAAGAGAAAAAGTGTTTAACGCATCTAGTTCATCCCATAAACTCTTCATATTAGTGAAATAGCCTGATATACTAGAGTTACATTGCACCATAACACTTAGTTCCTTTTGTAACTGGAACAATTTTACACCATTCATCTGACCAGATCTGTCTTCTAGGTCGCTCCAGAGTTCTTTGCCACTTTGGGAGTAAAGCACTGATTTAGCTATCTCTTTAGATAAAGAGTTGAGAAGTCACGAAAGAACCATGTCATTGCAGCGTGACCATGCCTTTTGAAGAGCCAAATCGTCAATTGGAATAGGGAGTGAACCATCAGTGAAGCCAAGTTTGTTTTTGGCAGAGAGCGTAATTATTACTGCACTTCTCCATCCACCATAACTTTTCCCATCAAACACCGTGGAAACGAGATTCATCCCTGGATAATTAGAGGGGTGAATATAATCGGGATGAGTTAAATCGATAATATTATTTCCAGCAGAATGGGTGGCTGGAGTGCTTTCAATAATTGGATCAGAAGTAGAAGACGTGGGTACCATTGCAGAGAAGATTAAGAAAAAAGAAAATGAAACAAGGATATTATGCAAATTCTAAACCTGCTCTCGTACCATGAAAGAATAGCAAGAAATTAGTTGAGAGAAAATTCTATTTTCTGTGTGTTTTACATCACTGTGCAGATGCATATATATACAACTCATAAAATAGGTGAACAACAAACTGCGTAAAGATAATGGAGAACGTGACTGACCAACTATGAAACATATCTTACTTTATCTAACCAACGAAGTGTCCCACTTTATTTAAAAAACTAAAAAATAATTACAAATAATAAAATAAATATATATGACTGATCTTCCATAAACTTAGGAAATCTCTGCCTTTTCATCGTAACTGTTTCACCATTATCTACGCCAACAAAATAGTGTTAATCAATTGAAAATTACACAGAGCATGAGACATCAATGTTGATAATTGAACATGAACTCCTAATCTTTTTGCAACTATCTATTGCTTCTCTTGTCACAAATTCACTATCTAAGCTTCACAAAAAAAATGTGACTTAAAAGGGCAAATTACAATAAATTCTCGAGTGAAAAGTAGAATCAGAAAAAAAAGGCTAAAGTTCTCCGCACTTATGCTATTGTTAATTTATTTTTTTGCAATTCTTTCATATTATTAGGTTTGAGGCTGATTTATCTTTGGTAGATTTAGGCTAATATTATGACGTTCATTTTTAAATTGTGACACTGATATTACGTTATGTCTCTTTATAATATTTATATTTAATTTATTAATACACGTGCAATATGTTCGATCAGCCACTAGTTATTTGGATAAACAAGAAATGCCTAGAAGGACTAGATATGACAAAGCCTTGTTTCTATTGGTTAGTTGAAAGCTCTCTTTGGAGTGGGATATTTTGTTAGTATTTTCTTAGTATCAGTCTTGCTCCTTTTTTAATCTTTGACTGGGTGATTTTTTTTTTTCTGTTGAAATACAATAAATACTATCTTCTCATAATTTAACGAAAAAAATAATAATAGTAAGCGTCCAAAATCATATTTTACTAGGAAACAATTCATGCTTTTTTTTTATATTGATTTCTGCATAAAATAATATGTACTTAATTAAGTATCACGAAACATAAATATTGTAGAAAAAGAGAGATTTTCATAAAATTATTAAGGCATTTTGGTATTTTAACCCTTGAAATTATTTATGGTCAACAACGTTTGTTTTATAAACAATTATTAATAACCATATTGAAACTTTCAACGTATATTACTCATATATTAGAAAAGGCTTGTTTCAACATGCCTGTTTCACTACTCTCAAGGGTATTTTTGTCTTTTCAGCTTCATATTGTAGCTACGTGTCTTCTTGTTGTGTTACCATTTATGTCTTTTCAGCTCCATGTTATAGCTACGTGTTCTCCTCCAGTGTTATCTGTAGACATCAAAGTTCTTCTCTTTTCTTCAGCATACTATCGAGGTAAGGTTCTTCTATGTTTTCATTGAGTTATTTTTGTATCATTTTTCTTTTCATCAAAACTGAAGTCTTCCATTTGGGTCTGCTATTGCTGTTTGATTTTACTTGTGTTTTTGAAGTCTCAATTTTCAATTTGGGTATGGTGATTATGCTTTCGCTGTTCTAATTTGGAATTTCATGAAATTGCATTTGGATTTTTGTTGTGTTTTTTCACATACAGTATGTAATTTGGTATTTTACCTTCGAAATTAACTTTGTGGTTCCTTTATTTTAGTTTGGTTTTTTTATCACAATTCTTTTGAACTTTCTTCATTCATATATGGGTTTTCTATCGAAATCAATTTTCTGGGCTCTTGTGGGTTTGTTTTGGAGTTTTTGTTGGTTTATTTTGGAGTTTTTTTGGAGCTTGTAGGCAATGACATTAAAAAATTTCCCAATAGATTCTGATACTACTCCACCGACTTATGTATATAACTAGCGTTGCCATACTGTATTGGTTTGGTTTTAGTATATCTTTTATCTTTTTATGATATTTTAAATAAAAGAAATTGCAACAAATGAATTTTAGTTGGAATTGCCTAGCGACTGAGTAATTGCTAGGGGAAATTGAAAACCGAGGTTGGAATCCCAACAGAGAAATAACTGAAAAAGTGCAGAATTTTCTTGCATCTACCTAAGCTTAGTGGATGGAGTTACTTGATAGTTGTGTTGCTAGGTTCCGACAGAGGAATTTTGAAAAAGTGCAGAAATTTCTCGCATCTACCTAAGCTGAGTGGATTAAGTTATTCGAGATTTGTGTTGTTAGGAGCTTAAAGAACGAAGTTGCTCAATATTGTGTTTCTAGGCAACACTAAGTACCCGGTGGAGTGGTCGAGGTTCACACAAGGTAGCCTAGATACAACACTTATAAAGATAAAAGTTTATATTGCTCAAGTAAAATTTATTAGAGTGATTAGCTTATTTTATCTTTACTTGTCATATGAGGTTACTTGGTTCTGTAAATTTTCTTGCTCTGGTCTTCTTATTTCTTTTGTCACTAACTTAAAAAGGAGTTATCTTCTTAATAATCTTAAAGAAGTTTCCCCGATTAATAAATATGAAAGGATGTACGAATTGGTAAAATTTGAAACTTATTGCAGTCATGTTAGTTGATTCTTGACATTTCAGTTACAGACTTGACGTTTAATTTTTCAATGCTACAATTTCTCTTTTTACTATTAAGTTTTGATTTCTGATGGTGTGTGGCAAGTGGAGTCGTTTAGTTTATGCTTTTTGTGGTTTCTTTTTCACAATTGATTTCTAGGATGCATTTGACATTGTGCCTTCTCATATCCATAGTGAAGCAATTGGAGCAGTAGTTAAAGGTATGTCCAGCAATATTTGGGTCAGTGACCCAGTTGCCATTGCCATCTTTAATATAAAAGATTATATTTCTTCATTTTCTATCATTTAACAACTAAAAGGTGAAAAAATTTCGTATTTATATCTCTTTTGAAAAAGTAAGTTAACACGAGTCTATAATTTCTAAAAGTCTTTCCCAATATTAAGGGTACTATTATATTCTTTCCTTAGTCTTAATTCAAGGTTTGGATAAAAGAACTGGTAGGTAAAAGACTAGTGTTTTGTTGTTTTCAGTTAGACATTTCCTCTTGCTATATTTGGTAGTGTTAGTTGAAATATTGTTTTTTCTGAGTTTTGATGAGGAACACTTGCTGTTGATAAATAACATACAAGTGGTAGAGGCTATAAATTTAAAAAGTTATATGCTTTCATGCAAAGAGGAAGGATTCAATGCATTGATCTTCGCAATGATTTTTAGATATTGAGAGAAAAATTAGAGTGAGGAATGTGCACGTCACGAATTTGAACTTTGTTCCTCATCCAAATTCGAGAAAAATATTTAAACGGGATCATGATTATTATTTTTTAGAAATATACTATGTATGATTATTTTTTTGACTTGTAGGGTTACTTTTACCATGTTGTGCTTCCTTTGTTGAACCCTATTGCGATAGCATCACATTGCAATGCACTGTGTATATACTTTTGACCAATCAAAGTTAGAAAAGTGCATTAGGAACATTCATTTGAATATATGACATTTCGATTATATTCAGACGGTTTAGCGTGATTCAACTTTTTTTACACAATCTGTAATGTTATGTTTATTTCAACTTCACTTATATAAGTGAAATTTTGCTTTAGGTTGTACTCTTCTGATTAAAGGAGACGACAAGACATAGAAAATTCATCATTGGACAAGGAAGAAAGGGAAAGAAAGATCTTATGAACAATATGAGGAACAATTACCTAAGATCTTATTCCATGTGCTTCTCCATAGCCAGAGCCCTAAGATCATTCATCGAGACATCAAGTGTGACAATGTGTTTATTGCTAGTGATGGGAAGCAAGTTACACTTTGGAGATTTTAGGTTGGTTGTTTGTATTATGGATGGTGATTTTGTGAAAGAAAAAGAGCCTAAAGGTAAACCTGAATTCATGGCTCCAATGTGCTACAATGATGAATACAATGAGTTGATCGATGTATATTTATTTGGGATGTGTCTTCTTGAGATGGTTACCGGTGAATATCCATATATGTAGTGCAGCAATCAAATGCATATATTTAAGAAAGTGTGCACTGGTGTAAAGCCTATCTCTCGAAAAGGTGAAGAATTATAGAGTGAAAGATATTACAGAGATATTATTGAGAAGTGTATGCTTCCTATGTCTGTTAAGCCGTCTGCAGAAGAGTTGCTGAAAGATCAATTCTTTCTAAACGGTGGATCATTTAATATGCTCTGACTGCAAGCAAATCAACAAGGATGCATCTTTAGCAAAGTCTTTCATCATGTCAATCACCGAGAAGGATATTGCTAGCAACCTGCCATTGCCAGTCACTGCACCGACTACTCTAGAAAGCAGCAAACGCAAATTGAAGAAAATCATGACAAAGAAAGACTAAAAAGTATTCTCTCTACACAACATTCAATTTTTATCCAATAATATTACATATCCCCTTTTGAAGCCACTTCTTATGTTTGATTTTCTCCTCATTCTTTCTCTTCTCACACTTTTTGGGTTTAATCTGATAAAGTTCTTCACATATTTGACTCTTTTCCTCACTAAAGTTTCTTCTTTATACTTTTTGTTATGTCATATGTGGTTATACTAATGTTTAAATAAAGTTTCTATCTTCAGACTTTAACTTCTTCTTCTGTTTTACTGATGTTTTTGGAAACTTTTCTTATGTGGATACTTGTGTTATTCCATGACCCATGACCCCTTTTGGACTTGAGGATGAATAATGTTGTTTTGGGGTTCTTGGTTGGTAAAATGCTTACAAAAATGAATTTTTGGTGTAGTTGCATTTTTCTGAAGGATTTTGATGATCTATTAGACAAAAAAATTAAGTGTGATCTTAGGAAAGTGTCTTGAGTTGATAATTTTTTAACAATTAATAAACTTGTCCATTGTCTGATTTTGATATATCGTTTTGTAATCGATCCCGTGTGAAATCAATTTAAGTAACAATTGTATGTCACCAGTACAACTTACTAACATGCTTTGTATTCAAAAACCATTAGTTTATACCTATATTTATGTCTCAATAAATGTCTCATAGTCAAGTATCCTATTGATTCTAAATCCAATGATTGTATGTTAATATCACAACCTGCAGTGATACTCATTTTCTTAACATATATTTTTTCAACACACTAATTCTTCAACAACTGGTGATTTCTCCTTTTGTTATCAACTTAGTATGTTGTATGTAGTGTTTTTTTTATAATATGGTTGTCACTATTCTTTTGTCTACTCAACTATTTTCCTTTTGTCTACTTAATTACTAAAAATGTTGATGGCGTTCACTTATGTTGTTGATAGCATGGACTTTGCTACCTGCTTCTTGGAAATTGTCAAGTACTTGCATCTTGCATTTGTCATAAATTCTCTGCTATACTTCACATTTAATCCTCCCTATGACTACATACTAAATTCATTTTTACTCTTATTTCACAGATGTTTTTCCTCTGGCGCTGAGTAACACTCCAAAACAGTCGAAACGAAGTAGCATGTTAACATTCAATGTAAATAACACAATAATAACAACAAACAAAACAACTGCCAACCATATTTACAATATATGTGTGACTTTGTATGTTTCCATGTATGCACTATCCTTGCGAACTCACAAAAATTTTACAACGTTGGGCGTGTGCTTGCACGGGCAACTCTTACCTAGTATAAAGAAAAAACTAAAGGGTACGAAATAATTAACACAAACACATACTCACTACACTCCATTAATTAAAAAAAAAAAAAAGATATGGTAAGTTTTTGGCAATATGTTTATTTTAACTTAGTCTCATTGGAACTTTAATTTTATTTCCAACCCAGTATGTTTGTTACCTTAAATAATTATGTACTACTATAAAAGCCTCATAGGCTCATTTTTTATTCGAAGCGGTATTCAGATTCAGAGGTCTTAATTCTTTGTTAATTGTCGCAAAAGTGTAGTTATGACTGTCTTTAGAAAACAAATATTACTGGTCGTGTTGGTGGTGGTAATGGCTGAATTGAGAACTACTACGGCGGTTGTGTATGAAGTTGGTGATTCTTGGGGATGGACTTTCAACTACAACTATGAACAATGGGCCGCTTCAAAGCATTTTCAACTTGGCGATGTTCTCAGTAAGATTTTCTATCAAAATAACTATACAACAACTTAAACTACAAATAAATCATAAACATCTAATGTATACATAATCCATGCATATATAATATGTATATCATTAATGGATATTTAATAAAAATCTATTTGTGCATTGTAAGTTTGTAACAATAATATCGCAAAAGGTTTGATGTTTTTTCTTGAGTTGTTGTCACCACATAATCGTTTTAAAACTAACATAACTATTATCATGCTTAGTAATATTTTAGCTTTTATACATATTCTCATATAGCTAAAACCTATAATTCTAATCAGCAACTAAACGACCCCTTTGAACTTACGTATATATTATTTAACATGCAGTTTTCAATTATGACCCACAGTTGCACAACGTAAGGCAAGTAGACAGGAAGAACTACAATGATTGCACTGACCATAATCCATTGGCTAGCTTCAACACAGGCAGTGATACACTCACACTCAAAACACCGGGCTTATACTACTTTATGTGTGATATTCCTGGTCATTGTGCATCGGGACTTAGATTTCAAATCAAAATTGATATACCAAGGGTTCTACCCGCGGATCCTGAAAAACCTTCTCCTCCTCCTCCGGATCCTTACGAGAGTTTTCCTAATATTCCTGGTTTTCCCGCTAAAAATCCTTCTACTTCTACCAATGCTGGTTCATTATTTAAGTGTACGTGGTCGTGCAAGGACATGTTATTGACATTTTTTTTGTTAGCTCTATGTTTTTAAGCATAGTTTAGACACTATACTACATATGGCTAGGTCAATTTTTTTTTATGATGGTAATGGTTGTGTTATTGTTTTTCTTTTTCTTTTTTGCATTCAGAAGAGTTATATTGGTAGTTATTTAAGAGTATTAATTTTTTGCAAGTGAGTTTTGTAATTTGCACCATTTATTGTAATGTAATTACTAGATTGAGTGTTGCAGATGAAAATATGGAATTTCAATTTGTTTGATATTTACTTATTTGACTTGCAGAATTTTCATAGAGAAAATGTTCAACCAAAGATGTGTTTAATATGTAAATAATGTAACAGCTATTTTTCTTATTTGGTGGCTGAACACTTCCTCTATAATTAATGTCTCGTTTATAGAGAAAGAGTACTTTGTTCACACTATTTTGCTTATTAATCTATTGTGAGAAAAAATGACACATATTTTTATATTTTAAACGCAAAAGGGTTAAAATTATCTTTAAACTATGTGAAATAAATTATTTATACTCTTCGTTATATTTTGAAATAAAAAATGCTCATGTTATATCCTAAGAGACCACATATATGTTTATTGACTTGGCAAGGCACGTGGGAATAATTCTTCCACTTAAGCATTGCCAATTATGATTCATTACAAAAGAACTAAACCTTTAGCGGCGACAATAGTCACCACAAAGCCCAAAAGATCGTCAGTAAAAGTTTTTAACATTCAAATCTAAATTTGTTTTTTCTTTCATTATTTAAAAAAAATGATATCGATTAAGTAGGAGTTTGAAGACACTGTCTGTTTTATTTTTATGTTATATGTAAACGTATAAAATGTACAATGATGCATTTTATAGTAGGAGATGTAAATCGAGAAGTTATTTTCATAATTTTTCGTAATAATATTTGGTGATTTAATATTAATATTGCAAGTTATTTATTTTAGAAAATTAGGTTGAAATCGAAATTAATTATCATTTTTTTGTTGAAAAAATAGATTTTGACTATTAGTCGTCATTAAAAATCACTCATAACTTATAGTGACAATATTTTGAGATTTTGTGGTAACTTTGTCACCACTAAAGTCAAGTTCTTTTGTAGTAATCTTAGTTGGCAACACTTAGATGGAAGGATTAGTCTCATGTGACATGCCACGTCACTAAAAATTTGGATGTTAACACTTGAGGGTATTTGTAGTCTCCTATAATAACAACGGGGATATTTTTCATCCCAAATATAATTGAGGCTATAAGTGATCTATTTCGCATAATTCAAGAACAATTTTGATCCTTTTCCATATTTTAATATAATTAAATTAAGAAAATGATTGGACTACATAACTCTTACTAATTAATTACTATATCAAATTAGAGTATAAAATATAGATACATCACTAATATTACATTTACTTTTAAACATTACACACACGTATATATATATATATATATATATATATATATATATATATATATATATATATATATATATATATATATATATATATATATATATATATATATAGATACAATCAAATATTGACATTTCTTAAAATTAGGATTGATTTAGAGCATGTTTGGCTATTGGCTAAAAATAACTTATTTTTAAAAATAATTTCTCAAAATGACCTTTTAGAAAAGTACAACAATATGCATTTGACTAATTCATTTTAAAAGTGTTTTTCATAAAAAAAATAAAAAATGTGTTTCTCCATTCCTTTTCAAAAGTACTTTTAAGAGTCAAATAAAATGAACTAATTAAAATTATTAATGTACAAATTCAAATTATTTTATAGAGCGAAACTATTTTAAGAAGTATAAAGTAAAATGGTGTAATAGATATAATCAATTTTTTATGTGTAAAATTACAGTTAAAAGGTATAAATTAAAATGATGGAACATTTCATCAAAGAGCATGTATGATCGAGTGGTAAGATTATATTAAGCCATTGGAAGTACCTCGATTCGATTTGAAAGTAGCTATATATATATATATATATATATATATATATATATATATTCTGTAATAGACTTATGGAAAGAAATAGTTGTAGCAGATTTTATAAAAAATTATACAGAAACTGATGCTGAAACGATGTATAAATACTTAGAAACATTCCTAGGAGAATCAACCAAAGCTCTATGGGAAGCTTATAAAGTAGAATTTCCATCAGAATTTCAGTATTTAGTATCATTAGGACCAAACCCATATAATTTTACAAATAAAACACATACATTAATAACAGGAGAAGACCCAAATAGTGGATTAGTAGCCTTACAACGAAATGCAGTAATAAAACTAGAACAATTAAGTATAAGTAATTGGTATTATATAAAGAAATTCTTAAATGATTATTTCTATTATTGTACAATTAGCGGAAAATGCATTTGATCAAGATATATATATATATATATATATATATATATATATATATATATATATATATATATATATATATATATATATATATATATATATATATATATATATATATATATATATCGTAAGTCGGGGGGCGGCCATAACATAAGGCTATTACTTTCACACCTCTCTCTCTCTCTCTCTGAGAGAGTGATCCGTTGCGTGAGAAACCCGACAGTAATACAATGATATTTACTCTACATTAATACTTATACATTTCTATACTTTAACTCCTAGATTACTTATTTTGTATTTTTATGTGTTGTGCGCGTATGCATTTTCATCACTTACCATGGTAAATTAGTGCAAGGAAACTCATGCATGAAATTTAATTCTATTTCGAAAGGATATGAATTTAATATTAATATGACCAACATAGATTTTGGTGGCCGGTAGTGGTACTCTTAATTAGAGGTTTCAGATTCAATTCCTAGGTATAGAGAAAATTTTGTTGGGAGTAGTAACACTCATGAATGACTTTGCAATGTGCGATATGAATTGAATCAGGGCTTCAATATAGGCTCCAGACACCAAATAGAAAAAAAAAATATTAATTTGTAAGTAGTCATAAGCTTAAGGGATATTCTCATCATAGATATTTGCTTCTCTTAACAACTTGGATTTTCTTTTGAATTTTCGGGTGATAATATGATTTCTTTACCCTATTTTATATGACAACAACAGTATCAAGAGAAAATATTTTTCTCGAATCAAAGATAGATCAATTTTTGAAACTTGAAACGCAGACAAGTAATTGGTATTCAATTGAAAGATATATAAAATATATTTCCACGAGCGTGTGATCAATGCAAGAAAGACGTGAGGAATTCTCTTACGATCCCCATAGAAGCATTACATCATATGCTAAATCACTACAATTAAAGAGATATTTAATAATAATAAATTTTTTCTATTAATTTACCACAAAAATTTTTAAGTGGCAGTGAGTTATAAATATAATTGTACCAAGAGTTATTAGCCGCATTTCTATAGAGTATTGCTCATAAATACTCATCTTTAATTTATTATTGCCCCTAAAAATAATATAACAACAATTATAATATTATCACTAAATAATTATCAAAAAAATCCTTTATTTGTTATAGTGAATCTAAATAATTGAACAAAATTACTAGAGGAAGAAACAAGTGAAACTTTGATCTTTTAAAAATCAAAATAAATGGCAAACTAAACATTGAAACAAATACCTAAAATCTAAAATGTCAAAAAGAAGCAAAATTGAAGAATGGCAATGACGGTGATCAACAACATGAAAGAAAGGGGTGATGCAACAACACTTGCACTTGCTTGTGAACTTGTACCAACAATATTTAAATGAATTTTTTGGCCAATTTGGCAATGACCAGGAATTCCACAAACATAGTAATAATCACCATAGGCTTGAAGAGTAATAGAGTCTTTGCCAGTGTTAAATGTGGCAATTGGATTTGTAATTGTGCATGATTCATATTCTTGCTTGCTCACTTGCATCACACTGTGGTACTTGTTGTTGTAGTTGAAAACTGCACATTGAATGAACACACCTCAATTATTCCATACAATTTTGTAAGGTGTCTGGTGTTTGAACTTCGAAAAAATGTTCGAAGATATGTATTTTCAGTAGGTCTTTTACTCTGAATAAGTCAAAACAACTCCAATTTGCTTTAATAATGGCGAAACACAATTTCAATTTTCAAATATTACTTACACTTTAGAACAAAAAATTCTTCTTTTTTTAAACAAAAAAAATTCATAATAAAACCCGGTTAAACGCTCACTAAATTCTCTATGCAATTAATTCAATATAAATTATCTTTATTTGTTTGTTACTTTCCTTTTTAGTTTGTCTACGAAAATGATCTTTCTATATTAAGTAACGATTGAAACAAGTAGCATGTATTACAAAAATACATATTAGAATATCATAAGAGAATCATTTCATATGATCAGAAGTTTAAATATAAAAAAGAGGATTTTAAAAAAAAAATAAAAACATCTATACTTTTGAGTCTTAATTATCAATTATAGCAATAACTTGGCTAATTATTAAACATAGCAATAGTTCAGTGTCACTTTCTATTTGTTCTCTATGATATAGAGCATGCATGAATTGATGATACGTACAAAGCAAATTAATACACTGATATAGAGCGGATCAATACAACTTCAACCAAATCACGCTATGCAATATATATTTGTTTGATCAAGTAATTTTCCCATTAATAAACGTACGTTATAAGGTCAAGAAAAAAATATATATTTTAGAAACATACTTAATCAAAACAAGTTATGAATATAGTTGCATTGAACACTTTACTTGGAGGATTAAAGTCAACATAAATAAAGGGAAATAAGTCGCGGTACATCAAGTCCTTATCCTCCTTTTAACAATCGACCCTATAACAGTCACATAATATTATATGTTTTGAACAACTAATAAATATTCAATAAAATTATATCATTATAAAAAAATTCGAAACATAAAAAATTATAAGAAATTATTGCCTACCTAAGATGTCATTAACATGAAATTTTTTTGTAGAGGCCCATTGACTATAGTCAATATTGCCTACAATCCAACCTTGAGAATCACCAACTTCATAGTGGAAACAACCATAATTGTAATAAACGAAAAAAATATTATTGTTATTTTTGTGAAAGCCATTTTTGAGAGAAATTTATAAATACTAATAATGTCGTTAATATTTGCAATGACTTGTTAAAGAATAGTCCGAAAATTGATTATACATTTTTGAAAAAAATGTTTTTTTTTTCAATCTATGGAAATTAGTACCTAGAAAGCAAATTGTGTGTCATAACTAATAAGTACTAAAACATTACGTAAAAAAAATATTTTACTTGAAATTAAGTAGATTATATTATTTGGAATTTTTTTTTAAAAAAAAACTTATGGAAATATTATACAAAGGAATTAATGGTATAAATTACTTGTATGGGAAATTGTCCAAAATTATTTCCCCAAAAGTAATAAAGTTTGTCGTACTTAAGGACTCTTGGCTAATTAAACTCTTGAAATTATTTTTGGTCTAACTACAATAATTTATTAAAAAGGGTATTTTCAACATTTTGAAACTTTGATTTGACGTACTAATAGAGGAAAAAAAGGGGGGAAAACTCCGTAAATTTCAAAAACCCCAAAAATGGTAAGTTCTTTTTTTTGGAACTTCAAAAGTATATACTTGGAAATTATATGTCCAAAAGTACTATGTATGTTTCCTTAAATTCTATAAAAGGTAATTAACTACTCCTATAAAAGTACCCTTTGAGAACCTCATAAATTCATTGTTCAAATCAATTTAAATTCAGACGTCTTAATTTTTTATTAAAGTTAAAGTGTACAAGTATGACTTTCTTCGGAAAAGTAATGTTGGTAGTATTGATGGTGATGATGGCTACTATGAGATTCGCCACGGCTACCGTGTATCAAGTTGGTGATCTTGCAGGATGGACATTCAACTACAATTACGATGAATGGGGTTTTTTCAAGCAATTTCAAGCTGGTGATACACTAGGTAACATATCTTAGTCTTCATCATTTGAAGCAAATATATAGTAGGGGAATTTATATATGTAGTACTAAAATCAAATAAAACTTTAAACAATATCAAGTGAGTTTTAATATAATGTTAAAAGTAGAATGTAGTCAAATTAAATAGTCAATGTTCATGTTACATTGTCAATTAAGACACATGCAACTAAAAAAATGCATATACATTGTTGAATTGTATAGCAAAATTTTTGTTTATTGAGATGTAAAGTATGTCAGAATTTTGAGTTTATAAATTTTTAAATAAAAAATTGAGTTCTTACTAAACTACTTAAACATATCGAGTAATAAATTATTGAATTATGTGAAACTCTGATAGATCTTTTTATGCAGTTTTCAACTACGATCCAAAATTACACAACGTGATGCAAGTTAACATCAACGACTACAACTCATGCACAGCTAGTAATCCAATTGGAACATTCAACTCTGGTAGTGATTCAATCCGCCTTGACACACCTGATGCAGATTACTTCTTCATAAGTGGTATTCCTGGTGATTGTGCATCTGGACTCAAATTACATATCAAAGTTAGTCAAACTAGAACAACAACAACTCCTTCTTCTCCTACGACGATGAATACTCCAGGAACTCCTCCTCCTCCTACGTTGAATGATCATTATCCTTATATTTTTCCTGCTTCTTCAAGAAATCACTCTTCTGCAAGCAATACTGCTTATTCATTCAACATGTTATTTGCATTGTTTCTTCTACCCATGGTCTAGACATTACACTACAAGGTTTCATATAATTTGTTTTTTGTTTTTCTTAATTAGGTTTATTTTTGTTTGGAATAGATCTTTCTATTGTCCATTTGATTTGGAAGTTTTCGTAGTTATTTAGTATTAGTTTTGTAAGTGGGTTTTCTACCAATTTATTAATGACAATTTTACATTATGATTTATTGTTAGTTACTATTGTTAATGGTATTTTTTATCTATCTATCTATATATATATATATATATATATATATATATATAATGGAACTTTTATTTAAATAGTATATTTATTTGATTAATTGGTCGGAAAAGGAAGACTCAATTCTTGGAGTGATTAATTAATTGATTGAAGACAATTGAGCTCCTTAGCTTTGTAATTTAGTAGAATTCGTCTATTCCCTTCTGTGTGTGTGTTGAGAGTAATGACTATGAGGTGAAGGGTTAATTTTCCACTTGATCAACAAATCATAATGAATAAAAAAGGGTGAAATGAAAAAAAGCATGTGCTAATCATAATGCTTGTGAATTGCGTTGTTGTGGTCCCTATTTGATTGATTGATGAAATGTTTGATAGCACGAATTTGGACTTGAATTGTGTGAATTGTTGTCTCTTAACTTTGTGTGCTGTGAGGGTTATGATGCCGAGGTTTTGTTATGCCTATAACACCAGAAAAAAAAGGAGAAGATACTTACCTTGACTTAAAAATGGGAGAACCTACCATGAATATTTCGCAGTCATTAATCAATTTTGATAGGTTCACAAGTTAATATACATATGATTTTTATTTAATTAAATTTTTTAGTACAAATGCAGATTTTTATTGTGAGTTTCATAACGTCTACTACACCTAAAATTTGATTAAAAAAATGTAAGCGACAGAGAAGATAAACTTATATATCTTGCTTGTTTGAGACGAGAACCTACAACTATGAGGATCAAAAAGTATTTTTTTTTGGTTAATGGATAATATTATTTGCAAAGAAGGTTAAGTATCATTATAAAATAAGAGAATAGTATATTTCATGTATATATTATAGCATTGATTGCTAATAAATTATTATTATGAGTTGAAATTTCCCCTGTAAACGTAGTTCCTAGTATATCTGCCCAAAATGTCTCATTTGCTAGCATCGAAGGAAGTTGCAAAATTCTTCTGCGATCAAATAATTGCTTCTTGGCCTAGAGGTCAACTACCTTGTTCTACTCTCTATAGGAATGCGAGAGTTTTGGATCTTCCAATAGTTGCATCAATGACCTTTCTGCATTCACAAATTATATAGCTATAAGATTTGTGGTTATTGTTGTAAAGTTTATCACCTCAATTGAGTTTGTGGACATTTTCAAAGCCATCAAGTTGTTACCCTTTGCCATCTTAAGCCTTTGCATAAGAGCTAATAATTTTGTTAGAGTATTAGTACTATTTGGATTACCCATCATTAATCCTAGTATCCAATTACCTCTATAATACGTATAACTCCCATAACCCTTACACAGGGATTACCCAGGGAGGGATTATCAATATGGCTTCTTCTTTTTTGCACTTTTTCAGTTTGAAAAAAGTACTTAAAAACACTTCTCTTGTTATTCAAAACACTTTCAAACTAAAAAGTGTTTAAAGGCCAAAAACCACTACAAATAAGTTAATTCAAACACCCACTAAGTCGGCATAAAGTAAGGGAAATAAGTCATTATACATCATGTTCTTATTCTTCTTATAATAATCGTTCACGATAACAATCACATTATATTATATATTCTCAATAGCAATTAATAGATATTCTGATAAAATAATACCGTTTTAAAAGGTTTGAAATATGAAAAATAGAGGAAATTAGTGCTTACCTAAGATGTCATTAACTTGAAAATTCTTTGAACATGCCCATTGACTATAGTCAATATTGCCTATACAATCCAACCTTTGGGAATCACCAACTTCATAAACAGTAGTAGTTGTGAAAGCAACCATATAATTGTAATAAAAGATTGTTATTCTGGTGAAAGCCACTGTTTAGAGAACTTTTCGAATATTAATCTATATTGATTAATTATATATCTACTATTAATATATAAGTTGTGATAACCACACAACTCGCAGCCAACATGTCTGCATCGGCTATGTGGTTTCCACACTTATATATGTTTTGCCCTCCATATTTTATATTATTACTTCACTTATCCTGTCCTATTTTATAAATAAAATCATATTTTGTGTTTTTTTAGGATGCTTGAAGGGCTCCAACAGCAATACATTTTCGATTGTCTTTAATATTGTATTTTATTTCTTCAATTGTTTTGTACTTGAACTATCCTTAAATTAATTGAAATAGCTGACATATACTCTTAATCTATATTTCAGTTCAAAATTACCTTTTCTATCTAACTATTGGACCACAATTACCCTTCTGTTAACATAAGAGTATTATGGCATCCATGTGTGGTACTAAAATGTAACATGGGCACTGAAAACATACCCACTTCCACATAGACTATTAACGCTCTACTTTCACTCTTTGTCCCCCTCATTTCATTCCATAGGAAACAATTCATAGGAGTCTTCATATTGCGTCTAGGGTTTCAAAGTACATACCATCTTTCTTCACGGGTAGGGTTTCAAAGTAGCTAGCATCCACAGATATTTGTGGCCGTAGGTTAGTGAATCATTTTTCTTATTTTATTATGCTTACGATTTCAAAGCACGTAGTTAAGGTTTGCAATTTATTTGTTTGTTTGAGTTAAAACAGAAATATTTGAAGGGAAATATCTTATTTATAAACTCAATAATTCTTGCATCTTAATTCAAGTTCTTTTTATTTTATGTATATTTTTATATTTTCTGAATATTGAAAATAACTAGTAACATTCTTATTTATAAAGGTAAAAATTAAATTAAACTAGGAATAGGAACCACTACAACTAATCTTAATCAATTAGGCATTCTTAGTCCAACTTTGAATTATTTTTGTCAACATTCTCCCATAATTTAAAGTTTTATACTCTTGTCTCTTTCTTCTTGTCATTATTGTTATATTGAGAAACATTTTTCTTCAATCTTCAATTTTTTTTCTTGTCACTGTTGTTGTATTGGAGAACTCTCTTCAATCTTCACTTTGTTGGTATAGTTCTCTTCAATTCTCATTTATTTTTTTTGGTTGTGTCGGAGCATTCTCTCCAACTTTCAAGTGTTGGAGCACTTTCTCTCAAATGCAAGATATTTTTTTCTTGATTGTTTGGAACACTTCTCTTCAACTTTCAAGTGTGGAACACTTTCTCACCAATTCACACTATTTTTTCTCTTGGTTGTGTTCGTGCACTTCTCCCCAACTTCCAAGGTTGATGTCCTTCCTACCAATGCCTTTTCTTTTGGTTGTTTTATTTTATTTTTGGTGTTGGAGTACTCTCCAACTCTCATTGATGACCTTCTCATCAACACTTTTTTTTGTGTTTTTGTGTTGGAGCACCCTCTCTCCAACTCTCGTTGATGCCCTTTTCATCAAATCTTTTTTTTTTCTTTTTTCTTTTTTTTTTTACCTTTCACCAACTCTTAATTAGAGAAGAGTTTCTTCCTCTTGTTCCTCTTTTGTCAAGTTTGCTTGGATCTCTTTAAAGTTGCAGCCATTTTGACGGTGATCAACTTTTTTTTGTTTTGCAATTAAAACACTTGGGTCTGGAGCTTTTAAAACAACAATCATCTTATGTGTGATTATTTTTCTTACATATACTACAATGTGGAAATTTATTATTTCTGATTGATTCATTTGAGTTTTTAGTAGCAAAATCCTCTACAGATGTTTGTTTATCTTTAATTGCTCTTTTTTAATCAACTGCTTGTAAAGCGTTCACTAAATTATTGACAAATTTTTGTAGAGATCTTTAGATTCCTCCCGAAGAAAGACTCAATTTAGGTAGGTTACAAGAACTTTCTCAATAATTCTGGTATTGAAAAAATTTTCACCTAACAGTCTAATTTTGTTGGCAATTGATGTGAGGTTGTCAACATGATTTTTAATTTCTTCCATTTCGTTCATCTTTTGAATCTCAAATTATCTTATAAGGTTAAGAAATTACATTAACATTGATTGCTTTTTGTCCAAATATTCATCCTTTAGAGAGTTTGGTATATTCATTCGAGTTTCACACGTCATGATTTTGTGAAAATTTCTTCAGAGATTGAGAAATATAAACTATTTTATTGGTTTGAACTTTTTGACTTTTTCTTTATTATTTGAGCAAAAGTTGGATTGTCGGGTATTGAGGATGGTTCACCTCTTTTCAAGATATATCTCATAGATTCATAGATTGTAGGCATGTCTTCATCGTCACAGCTCAAAATTAATAAATTTTTCATTTGAATATTACAGAAGAAATTAGCGAAAACATATTTGATGTCATATATGTTATTAGATGGTGAAAATTACTAGCTCTGATACCAGTTTGAAGGAAAACATTTGATCTGTAGGGTTCCATATGTCCTTTTTCATTGTTTATTATGTCCTTTTTGTTTAGAGATTTTCCTCTACAGTTTATGTTTTAATAATCATGTGCCTGTGTAATTTCTTTCTTTCTTTTAGGTTAGATTCCTAAAGTGAAAGACATGTTGAATCATATTTTTTCTCTTTGTTATTTATGCCGTAAAACATATGGCCCGTGTATGCTTTTTCTTTCTTTAAGTGTAAAGACTTGTTCATTTCTATCATAACAATAAGGACTTGGTCTATATGCCCTTTTTATTTTCTTTATGGCCCGGACGTTCATACTTTTTCCTCTATTATTTATGTTGTAATAAACATGTGGCTCCCCATGTTTATTTTTTTCTCTATTTCAATACATTTGCCAAATATAATATTATTTGATAAAATAATTCTTAATAAGATACAACTGATGAATTTAAGAAAAAAAATAAAAATTAGCAGCCCTGAAATCACACACACACACACACACAAGACACGCCCGCACGCCCCCGCACACGCACGCGCGCGCGCCCCCCACAGGCACACGCGCGCGCGCACACACACACACGCCCGCCCGCCCGCCCCCCCCCCACCCCCATCCCCCCCCCCCCCACCCCACACACTAGCCTTATGACTTTTATGAAAAATAAAATTGTAACTTTTATGAAAAGTTACGATCTTTAGGAAGAGTTGCGACTTTTATAAAAAAAATTGTAACTTTTATGAAAAGTTATGACTTTTATGTAAGGTTGTGACCTTTTCGAAGGGTTGTAACTTTTCCAAAGAGTTGTGACCTAAACTTTGTTTAATATAAATAGAGGGATATTCTGCCACTATTATTTGTAGGCTTTTTTTCGTTATAGGGTAGTCGAATTCAAATACATTTATTACTCTTCCTATGAAGTTTGTTTCATTCCTTAAAGTTTTATTCCTCCTAATCATGAAGATTAATCTTTACAATGAGTCATAATTATTCATGTAACTATAACATTTTCTTTTTACTATTTTGGGGACCTTTTTTTTAACTCTGTTAAAAATTTCAGCAAGGATGATTGAAAATAATGATTAACTCTTTCTTTTCTTCCTAAAGATTTCTTCATATAAACAAAGAATAATGGTTTTAATCTCAATGTGACATTGCTACTATTGCACCTCTTAGTCCACAATTCATAAAGCTGCTCAAATAGTTCAATTCATTATATTTGGTTCTTTAATAACAAAAAAATTATTTCTTCCTCTATTATTTGGAGTTTTTTTTAATAGGGGAGTTGAATTTAAATACATTAATTAAGCTTCTTATGAAGTGTGTTTCATTCCTCACAATTTTCTTTCTCCTATCTAATGAAGCTTAATCTTTTACTATAAATCATAGTAAATCATGTATCTATTGCAATTTCTTTTTTCTATTTTGGTGTCTATTTGTTTAACTTAGTTAAATGTTCCAGTAAGGATGATTGAAAATTTATATTCTATTTTGCCTCTTTCTATATTTTTATTTGTATACTTTTTGAAAAAATTTCTTGTAGGTTGTGCTATATTTGATAGCACAGAACAATAAATATGTAATAACTTATACGCAACCAATGCTGAAGTTTGTTAAAAGAATCAAATGTATTGCTCTCTTCTTTGCCACAATTAGTATATTATTTTGATTGCTCATTCTTAGGTACAAACATTTTATATGTCATTGCACCCTTCCTAGAATATTAGTGTAGAGACAATTAGTTCACTTCTTTTATCGCAAGTTAACTAATTTTTCATATTTTTTCGTCTCTTTTTTTAGGCATAATAGAAATCAAGTTTTTTTTGAAACTAACAAATATCCAAAATACACTAAAATAAAAATATTTTTTATCGGCAATAAATATGCACAATAACTAAAGTGCTAGAGCCTTTACCTACATTAATTAATTCTCATTAGATTCAATGTTGCTATGAACTTTTTCTAGGGACATTTATAATTGCTGCTAAAGATCATTTCTGCCATAGTGATAACTCTTTCTTTTGATAAAGTTTGTTTTTCCTTTTTGATAAAGAAGTAATAACTTTTTCTTTTGACATCTTTCAATTAAATTTGTGAACTGTGAACTGTAAACTTTGATACAGATCGATGTAATATCTTTTTGAAAAATATGTTAAGCAATATACATTTTTTTTCTTGATTGTTAGGAAAGTAAGATTGTCTTTATTATTAGTTGTGGATAATTGTGAGATCAAGAACTCAGAAATTGTGCTTTCAGATTTTAATATGTTATGTGTAAAATTTTTTGTTTAGAATATCCAGTTATGAAAGACATCATCAAATGCTTGATTGATAATTACATTAATCTTTTGTTACTGCATAATATAAGCATAACATTAAGTATGGTTCAATTCCAAATAAGTTGGGCTGATGATATGAAACCTAAGCAATAGTAACGACTATTTAGAGATGATGATGAAAAACATTTATGATACTAATAATTTTAGGGTCATAATAAAGCAGTTGAAGGTCCTCCGTTTGAATTAGTAAATTATGTTCTTGTGGACGTAATGTTGCACTTTAATTTGGAGTGTTGTCGTTCGATACTTTTTGGCATCTTCTTTAACGTATGATGTTGTTCTTTATATGTACTTGGAATTTAGAAAATTCCATTACTTCTAACAAACTATTTTCATGGAAATTTCTTAGACTTCTTTCTTATACTTAAAATATCTTTATGACTCATAATTTTTGCATTAGAAAAAATCAAAAGAAATAAAATAAAATATAGCAGTTTTAAGATTTTGCATTGCCTTAAAATAAAATGATCTTGACAATGCAGTGTATATATCAAAAATCCGAATATTACCGAATGATCAATGTGTGCTTAATAACATAGTTCAATCCCGTGCGAAGAACGGGTAGTTTACCTAATTTTATATAAAACAACAAAATGCAAAAAAAGGCTTGTGGATATTAAAATTTTGTTGGAATCTACAAAATGCGTTCAATTCGAGTTGAGACTCTAAAAATTGTGTTCAACTCAAATTAGAATTTTGGAGGCTACTCAACCCTAAATCCTAGTTCACACTTATATCAACCGTACAAAATTCCCTTAAAAGGCATCTTAAATTTCCCATAAATGTAACATGTCGCAACTATAAAGAACTAGAAAAGAGTTTAAAATCTGAAAATAGTTACTTTTGGGAAGTATAAGAAAATCTGGAAATTTTTAAGTAAGCTAAAAGTGAGTTTTGGGCCAACTTCAAACGACCATAACTCCTAACCCAGGGTAAGTTAGGTGTATTCTAGATATGGTTGGAAAGTACTCGGAATAATCTTTTCAACTCCGCCAAGTTTTGCGATTCAGTGTTCGTATTAGCGAGTCATGCCTTTCAGAAATTGGGTTGTTGGATTAAGAAAAGTCCAATCCGAATTTGGGAAGTGCAAATTCGTGTTTTCCTTACCTAATCATATTAATTTATTTTTAGGGATTAATTGAGGTAAAATAATACTTTGTTCAGTTTAGAAAGATTTAGAATTCACGGTAGGTCTTGGAGAAAAGAGAAAAGAGGAGAAATCAATAAATTGCCAAGAAAATTCAAGATTTGCGTGTGGAATTCGTGGGGGTGATCCCTAAAAAAGTAAGTGAGATCGTATAGCGTTGGGTTAGTTCACCCACGCGCCAATTATGCTTCAATTCAACGAATTTCAAGTCTTTAAATGTTAAGAAAATGAGTTCTTCAAGAACATTGTTGAAAATTTTATTGAGTTCTTGATGGTTGTGTTGTTGTAGTTTCTTGATATTAGATTCATGTTTCGGGGTGAATTTTTGAGTTAAATGTATTGTTTTTTGAGGGTACTAATGATCTTTAGTGATGTACCTAGTTTTCTTAGTTGATTCCAACACTCTAAGATACATCTAGACATCATGAAATCTTCCTAAACATGAGATCATGAACTTTGAATCTATAATCCAATTCAAGCAAAGTTAGGATCAAAGTCAAGAGAAGTTAAGAGTCAAGCCCAAAAGTTAAAAAGTAAGTCAAAGTAAAGTTTATAAAGTTTTCAAGAGTCTTTAACAACGTTTTAACTTTTGTTTTTAAGACTCCAGTTTCAAGTTAAGTAAAGAGTAAAGAGTTGAGTTCATTTTTCAAAAGTTCATAAGGGAACTAAGTATTGCCTAAGAGTTTGTAAATATTTTCACTTTTAAACAAAAAGAGAAACTGAGATTTCCAAAAGAGTCATCGAGCAAGTTTTTCAGTAAAAAGAAAACTATGATTTTCAAGAGAGCTTTTAAGCTAAGTTTGAGCAATTATCTCAAACCAGAGAAGAAGTTGTTTTAAACACATATGAGCTAAGTAAATTTTGAAGGTTGTATTGAGCATCGGTATGTGGACACGAATTCATAATAATTCAAGATCCCATAAACCATATAGCCATCATGGGCAGAGAAAGGATCTTACTTTTTAGATGATTCCTTAGTGCTTTTTAGCATAGACTAGTGGATCCACTTAGTAAGTTCAGGTTCTATATCGATGGCAAGGTATAGAATAGTCATTAACAACGTGAGGTAAAGTATTTTACCATCACTTAGGCATATAGTGATGGTTGTCGGCTAGATAATCTCTCACAGAAGTTATTGTATTTTGATATAATCAGGTTATTGTATTTTTACGTACATTCAGAGTCATGTTGTATTCTTTTATATACACAGAGATGTCATCATTTATTTAAATAGGCTTTTCTTTATATCATGTATGCTTTAAACGACTTTATAATGAAATGAGTCTAGTTCAATTCAGTATTGATGAGTTAAGAAGAGCCAGTAAGCGCTTATTTCAGCATCTCTGTCAAGCCTATGTTTGTTAGCATTTAGACTCGCATACTCGTACATTCAATGTACGGATGCAAGTTGACCTGCATTGTCGTATGATACAGACAGGTAACCAGGATCAGCATCTAGCGCCTCGTTGATCCAGCTTGAGCACTCAGAGTCTATTGTTGAGACACTTTACTTTCCGGAGGACTCCTTTTATTTTGCTTTCAGTATTAGGATGATTGGGGGTCTTGTCCAAATATCCCTCTTTGTACTAGAGGCTTCATAGATATAAAGTTAGTGGTTCAGTAGTCTTTACATGATCATTCATATGTTAAAGACTTGAGTTGTCATTTTGGCTAAGTTGAATATTTGATTCTTTTAACATTCCAAGTTTCATTATTAATTTATTTGAGTAAGTGCATTTCATCATTGTAATAATGCTTAGAGTCTTCCGCTGAGTTAAGTCAGACAAAGAGTTCGCTCGGGGATCAACAATGGTCTTCGAGTGTCAGCCACGTTCAGGGTGTAGGCTCGAGGCGTGACAATAAACTCTTAGATATTCTTAAAGAGCAAGATCTCGAATGTTTCACAAATTTATGAAATATTCATAGGTCAAATATAAATCATCCTAGTTCGAACAACTATATCTCTAACGACCCTCAAATCTTGTATAAATCTTAGGAGAGTAGAATCAACGGATCAACAGAACTACACCAGCTATCTTAATCAATCATAAAAATATGCTTCTACTTATTTTATTGTGATTGCAATTTATTTTCTGTCACTTTAAAATGTGTTGCAAACAAGGTTGCATATTGAATTATGTTTTAAAAATCTTATTTAATAGCACTCTTTATTTTATATATCTCGTTGTTACTGTCCTCATTACTTGAAGCGTAAAACTAATAATCATTCTAATTATGTTGAATTTTCTCCCTTTTCTTTTTTTCTTCCGTCTAATCACATTATATTAAACTAAATATGCACATTAAAAATAAATATTGTGTTGTTTAACTTTAAAACTTTTTGTACATTTGTTCATTAAAAAATTTAATTATTAATATTACGTAGTTTGATTTAAAAAATTTCAGTAACCCATTCGTCATTTTTAAATTATTGTTGGATACCCTTTGCAAAATTTCTGGTTACGCCATTGACTTGGTGCATATATGTGAGAATATGATAAATTATACTTGTCTTTAAAAATTGTCAACAGGTTGGTGTTTGATTCTTCAAAGTAATGCATTTTTGGAGAATGTGACACCACAACTAATGAGTCCGCACAACTTATAAGGCTATAGTTTATCTCCTAGTTCTGTGGATTTCTGTATTCATGAATCTGGAACTTCGTTAACCTCAGAAAACAGGACCCCTGAGTAGTACAAGAATTTCTTAAAGGCAAAGGAACACATTGATTCAGGAGATATATTTCAAATTGTTTTGAGTCAACCTTTTGTGAGAAGAATATTTGTTGATCCATTTAAAGTCTATATATGACTTACTTACATGTAAGTCAGTTTGTTCTTCACCTATTCAGGTTGCTTTAGTGAAGTTACTTTGTTATCTTTTCTGTATCAGACCAGAGGCTGTACTTTAGTTGCATCGAGTCCCGAAACTTTGATGCTTGTGGAGAAAGTAAGAGGTTATTCTGCTCCCTTTTCTCTGTTACACACATTTACTCATTTTTTGAGAGTTTGTAATGTTCAAAATTTACCCAAAAGAAAAGAAAACAAGAGCAATTCCCAATTGTTGATATACTTAGATGTTCATTTGCAACATCGGTGTCTGTCTTGATGCATCTCATACTATTTCTGATAGTGATGTCTAGTCCAACTCGACTAGTTCACCGGGTACCTCGCTACCTACTATGTACTCCCTTAAAAGGTGAAGACCAATCGGAAAAAATCACATAGCATTGTGTTTTTTTTAAAAAAAGAAAAAAATCTTTGTTGGGATTTGAACTTGACATCTCAGTCTCATTTCATCAACCACTAGGAAGTCTATGCATCTAATATTTATTGTTGAAACATAAGAAATGTAATTTGAGTTAACTTAGCCCTAAAATATAGCTCATGGGATGCACTGCAGGCTGCATTGCCCGTTGGGACCATCTGTGAGCACCAAAGTTTACACTCTAGACTTGGTCATTCATCGTTGATGGAAATGTTACAAATCGGAGATAACTTGTTCTCAATCAAGTGAACCTATCTATTTGTCTTAATATTATAAGGACCAAAGTCCAAGTTTCATTCATTTCTAGATTTAACATGCTGCTACAAATTTGTGCACTATTTAATTATTTCTAGTCATGTTCTTTGTTCATGTATGATCCAAGTTAACGCGGTGGAGTTGATTGATCAACTAGAAGTGGGTCGGAGAGGACCTTACACTGGTAAATTTGGATGCATTTCATTTTCAGGTGACATGGACATAGGATTTGCTCTAAGGACGATTGTATTCATGAACGGACCTCATTACAACACATGTGTATGCATACACGGATGCAAGCAAACATCACGAATGGGTTGCACATCTCCAATCAGAGGCTCGAATTGTCAATGATAGTGATCCTAATGAGTGGCAGATAGAATGAGAAAATAAAGTAGCACATTGACTATCATATTTTTTTAAGGGAAGATCATCAGTACTTAAGTTAAATGGTTATGTGCCAAATGTGTAATGTTAGCTTGTTCGCTCGTGTATATATTTATCCTACTAATAGCGTATGTGTTTGAAACATGTATACCACATTAATTAAATTATTAAACAAATTGTTTGTAAGTATAGCAAATAAATGCTGAATAATGGTGAGCCTTTGGTAAAAACATCAGCAGGCTGCTCTGCAATGGGCAAATAATGAGTGGCAACCAATCCAAGCATGATCTTTTTACGGATAACATGACAGTCAATGTCCATGTGTTTTGCACGTTAACGGAATACTGGATTAGCCGCAATTTGAAGGGCAGATTTGCTGTCACAATGAATACAAACATGACGAGATACAGGCACATTTAACTCAGTGAATAACCCAATCAGCCAAGTAACCTCAACAATAGTGGAGGCTAGGCTTTGATTTTCAATCTGAGCTGAGCTCCTGGATATGGTAGATTGTTTCTTCGATTTCCACGTGATCAGATATTCTCCAAAATTTACCATGTAACATTTAATCGATCTCCTAGTATTGGGGCAAAAACCCCAATCTGCATCATACTAATAAGTTATATTATAACAAATAGTTGAGCACCATTTATTTTAAAAAAAATATTTAAACAGTTTAATTTTAAAATAGTTAAACAAGTGGTTAATTTTGAACCCAAAGGTGGATGACAAGGGTATTTTGGAGCCGATACGTGGATGAGAAGGACATTTTGGAGCCAATAGGTGGATGGAGGGTAATTTTGTACCATTTTCAATACTTCGAGAGTATTTTAGGCCCTCTTCCGCAAAAAATAAATTGATGTTTTTACTTCTTGTTACACTTCTTTTTATGTTGTTTTGTCCATTAGACACAAGTTTTGTCTTATGGAGTGCATTTGATATCATTAACATTGATAAATTCTCATTTGTGAAAATTGTCCAACTATAAATAACATTGAAACACTTTATATCAATGTGAACCACTGTATATACAAGTATTATTCAAATTCCATACATAGTACATAGTGCATAAAAAATTCGTACTATATGGATCAACTATTTTAAACATATTTACAGGTACAATGAATTCTCATTGATATGTTAAATTCATTGAACCCATAGTATTACAATGATACGAAATATGTATATTTGAAGTGTCCTGCAATTATAAATATAAACTGTGATATTTGTCGAACAAAAAAATCTAACAAATTTAAAATCAATTAATACAAATACTAAATACAATAAATCATACATCAATTCACATCTCTTCCATATATATAAAAGTACATATGACATACATAATTCACACAAAGTTCATACATATGGAAAAATAATTTTTAACATATTTTGGTGCATGAATGTTCTGTTAAACCAGTTCATACAAAATCAAAATATATTTCATACAATATGCATACAGAGTTATACATAGTTTATACAAAAGTTAATATATATGGATAAAAAAATGTATGATATTTGTCATACTAGAAAGATAAGAAATCAAAAGTGTGATGTCATGTTCATAAACATAGTAACCAAACTTTCATACATAGTTCATCCAAAGTAAGGGTAACATTGATAAATTATATAAACCAATCTGTAATTCATGTTAAGAAGAAAAAACTGGAAAAAATATAAATTGTTCAATAGTTAAAAAAAACATGTAGTCAAAAAAATATGTAAAGGGTGCAATGAACTTTTTCTAAATTATTTTCCGTGGTCTTGAAACAAGATATTTGGTGGTGTTCAGAATTTGTTCTTTTGGTGTGCGAAGTTCACCATACTTGCTAGCAACTGTACCCGTGACTTCATTGTTACTTATTGCGCTCTCTTCATTCTTTGATTTTGCATATTGTTGAATCGTGGTATGAAAGAGTAATTGTGGCTCTTGAATTTTGGGTGTTGGGGAAGAAAGTGCTCTGACCGTGTATAAGTTGTGAGGCGTGAGCTGTGTGATACGTGAGGGGATGAGTAAGGCATGTTGGGTAAGAACTGCTATTGATCGTGTACAGGCTGTGACGGGGGTGTGTTAGTATTGGATAACGGTAAAGTAGGAAGGTGATAAAATCAAATCTCTAAAATTTAGTTTTTATTTTAAAAAAGGTAACAGTAATACTAATATTAATTTAGTATTTATTTTAAAAAAAGTAACTGTAAACTATTAAAATTATAATCTGTTTAAAAATTTAAAGAGTTTGTTTAAAAAAGGTAACTGTAAAAATAAAAATAAAAATATTACTTAGTATTTAAATTAGCTTATCGTTTATTTTTAATTAAATATATTTTTAATTGATATGTTATAACTCGAAAATAATCAGCTACAAGTAATTATTTTTAAAGAGTATATTTATAACTCGATATATATAGTCTTAAATGTGTATAGGGTGTTATTTTTATATCATATGTGAGAACATTGGTTCACCTTCAAACCTTTCTATTAACTAGTTCAAATAATCATGCTACGCAGGGACGACTCAACGTAATTGAGGGTCTAAAGCGAAATTTTAATTCGCGGCCTAAAATATAAAAATATTTTTCATATACATATTTATTTAAAAAAAATTACACTATTAAGATTAAAATTATTAGTACTTAATATTATTTTTTTGTTTCATTTAAGATTTTATCAACTCATCATTGAAAAACATCTTTAAGTGAAACAATTATTATTTGTATTGTTAGTATAATGATACAAGTAATAAGTTGATAAATATTAAATAAAGATAAGAGCTAGAACCAAAATTTTACTCAAAAAGTTGATGACTTGGTATACCTTATATACTTAGAGTAATGCTTGAAACTAAAATCTAAAAATAAAATAAAAAAAGTTTGTAATTCATTTTGTAACATTTTCACTGTTAATTCTCATTCTTAACACGTAAAGATGTTAAATAGATAAAATAATTTATGTTTTAAAAATTTATACTTTTTATCATCATAAATAATTAATTTTCTATAAAAATATTAATACATAATTTATTTTTGACAAAAATTTGAGACCCCCAAAATTTGGGGCCTAAGGCAAAGGCCTTATCTTTTTAGTGCATAGAGCCGGCCCTGATGCTACGTCTAAACATGAAAAGAAGATTAACTTTCAAAAGTAGAAATAACACACAAGAAGTATTTGAATATACAGAGGGGGAAAAACGCTTAGATACTGGAGACCAAATGATCTTGAAGAGAACTCACACTAAGCACAATGAATACAAAAAAAGATATGAAGTAAGATAATTGAGCTATATACGGATCGATTTAAAATGAGTATGACGTCGAAAAATTTTATAGCCAAAAACTTAGAGCTTAAATTTATGTCAACTAAAACAACGATGTAAGAGGTCTCAAATTAAGACATTGAGAACTCGAAGGGCATAAACATACTACAAAGAATAATTCCCTATCAAAAAGCAAAGGCGAAAAGAGTATTGTAAAGGAAAGAGTGTCACCTTGGCAAACGAGTTGAGAATAACGATTTTCACACCTCAAAATCTCAATACGATCGGTAAGCCAAAAATTCTAAGGCAGAATCAAAGCAGTGAACTTCTTTGAACTTTGAATTAGAGAATCGCCTTAAGATTTCTTGAGTGTAAAATGAGTGTTATTCATTTATTTTTTTCTTTTTTAAAACGATATTGACAGTATATAGACATTTCAAAGCACCCAAATAATTATTTTTTAATAATTAATCGACCTTTAATATTATTTATTTGTTATACACCTTTAATATTATTGATTTGTTATACAATTTATGATTAATTAACGTAAATTAGCGTTCATGAGTGATTTGTAAATCCATATTTTTTTTGAATGTATGTGTTTATAAATATTCAAAATTGATGAGATTATAGTACGTTTTAAAAACGTATTCTGCATAACATAAAAAAAAGTTTAATTATGATAAAAGATTTAAGCATGAAAATTTATTCTTAATAAATTAATTAAAAAAATAAAAAATGATATGATCATTATTTTAGTTAAATGAGTTTAATGAATTAAGTTAGTCTATTATTAAAAATATTTTAATGACATGTCATGCAAACTAGGAGAGAGTGATGTTTTTGAAGTGTCAAGTACATTTGAAGGAAAATAGTGATAGATGAATGATATTTTGATCCTAAATGAAACATAAATGATATTTCAAGACAATTCCCTCAACTTGGTTGACCATTTAGAAAATTAACTCGGTCATAGGATATGGCTATTGCCTTTGAAATTGGGCTTAGAGTTGGGCTTGTTCTGCAGATTGAAAAGTGGGTTCAGGGAAATTTATTTTGGACCCAATTTTCTTTGAAAAACTGATCCAAGATAATGGGCAAGAGATGTCCATACATGAATTTGGAAAATGACTCAATGAAATTGCTCATTTGCCAATGAAAATTAAGAAGTTAGCCAAATTGAGTTTAATAGGTGATTCGGCTAACTTTTAAATTAGTAATTAATTTATTTTTAATAAATAAAAGAAGTAACTATTTTAGTAGATAAGTTAAAGTTTTAAATTAATAGAATTTTTTTTTAAAAGAAACGTTTACAAAATTGTAATTACATCCTCAGATTTTGAAAAAAATTATTTATATAATAATGATAACAATAATAATAAAAATATATTTTCACGACCTCCTTATTTATAGCAAAACAAATGTATAACAACAACAACAATAACAACAACAACAACAACAACAACAACAACAACAACAACAACAATAATAATAATAATAATAATAATAATAATAATAATAATAACAACAACAACAGATATTATCATAATAATAATAATAATCTTAATTATGAAATTAATTTAAATTTCAAAAATAAAAAAGTTAACATTAAAAGGAAACTCTTTTGCTTTTAACTTTTAGTGCTTTTCAAAAATTCAAAATTTGCGTACTTTCGTATTTTTACTTTCTTTTTATTTTCTTTTAATATTAAAGTGTTTTTATAATAATATAATTTTTTATAGGATAATACGGTTACTAAAGAAAACTAATTGTCAAACTAATAAAATATAAAATAATAAAATAAATCTATAAAACCACCACAACTTCCCACTTCCCTATTATGTCTCGCATGAACACTTTTTTTTCTCCTGTCCCAAAAAATTTGTAAAAGAACATATTGATTACTTTTTTTATTGGTACAATATCATTCTCTAAAAAATTTGTTTCCATACCAATCATATGCTTAATCTTTTTGTTATTCATTAATTTTAAAAAGTAATTTTTGCATATTCTGTCTTTCATGAAAGGACAATTTTTAAGTCAAAAAGGTACACACAATTACAAAAAAAAAAAAATTTAAAAAGTTCAAGGGGGTAATAGAACCTTTGTTTAGTTAAGGTGTGTCTCTGAAATTTCGGTCATAGTCTAGGGAGTACTTGTGCATTATCCCGTTTCTCCATATATTGGAATTAAGTAATTAATTAATATTTTATTAAAAAATAGTTTCTAATTTTTATGTTTTGTTTAATTGATTCTTTTGCCGTTTCTTTTTTAAAGAATTTGTGGTATTTCATAATCATAGATTGCTTATCTATTTAATTATAATTTTAAGCACATTTTCTATATTATATTATTAAAAGAAATCAACTTTTTTTTTATGAAGAATTTTTTTAATCTATTATAGAAAAAAAAAAGGTAAAATCTTACCGCGTCACTATTTTATTACAAAATAAATTAAAGAATGTCATGATACAAAATAATTAACAAAAAAAGAAGGAAAATAAAACATTAATAAAGGAACAGTTCAACAACAAATTTTTAAATATTATTTCTTTAGCAACATTATATATTAAGAAAATTTTCATAAAATGAATAATGATTTGCAAAGTGCTATTTCATACTTTTATTTTCAAAAACATTTTCTTTATCATTGATATTATTATATTATCGTATAAAAAAAGAGAGTTATAGTAAATCAAAGAATAGAAGACGATTTGTTTTTTTCATCTTTCAATTTTTGTTTTGCTCAACAAATAATTTATTTTATGTGGTTGTTAACTTGATTATAGTATTTTTTTAATCGATAATTTAAATTCATTATTTTGTACATTCCAATTTTATGAAATTATATTTGAATAAATGAAAAACATTTTAATTTATTTTTTAGGATACAACGAGAGAAGAGTGCACTAAAAAGAGGTTGCAACATGCTTTGTAATTTATATTTTGATTTTACCTAAAAGAAGCGTTAATAATTTTAATACTAGGTTTTAGATTGATTTATGAAATTAAAATTTAATTAATTAGCAAAAATATATCAATTAACCCATGCCACATATGTTAGTAATCTTCATCATTTTAGAAGAAGGATAAGTTGTTAGAATAATGTTTAGAGTCTTTTATGAAAATATCCTTATTACACATAAATTATGGTAAAATTTTGTTAGCTTTATTTATATGAAAAACTAAAACATTATATATGATTATCTATGCACTTTTATTACTTAATAATAATTCATATTTAGTTATACATAAATTTAAAAACATTATATTTTAAAATATCCGCGCAACGCGTGACTATGTATACTAGTTAATATTAATTGATGAGCTTCTTAATGTCAAAGAAATAAAATAATTAACTTAATTATAAACTAAATAATTTAGATTATAACTATTATGTAACTAAAATAATGAACCACATATTTAACTGAAATTATAATTTTTTTGAGAATATTTTAGGATATTTTTAAAATATAATATTTATATAAGACCTATATATTATTTTTGACTTATCAAACCTGACGAAAGTACTTACGATAACTTGCAAATTATATTTATTTTATTTTTTGAAATTTAAAAAACTAATTTTTTTAAATCGTTTGAAATAGAAGAAGCATGTGTTGGGCTTTGTGGAGGCTTGTGAGCCGGCCCGACCCATTACTGAAACCCTAGGTTAACCATTTGGTTTTCCTATAAATATGATCCTTGTATTTGTAATTCTAAAGTAGCACAAGTGAAATAAAATCCTCCTGTTACAGTCGTGGAGTAGGGAAACTGAACCACGTTAAATTCTTGTGTGTCCCGTTTGTGTTCCGTTTCTCTTTTCTCTAGATTATTTGTGTGTGTTGTGTGTTTAATTCCCAACAATTGGTATCAGAGCGAGGTTTCAACAACATTGTAACACAAACTGTGAGAAATTGTCACCTAGGGTTCTTGTGTGAAGAACTGTGTGCAGGAAGGAGTGTGCCGCCGCCGTTTGCAAGCTACAACCGTGCAAGACGCCGAGGATCAAGAACCGTCATTCGCGAGCAGCAGCCGCCACGAACCAGGCAGCCCAGATCGAAGGAGATCTGCCGTAGATCGTAGCCCAGCGAGGGAGAAAGCTGCGCAGCAGTAGCGAGGCAGAGAACGCCGCTGCCGTCCAGTGGCCGCCGCGTCGAGGAGCCTCAGATCCAGCCGCGAGCGTCCAGATCGTGAGCATCGTCCAAATCGCCGCCCGCTGTCTGTAGACGCCGTTAAGGGAATTGCCGAAGGTGCGGTTTTTTTGTGGTGCAATATTTCTGACGAAATTATCAAGATCTGAAATTAGTTGTACCGAGTATCTCATTTAGTCCTTTGAGATGGCAGAAGATGGGAAGTTCCGAATTGAGAAGTTCGATGGCACAGATTTCAGTTGGTGGAAGATGCAGATTGAAGATTTGCTGGTTCAGAAAGACTTGGACGTAGTGTTGGGTGACAAGCAAGGAAAATTGTCTGATGCAGAGTGGGCAGTTTTGGATCGGAAAGCTATGTCAGTTATCCGACTCTCGTTGACCAAGAATGTTGCGTTCAACATTCTTAAGGAGAAGACAGCGAAAGGCATCTTGGAAGCCTTGTCTAACATGTACGAGAAGCCATCTGCAGCAAACAAAATTTTTCTGATTAGAGAGTTGGTGAACACAAAGATGAAGGAAGGCAGTTCAGTTACCGAGCACATCAACTCATTGAATTCGATCTTAGCCAGACTTTTGTCAGTTGGCATTAAGTTCGATGATGAAGTTCAAGCTTTACTACTGTTATCATCATTGCCTGACAGTTGGTCCGGAACGGTTACAGCAGTTGCCAGTTCAGTGGGACCTAATGGATTCACCTTTGAGAAGATTCATGATCTCGTTCTTGGCGAGGATGTCAGAAGAAGGAGTTCTGGAGAATCATCAGGTGATATGCTAAACGTCGTCAGAGACAGAGGAAATAACAGAGGTAGTGGGAGCAGGAACCGAAGAAGGAGTCAGTCGAAGGCTCGGGATGGCTCAGGTGTAACATGTTGGAACTTCAAGGAGGTGGGGCATTTCAGGAATCAATGCCAGAAGACAAACAAGTCAACATTGCAGAAGACAGCGCCAACGAGGATTTGTTTATCTGTTGCGCGGAGAGAAATGTGGATTCCTGGGTCATGGATTCTGGTGCTTCTTTTCATGCTACCCACAGCAGTGAAGCATTGCAGAATCTGGTTATTGGAGATTTTGGAAAGGTAAGGCTTGCAAACGATAGAGCTCTTGATGTTACGGGCATGGGTGACATGGTGCTGAAGACGCCAGTCGGTTTCTGGACCTTGAAGGATGTCAGAGTTGTTCCAAGCTTGACGAAAAGTTTGATTTCTGTTAGGCAGTTGGATGAACAGGGACATCATGTGAAGTTCGAAAATGGGCAGTGGAAGGTCGTGAGGGGCAATCTTGTCATGGCTCGTGGAACAAAAAGAGGATCATTGTATATTGTCGGATTACCGTCTGAGGGAGTGACCGTCCCAGTTCAGAAGAAAAACAAAGTCCGGTTCACAGAATCTCGTGGGCAGAAGAAGGTTGTCTTTTCAAGAAAGAAACCCAGAGCCACAGGTCAGATTCAGGATGAACGAGCAAGGAAAGGTTCAGGAAGACCAGTCAGAGGCGTTTGTGGCAGTGGGAGCACCGGCCGTGCTTCAGCCAAGGCTCCTAGAAGACAGTGGGTCAAGAGAACCATTATTCCAGCTGTTGATACGTCTCCAGAAAATTTCCTGCTGAGTATGGAGAGTGTTTGTTCTCAGGGAGTTCTAGGATCCGGCAGTTCGTGTCTCAAGTGGGAGCCGGTAGGGACCGAGGACGAGTCAAGGGCAGTTTCAGCCGTGACTGATGTGTTGAAGCTTCGGGGAGCTTCAACGGGCCTTTCAGTTGACTGATGAGAAGGCCGCTGTAGCAGGAGAGAGTTGAAAAAGATTACTAGACATACAAGTGTTCTAAGTGGATGACAGAAATTCTTCAAGCCTCCATTACTGAAACCCTAGGTTAACCATTTGGTTTTCCTATAAATATGATCCTTGTATTTGTAATTCTAAAGTAGCACAAGTGAAATAAAATCCTCCTGTTACAGTCGTGGAGTAGGGAAACCGAACCACGTTAAATTCTTGTGTGTCCCGTTTGTGTTCCGTTTCTCTTTTCTCTAGATTATTTGTGTGTGTTGTGTGTTTAAATCCCAACAGCATGATGATTGATTTATATTTCGGAGGTCCAAAATTGAGTGTCAACGCCATGCAAATAATATGCAACTGCTATTAACACAGATATCTCAATATCCTTCCAATTTTGAAATAAAAACACTAGATCTAAGCAATTCCTGCCCTGATACCAAACCATGACAACTTTGGTGAATCATGCCATGCATTGACTGATCACTATTGTAGACTATTGAGAAGGCTTGGAGAAAAAGAAGATTCGAGACACTTTGTGGAAGCTTTTTTTATTTATTTTTAATATGTGAGAATAATTAACAAGTCCTCAATACAAACCAAAAAGTTATTTATAGAATGTGATTTTCTAAGCTAAAACGTTAGTTGTTGCCAATTATAAAATAACTAACTGTCTGTTTAGATGGGCTTTTAATGTTGTCAAACTGACTTAAAAGTAAGTTTTTGACTTATTAGAGTGTTTGACAATTATCAAAGTGACTTATTTTAAGTCAAAAGTGACTTATTTAAGCCAAATGTTAAATGTAGGGTGAGGCGTACTTTTTTTTAACTTAACAACCATTTTATGTTGACCTAGTATATTACCTTTTTGCCCTTAATTCTTTTATACAATTTCCAAATTGTCCATATTGAATTAACCCTAACATCTCTTTCCTCAATTTTCTTTTTCATGTAGTTCGCCTGCTGAGCTTCTTCTTTCTTTTCTCCCAATTTGAAGGGTGAAGATCTAAAGCTTGAAGTAAGTTATCTTTCGATTGATAGCGATAATATCAAATGTAGGAAAACAAAATTAGCGTGAAACTTTAAGTTTTCTTGATTATTTTTGATTTTTGTTTTTCAAAATTATGTACTTTTTTTGCGTCTTCTGTAGTTGATTTCGTTTTGTGTATTTTATGTTTTGTGTATTTTGTATTTATTTTGGTTATGTATATATAATTTGATTGTGTGAAGTGTATGTTTGTCATCTATATAATATTATGGAAGTAGTTATTTTTAATTTTCTTATCAATTTTCATCTTCAGATCAGTTACACCATGTCGGAAACACCAACTAATGCTAATGTTAAGTGGAATGATGATACTCATCTCAAATTTATAGAGTTATTTGAATTAGAGATTAGGAAAAGAAATAGACCAAACAATCATTTATCTAGAGATGGATAGAAAAATACGATTAAAGCATTCAATGAATAAGTGGGAAGACGCTATAAAGAACAAATGAAAAATATTTGAATGACATAAAGCCAAGTAGAATCTTTTTAAGAAATTGATGAGAGGAGATACATGTATAGGATGGGATGCCACAAAAAAATTAATTATGATAGATGGTGACCGGTGGAAGCGAAAAATTAAGGTACATTTCTCACATTATTTTATATATATTTTTTACTTTTTTAAATTTGTTGTTTAATCTTTTATTAAAGGAGGATGTTAGATATATAAAATTTAGGAATAAGGATCTTTCACTCATATGATTTCACTATGATGTTGTTGTTGCTATGAGAAAAAGAGAATGTGCCTCAAATCAATCCCAATTTTTTGAAACCGAGTTAGATTTTGACGAAGAAAGATCAAATGATATTGATAATGATGATATGAAGCACTTCATTAATACTAATAATAAAGGGGGTGATGATCCAAAAGATATAAATTTTACTATTTTTGCTAAACCATCATTAAAAAGACCTATTTTAACTGATCGTATTGGAAATAGTAATCAACTGAGAATAAGTAAGACAAAATCTACAGCTGCATCAATGAAAGAAGATATACACTCTTCAGTAGAGTTGATGTCTAACAAAAGTATTGTTACATCTCATGCGGTAGGTGATCCCACCATTGATAAGTGTATGAAATTTTTGGAAAACATTCTCGATATTTTTGAAAGGGATGAAGTTTACAACTATTTTGTGAACATGTTTTTAAAAGAGACATTCGACAAGTGTTTCTTATGATATATACGAATGTGTTCGCAATAAATTTCTGTAACGACTGAAAATCGACTACAAGAAAAATAAATAAAAGAAAAATGTGATTTTATTAATGAATCATTGTGAGTACAATTCTGTTATTCTCTTGATTCTCTATCCCAAGTTTCTCCGCGATTTGAGGGCCTTCAATAGCGTACTTATAAAATTGATGGATGATGTAGACCTCTTTGAGTTGTAATCGACTCCGGGACGTCGGAAAGCACTTCATCGTTTCAATTTGATCTCTAGAAAGAACTGCGTTGATCACTCTTTCAAAGATCTATGTAGTTCATGACGTAGCTTTATCCAATTGTGGAATGTTTATTTTATGATTTCCTTGATCTCCCTAGGATGTCATGTCCATCCCCTATTTATAGTTGTAGGGGGGTGGACAATGTTGCTTGTGATTGGAAAAAGGATGTCATTTTGACACTTGGGAGATTGTGATTGATTCTTGCATTTGATAGGGACTACCACCTCATTTGAACACATGGCGACACCTTGTTGATCTCAGATTCTTAGTCATTGTGGCACGTGGCGTGGGTTTGGGGTTCATGGTGAAATGGACCTTGGATTTGAATTTAATAATATGGATGTATTTATTTGTAAAATCCAAATTAATCATTCAACCCAATGAAAATGTATTTAATTCAAATTTTGTATGAATTTGATCCAATATAATTTATATATCTACAAATTTCCCTTACTCCGAGACTTGTCGACGTTTAGGTTTGCCGAAGTTTGGCGACAATACTTGAAGTTTTCATGAATGTTTTCTCATTTTTTAAGACTTATCAACGTGTTGACTTGCTAAATTTGACGACAAAAGTTGAAGTCTTCATGAATGTGTATTCATTTTTTTCGAGCCTTTTCTACGTGTAGGCTTTCTGAATTTGATGACTAGAGTTGAAGTCTGCACTGTTCGGATTTCGAGAGTGTTTGTTTCTCATCGCTGTATTCTAACTAGACCACCACAAATAATTTGCTTGTAGTGATCTCAATAAAAAAACATTCTTGATCGACAGCCACGTGAACCATCTATATTGATTTCAAATAGACGAGTCTAGTGAGTAGTAACATTGTTTTATCTAATCTTCCTTGCAAGATGTGAGAAAATAAATTAGAAGATTGCAGATTGGATTTTGAATCAAATAAAAAGAATATTAACTTTACTTTATCTAAGTAAATGAAGATAATTTTTTTCCTTAACTCTTTGTTTTCTCCTTCCATATTAGCGTTGCTTCAAATGGACATGAAATATCTCAATCTAAAACAAATTTTCATTTTCAAAATTCATCTTATTATGTCTTGTGGAAGGATTAGAAATCATTAACAAGAATCCCTATATAATCCCCTCCAATATATAAAGAATTTCATCACACAAAATTCTAAATGCTGCAAAAAAAAGAAGTTAAACAAGTGTATTGAACTCTTAAGTTGAGACGTCACTTGTTTTTTTTAATCAAATGGATAGACGTAGCCTCTGATACGCTCAAACTGACTTCTCAAATAAGAAGTAAAGCGGTCGTGTCAAGTTAATAACCCAACTAGTGAGGTTGAAATCGTTCCCACGAGGAAAATAGTTTAGACTTAACTTGTAACTTGTAATGACCCAAAAAAAATCAGCTTTTTTGAAAATTCTAAACTATTCTTTTAACTTTGGTTAATTTGTTGATGGGTAATTATATATAATTAAATTAATTAAAAGTTAATGGACTAAAGTGATAATTTATTTAAGACCATGTACTATTTAACTCTTATATATTAAAATAAGAAGTAGGGTTTGTCAGTTTGGTACATAATTTAGAAAAGAGATTAAAGAGGAGAACATAAATCACCTGCGCTAAGAGGCAATCAACATGGGAATTCAAACTTCACTTTCAGGTAAAGAATTTCTCGTAATTCGTTAATATCCTACGGCTAAATTTAAAATTTTGCATATGAATTGTATTGTCGTTATATTAAGTGGGTTGACAGAAAGAAGGTGAAAATTGTTAATGGTGCAACAATTTTTGGGGGACAAAACGGTAGCCTAATCATTGGCTAATTATTGCCTAATGATAAAGGCATTGTTAATTCTAGCATTTCAACATAATGAACCATATTATTACCGTCACTTATTTTCTTAATTTTTTATATGCCTTATAATCATTATATTTTAAATAATCATAGTTTGATACATGATTATGTAACTAAATATGATGGTAAAGTTATATGATAACAATTAAATTTATGATAATGGAGAAGTTGAAACTTAACCCTACACTTGAAATTTGGAAATATGAGAATTGATATGCTAATTGACATCAAGATTAGGAACTTGATTATAGATTTAATTGTTGTTAATTAGTCTTGAAATCTTATGTAGGTCATTTATTTGAATAGATTACTTTGAGTTGAAAGTTCAACGAAAGAGGAAGGCTCAAGTTTCAGAGTGAATTCTTGATTGATTGAGGCAAGTGGATTTCTAAACTCTTGTTAAATGTATGAAATGCGTGTATTTCCTTGTGGTATGTATTTGGGAGTAACGGGATTGGTGATGGGTTAACTTATCCACATTGATTAATTCTAATGATGAAAAAAATGGGGATAACAAAAGGCAATGTGATTAATTATTTATGTGTGTTGTGTTAAAGGCTTGTTGAATCATTGTTGATGTAACTTCATGTTTGTGTGGTAGTGAATTGTGCGATGTTATGAAAATGATCATCTCCTCATTATTTGTATGAACTTGACATCTGCCGTATTCTGAGGCATTGGTTGTGACAAGTGTTATGTGCATTGAGAAAGAATGGGTACTTAAGAGGATGTACCATTTCGAGGGACGTATCGCGCGCCACGATGTATACTATATTTCGAGGGACGTATCGCGTGCCGTGATGGTTACTATTATTGAGGGTCGTGTCGTGAGCCGCGACAGATGCATGGACATATATGTCCCCCATGGGTCCTGGACTGAGAGACAGTGGGTGTGTATCACTAGGTCAGACATGCATCATTTTTCTTGACATTGCATTCCATCACATTGCCCATACTTATCATTAGTGAACTTGATATTGTGTTTTGCTGATCTAGTAATTGTCTTTCTGCGGAACTTGTGATTGTTGAATACGGAGCTTGTTATTGAGGATATATAATTTGTTAAAGTGTTGTTGTGGAGGATATGTAATTTGTTAAAGTGTTGTTGTGGAGGATATGTAATTTGTCTAAATGTTTTTGTTTAGTTACGTTCTATGTAAACTGTGAGTTGTTAGGTTGGGCTGATGTTTACGCAGGTTGTAGTTGTGGTGTTCGGTTGGGGGTGGTAGGAGTACCCGTATTTCGTCCCCTTAGCGTGTGTTTAGAGGTTTACTTGCTGAGTACCGTGTGGTTTAGTACTCACCCCTTGCTTCTACAATTTTTTGTAGGTTACTAGCCCGGACTTTTATGATATATTCTCTTCTTTTCCGAGGCTTCCTGGAGATTTTGTGAGGTAGTTGTTGGTCATCTCAACATCCCTCCTTACTCTTGTTTATGATTTTGTTCTACTCTAGAAACAATATCATATGAGACTTATATTTTCTTTTGATCCAATTGTAATACTTTAGAGGCTTGTACACGTGAGAACCAGGTTTTGGGGTTTAATGTAAGTTGATTGTAAATTTTCTGCATTTCTATTGGAATAATTGAGTTTTAGGCTCACTTGTCTTGGTGGGATAAGACGAGTGCCATCGCGTCCAATTTTAGGTCGTGACAAAATAGTATCAGAGCCCCAGGTTCGAAGGTCTCACGTGTGTAAAGCCGAGTCTAAGTAGATTCTTAAAGATTGGCACAAAGACGTCTGTACTTATCTTCAAGAGGCTATAATGAATTTTAGGAAAAATCTTCACTTTTTGGATCTATATCGTGCGTACTTGGTGCGGTTTTAATTCTTATCGCTTCATTACTCTCTCTCGGTATTATTTGATAACTCGTGCGTGATTCCTCATGTGAGTAGTTGATGTCTTGTATGATTTGAATGTTGAATCTGATATTAAGATGGAAGTAATATACTAATGAAAACAAAATGTGTGGTTAGATTTAGAATGTTCAACAGTTTGAAAGGGTCGTGTATGTTTAGTTATACTAGTATAATGAATAGTACTTGTGTGGTATATACGATAATTAGAGTGGTTAACAATTGAAAGTGAAATGATTAAAAAGATGGTTGGATAGTATACATGTAACTTTGGAAACTACAATTAGTAAAGTTACCATAACATGAATTGGTTGCTTAGGAAATGAAGAGAATAATGATGCATCAATTAAGGTTAGAATTTCTACTATAATTGTATCAATGCGTAGATGGTTAGAGTTATGCAGTGGGCTACTTTTGATATTGACCTGCCCTATTAAAGAACACATATAGCTTGGGCTAGATACGAAACTAATTTGGTAGTATTTTACCGCTATTTGATGGGTAGAAATGTGTGACCTGTTTGGTTATGATCTTCTCGGTAGGTATGATATATTCTAGTGGTGGATCTTATATTTTTTTTACGGTGTGATATTAGTGGTATATTGAAATAAATATGTTGATTATAAAGTGTGAATACTAACTAGTTAAAGAGTTATCAATTGTATTGCATGCTCGTATAATGAGATTCAATGTTGCATTCACATGTGAGAAACCAACTAGGTTGTTATTGCTAATATTTGAGATTAAGCAGCGTGTATAAGAGAGATGTTAGAGGTGGATTGTGAATATGGTATGAATGTGTTAAGTTAAGTAGTGTATCCCGAGGGTTCTAATGATGACCAGTAATTTCATCTTAAGGTCCACGGGAATGGATAGATACCCCAAATGACAAGATTAGGGTAAAAAAAAGTCCCAAAGAGCATATTTGTGTGAACGTAATTGAAGAATTTAGAAAAAAATGAATATAAGATTGGGATAGTTCTTTTATTTTGGTTGATATAGTGGGATTCGAGGAGTCATGTTGATAATAACGTTAACTTCGTGTAATGACAAGAGGTAACTGAGCATGATGTTAATAAGAGTTCATAATGAATTGTGATTGAGATGGAACTATATAGTAAGAATTGATGGTTAAACGATTTCTTTTTGTATTGCAAGAAAGACTTGTGAGTACCTAAGGTTGCGGTTTGCTACTATTTGATGATTAACTTTGCGGCATAGAAAGTTATAGGAGGTGTTGAAACACTCCTTGAATAGAATTGAAGGAGTTGGAATCATAAATGGAAAGAATTAGTAGGATATAGTTTAGCCTTCGAAGGAGGCGAGAACATGAATATTTACTCAAATTGTAAGGGACAAATTGGATGTATCTTCAGAAAAACTGTATAATCGGATATAGAGACATGTGATTTCATCTATCTTGCCTAGATTATTGTGATAGTTTTACGGAACATCATATTTGTTAAAAAAATAATGGATAAAACTTGAGGAATGAGTATTTAGATGTTCAACTCTAGTGTGATTAATTTTTTTTGTGGTTTTCATTTCGATAATTAGTACGGATTGAATTTTTAGCAAAAGATATGATAAGGTCGATGGAGAGGCGATCAATGATAAGCTAAGATACGTGAAATCATAAAAAAAAACTTCAAGTTATAAGCAAATGTTGATAGATAAAGGAATTGTGTTACATAGTTAGTTTCAAAATTCAAGTTTTTCATTTTGAGTTTGGGTTTGTAATAGTGTTTTATCAAGGTATGAATCGGTTAGGGAAGAAATGATTTGTATCGGATATTGAACATTTGGAAGTACTTGTGCATGATTTAATCGTAAAGTTGATTCCTTTTGATTGTAAAAAAAAAAAATCTAAGGGAAGGTTTCACATAAGGTTTTGATTTAGAGTATAAGCTTAAATTTTATGGATTATTGGTCAATTATTAAGTGAGTCAGCGAAAGAAATAATATTTTGGTGTATTAAATAGTTTAAGATATTTAAAAATTTTCGTTGTGGAAAGAATTTACGAGATGTAAAGGAATAAGACCTCTTATATAGATTTTTGGTTTGAAATGAAGGTTGTATGAATTTTCACATATAAGTTCTATGACTAAGAATGTGAATTGGTCTAATATAGACTTATTCAGGTTCTATCAATGATTCTTTTTATAAAGATGTAGTTTTAGTTTGGGTGAAAAGTAATAATGTGTGAAAGATTTTATGTGAATACGTCGAGCTAGATTATTCAAAATATGATAGATAACTTATGACTGTTCAATGGTGTAGACCTACCATTCTACATGATTAATGAGAAATTTAAGGAAACTGAAACTACTTTGTTGATGGGATTATACAGAGTGTTATGAGTTGTTACATAGATATTTAATGGTAAATAGATGTTATGTGCTCATAGTATATAAAAAATAAATGAGGTGACCAAGAATTTCTCTAAATTATTACATAAGGTACATGATGGTTCTAATGGTAGTTGAAACTTGATTGGTAAATTTTTTATGTACAATTAATATTTGACGTAATTCAGTAGTTTGATCTCAGTGGATAGTACACTCAGATTTGCGTGAGACCTGCATATATCATGAAATGACTACATAGAAACAGAAGGAGTCATATTATGAAATTTTTAGAGATGAGAATTTGCTTTGTATAAAGACTTTGATATTAATAGCGGGTTGAGAGTGAAGAAATAATCAGTATGGTTAAATTGTTTTGTTAGTATTAAGATTTGTCTCTTTTTGTTACCGTACTATGATAGTATGTACAGTTTTATAAATTGAATATGTATAAAAATTGTAATGGAGATCAGACTGGTTGATTTTGGGTGGCTAAAAAATAATTAAGGTATAGAATCAGATGAATGGAATTTTATTTATATAGGACCAATGGAAGGAGTATCTAGTGTTATTTGACTTTGGTTCTGGATATTCTTATGTGACCAACTACTTCATGTTGGATATGATTTGGAGTGTGATTAGTTGTCTATGCCCATACATATTTTCACTTCTATGGGTGCACACCTAGTGGTGGATCGGGTGTACCGATCATGTGACGTCCTTTTGGTAGGAAAAGATACTTGGACAGATTTAATTACTTTAGGTATGACATATGTGGTGTTTTCTTGGGATATTTGAAGTATACAAGTAGTTCTGCACGACTTTGCTTATGAGAACTTATAGAAGAGCTTCCGTGAATATTTATAGTTATCTGATAGTGTTGTTTAAGGTTTTGCATCCTAGAGTGTATCGCTTGTTGGGTGTTTACTTGAACTTGTTCTTCTTTGGGTTAGATAAGTTTGATTCTCGCTTGATTAGTACTTTATGTCTAAAGATCATATTTTCATAACTTCAGTCATGGAAAGATTGTGTTGTAAAAAGGAAATCTTGATAAGATGTGTGATGGTATGTGCATTATAAGTGTCTGCTGGTTGATTCAGCCTCACTTCTTGTTGTAGTCAATATTGATTCTGATGGTTATGTGAAAAAAAAGAATATTCATAATGATGGTTATGTTAAGGTCCAACGAGTTCTAGTTTAGATTGAGTTAATGTGTCAGTCTAAGACTTAATAGTCACTCATGATTTGTAAATCTTTCAAAATTTGATTAAAAAATATAGTTCTTAATAGTTGATCTTGATGGAATAATTTTAAGGATGAGCTTACATGGAGCAATGAACACAAACTAGTAGGCCATGACATAAGATTTCGGTAATATGGTTATATTTCCTTTTTCTTCCTTATGTTCGAGGACGATTCATAGTTTTTAGTGGTGGATAATGTAATGACCCAAATAAAATCAGCTTTTTTGAAAATTCTAAACTATTCTTTTAACTTTAGTTAATTTGTTGATGGGTAATTATAGATAATTAAATTAATTAAAAGTTAATGGACTAAAGTGATAATTTATTTAAGACCATGTACTATTTAACTCTTATATATTAAAATAAGAAGCAGGATTTGTCAGTTTAGTACATAATTTAGAAAAGAGATTAAAGAGGAGAACATAAATCACCTGTGCTAAGAGGCGATCAACCTGAGAATCCAAACATCACTTTCAGGTAAAAAATTGCTCGTATTTCGTTAATATCCTACGGCTAAATTTAAAATTTTGGATATGAATTGTATTGTCGTTATATTAAGTGGGTTGACATAAAGAAGGTGAAATTTTTTAATGGTGCAACATTTTTGGGGGACAAAACAGTAGCCTAATCATTGGCTAATTATTTCCTAATGATTAAGGCATTGTTAATCCTAGCATTTCAACATAATGAACCATATTATTAACGTCACTCATTTTCTTATTTTTTATATGCCTTATAATCATTATATTTTAAATAATCATAGTTTGGTACATTATTATGTAACTAAATATGATGGTAAAGTTATATGATAACAATTAAATTTATGATAATGGAGAAGTTGAAACTTAACCCTAGACTTGATATTTGGAAATATGAGAATTGATATGCTAATTGACATCAAGAGTAGGAACTTAATTATAGATTTAATTGTTGTTAATTAGTCTTGAAATCTTATGTAGGTCAGTTCTTTTAATAGATTACTTTGAGTTGAAAGTTCAACGAAAGAGGAAGGCTCAAGTTTCAGAGTGATTCTTGATTGATTGAGGCAAGTGGATTTCTAAACTCTTGTTAAGTGTATAAAATTCGTGTATTTCCTTTTGGTATATATTTGGGAGTAACGGGATTGGTGATAGGTTAACTTGTCCACATTGATTAATTCTAATAATGAAAACAATGGGGATAGTAAAAGGCAATGTGATTAATTATTTATGTGTGTTGTGTTGAGAAAGGGTTGAAGGCTTGTTGAATCATCTTTGATGTAACTTCATGTTTGTGTGGTTCTGAATTGTGCGATGTTATGAAAATGGTCATCTCCTCATTATTTGTGTGAATTTGTCATCTGCATTATTCTGAGGCATTTGTTGTGACAAGTGTTATGTGCATTGAGAGAATGGGTACTTAAGAGGATGTACCATTTCGAGGGACGTATCGCGCTCTGCGATAGTTACTATTATCAAGGGTCGTGTCATCCGCCGCGACAGATGCATGGACAGATATGTCCCCCATGGGTCCCGGACTGAGAGACAGCGGGTGAGTATCACTAGGTTAGACATGCATCATTATACTTGACATTGCATTCCATTACATTGCACATACTTATCACTAGTGAACATGATATTGTGTTTTGCTGATCTAGTTATTGCCTTTTTGCGGAACTTGTAATTGTTCAATACTGAGCTTGTTATTGAGGAAATATAGTTTGTTAAAGTGTTGTTGTGGAGGATATGTAATTCTTTAAAGTGTTGTTGTGGAGGATATGTAATTTGTCTAAATGTTTTTGTTTAGTTACGTTCTATGTAAACTGTGAGCTGTTAGGTTGGGCTGATGTTTATGCAGGTTGTAGTTGTGGAGGTTCGGTTGGGGGTGGTAGGAGTACCCGTATTTCGTCCCCTTAGCTTGTGTTTAGAGGTTTACTTGCTGAGTACCGTATGGTTTTGTACTCACCCCTTGCTTCTACAATTTTTTGTAGGTTACTAGCCCGGACTTTTATGATATATTCTCTTCTTTTCCGAGGCTTCCTGGAGATTTTGTGAGGTAGTTGTTGGTCATCTCAACATCCCTCCTTACTCTTGTTTATGATTTTGTTCTACTCTAGAAACAATATCATATGAGACTTATATTTTCTTTTGATCCAATTGTAATACATTAGAGGCTTGTACACGTGACAACCAGGTTTTGGGGTATAATGTAAGTTGATAGTAAATTTTCTGTATTTTTACTGTAATAGTTGAGTTTTAGGCTTACTTTTCTTGGTGGGATAAGACGAGTGCCATCACATCCATTTTTAGGTCGTGACATAACTTCAATCTATTATTACTATTGTCAAGTCAATTACTTACTTGTAAAGCAAAAAAGATAAAAAAAGAGGTTTTCTATTTCTAAGTAAATGAAAATAACTAGCGAAATTGAAAGAGACACTTAATAGCTTCAAATGTTGGACTTTAATCAATTAATGAAAGTAACTAGGGTTTACGTGTTCCCAACAGGTTCATTACTTGATAAGTCTAACTGTAACAATTCTTTCCTAGTATCTTGTAATCAAAGTGATAAGATATGTATTTCTAAATCCTTGGTCCGGCATCTAGAAAATTTCACTCCGCACCTTGGTCTGGCTACGTGTGTTGCTATCCTAACCCTTATCTTTACCTCATATTAAGCATCGTATTCGATATTTGACTAAGTTATTACTCGTACTAATCAATACTAGCCTATTAGATAGTAAAGACTAAATCTATGTTGATAATTCTTTTCCTATTATCTGCCTCCTTGGTCCGGCAAGTAGCATTAAGGCGAGTTCTAACATTGGCCATTTGTTAAAAAGACTTCTAAGCGAAAGAATAATCAATACATGCAAGACACTATTCTAGAATTGTTATTTTAGTTAGGTTTTACCTCATTATTTGCCTATGGTTCCCACAACCCTAGTTGTGGAGTTTAGTTACCCATAGTCATAATCACAATATTCAAATATATGGTATAAGAATTCATGTACTTACTTCAATGAGAATGAGTAAAATCCGAAAGTTCGAATGATTAATCAACAAAAATCACCAACAATCAATTACAAGAATGTAAAAATAATCAAGATTCTCACAAAATGTCTAAAAAATAATCAAGAGTCTAACAATAATCAAGGGCCTAACCAAATAATCCAGAGTCTAACAATAATCATGGGCCTAACCAAATAATCCAGAGTCTAACCTCAAAAACGAGGTTTTTGAACTATTTATAAAAAAAAAAAACCTAATTACATAAGGACTCTATTTACTGGAAATCTGTCAAAACACGGCTGGATCGACGGACATCGCTATGCATCGTCGTGGTCATGACGGACCGTCATAGACTCTCTCATCCCATACTTGATGCAATTTCTTCTTCTGCTCTCTTCATTACCCTCGATGGCAGGTATGACGGATCGTCACAGGCACAACGGTCCGTCGAGGGTCTCCGTTCCAAAACACTTGAACTCTTTGAATATGGGTACTGGGACTACTTCTGTGAACTTCATGACGAACCTACAGGACGGGCCGTAATGGATACGACGGTCTGTCACGCATTCCGTAACCCCACACTTGGTCAGACTTTCCAATCTTCCTTCAGCAGCTGCACTACGCTGCCACCTACGCACTGTCACGAGCATGACAGACCGTCAAAAGCTCCGTAGGTTGTCTCTTCTATATTTCTTCGCTAAAAAACCTCCGCCTTCATCTTTGGACAGATTTCTTGCAAATAAGGAGAAACTTATATAAAAATTAGGACAAAAAGGCTTTTGGACACACTAAGCTTAAGGAAAAAGTATTAATAATACTGTGAAACCACGGTATATCAACACCCTCAACATAAATTCGTTGTTTGTCCTCAAGCGACACATGATGACTCAATACAAAATCTTTGTACAATAGTATCCATGTTTTATCCTTTGCAATCATTTGGCTATCAATCCCGATTAATCTCCTCATATTTATGCATGCTATCACTATTATGCTTGAATTATGTGGAATCAGACCATGACACAAATTCACCATGCACTAACACCTATCCTCTTCAATTTTTCTCCGAGGTGCTAATATTTCTGTTACTGCAACTAGTGTCCTCACTTCAAAACAAAATCCTCATTTTTCACACAATGGTTTCAGTTTGAGTATAAGGATTACTTTTCAACACTCACTCTCAGAAAAAATTCACACTCATTCATACCTATTGCCAGAAGCTTGCCCTTATTTTCACTGCTTAAGTTCGCTATACAACCCTTAGGATCACGATATGACTTTCTTAGCTTGTAAGATAGGCTCAGGGTCAGGTAAGGTATATTTAGGTATACTTTAGTGACTTTTTGCCTCCTTGACATATCGGCTAAATATACCATTTTCTATCATTTTATTTTGCCCAGTTTCCCGTATTATTTCACCTTGCTATTTTCCCTTTCTCTCTCTTTGTTCTTTCCACCCCACTTTCCAGAGCATTCCTCATAATAGCCACTCTCAACTCATGGCTTTGCCATGAGTCAAAGTACACAATACCTAAAGTTGGGTCAGGGACATAAAAAGGTTGTTTACTGCATTAGCAACCCTCAACTTATGCTTTTGGCATAAGCTGAGGTGCACATGTACAAGGAGGGACCAGGGCCAATGCATTATTCCCAGAAAAGGTCAGTAGGGGTGAAAAAGAAAGGTCTAATTTAAGCTCAAATCATTTGGATCAAAGAAGGATAAATTTCATTTGGTTTTCTTTTATTTAGGCTAAAAATGGGCTATATTGAATAAGGGCCTATGATCCTTTCCTAATTGTCTATTACAGCTTACTTATAGCAGGACTAACCAGGCAAGTTATAGCTCAGTACAAATAGTGGACTATTCAAATCTTCCTCACACTCACTTGACATGTCATCCCTCTACCAGATTATCAGACACCTAGTTTGAATTTTAGACTTAGAGTCATGCAGTGATGTACCTCTATATCATGCTTAGACCCACACATTTATCAATTACTATACCTGGTCATCCATCATTTCCCATTTTATCAGGATATCATTTTAGCCATCATACTCCAGAATTAAACTATGTACACAAGATATAGACATGCCGGTTCAACAGAAAAAGTAATTAGTTTCTTGGGGAAAAAGAACACAAGTAAGAAAACCCTAAAAGTAATCAGTCTCTTAAGGAAAAAGAACACAAGCAAGAAAACCCCAAAAGAGGATAGTGAATTGGGCAACTCAGACTTCACCCTAGCACTCCTGGGCAACTCAGACTTCCCCAAAGCGTACAAAAATTGGGCAACTCAAACTTCCCCAAAGCGTACAAAAATTGAAATACTAGAGTGGTAGGTGAAGCAAACCTGGGGCGCAAAGCGCCGACGATCAGCAAGCTGGTGGGTCTGGTTCCCCGAAATCCATTGCCTCTGTAATCTAGACACCCTCAGTGGTGTCCTCAGCATCATTAACACTATCAGCAGTGCCTCCTGCTATCTCCACAATTTTGGAGCTAGACGCCCCAACAGCTAACTCTTCTACTCTCATCTGACGCGCCACCTCCTCAGCAAGAGAGGCTCTCCTTGCAGCCTCTATCTTATGGCGCTCCTTCTTTGTGCTCGTGCCTCATCCTCCTCTCGACCCCTACGCCTCTTGGCATGCTCTCGAGGGGGGAGGTGGTGGAATCTCTAAAGTGACGAATAGGGACACCATCACTGTGTCTTCAGAAGGCTCTGCAGAAGGGGACTCAGACTCAGGCACCCTAGCCTCTAAGATCATATCAATATCAGCGCGAAGACTGTCAACCGCAGCCTGAAGGGTCGACACATCCACCTGAGGGGCTGGATGGGCTAGCACCCGCAACTCAAAAGCGTCCAAGCGCTGATGAACCTCAGTGATCTTCCGCTCTGTGTGCTGGACCATTCTCCGCTCCTAGCGGTTTTCTACCTCGGCAATAGACCTCTGCATTTAAGGCTGGATATGATGCAGAAGTGTAGCCATTTGCGCCTCTAATGTCCAGAACCTAGCAAGCGGGACCAGAGCGGGTAAAGGGGCTGAGCGAGAGGAGCTCGGGGCAGTGCTACTACCCGTGATAGACTCGATCAGGGTAGTGTCATTACAGACACGACGATTCCCCGACGGTGCGTCTCGGTTGTGACGGTTCATCATTTGTTCCGTCGCATGTGCCTTAGTTTGAAAATAACAGAAAGACGTACCTGTCACGACAGATTTATGCGACGGTCCGTCGCAGGAGCAACAGTCCATTGCTGTATCCGTCAGTGACTGCTATAGAGTAATTTTCTCAAGAATTTCCTGGTGATGTGCCTGCAACTTTAAAACCCATTAGTAGCAAATGATACCATTACTAGAAAGAAAAAACTATAAGTAGTGGGTTTCCTCCCAACAAGCGCCTGATTTAACGTCACGGCATGACTGAGGAAACTTGATTACTCAGCCTTCATCAAGATGGTATGCCTCTATCACTTCATTTACTGATGCAGTATGCCCAAAATAGAGTTTTATTCGTTCTCTATTCACCTTAAACCGCAAATCCTCCTTGGTTTTTAACTCAACTTCTCCATGAGGGAATACTTGGGTAATCAATTAAGGGCCAGTTTATTTGGATTTGAGCTTGCCCGGAAGACAAGGCAACCCAGAACTGTTTAAAAGCACAAAATCCCCAATCATAAACTCTTGTTTTGCAATTTTTTGTTCATTATCCTTCTGCATCTTTTCTTTGTGGGATATGATGGATACCGATTGGAGCTCACCACTCTGCCTCACGGTCCTACAAATGTTGAAGATCGCTTCTTAATTGCTTAACCAAAATTTCATCTGCCCCTTTTCCATATCAATTAAGGCTCTACTTGTAGCAAGGACTGTCCTCCCAAGAATAATAGGCACTTCAAAATCGAATTCACAATCAATAATAACAAAATCTGCCAGAAATATGAATAACTCCACTTTTACTAGCACATCATGGAGTATCCCTATAGGCCTTTTCACTGTTCGATCAGCCATCAGTAGCCGCATCGCAGTGGGTTTTGGGTCACTGAAACCCAACTTGTTGTAAATCGAGAGGGGCATGAGATTTATGCTTGCCCCCACATCACATAATGCTTTAGCAAAATGTAATGACCCGACTGTACAAGGAATAGTGAAGGCACCCGGATCTTCTTTCTTTTCTACGAGAGATCTTGTAACAATAGCACTACAATGCTGCACTCTATCATCATCCTTGAAAGTGATCGATCTTTTATTTGTAACCAGATCTTTCATAAACTTTGCATAACTGGACATTTGTTCTAGAGCTTCTACCAAAGGCACATTGATAGAAAGCTGCTTCAACATTGTTATAAAACAGCGGTATTTATCATTCTCGGTCTTTTTCACTAATCTCTGAGGGAAGGGTGGTGGTTGTCTAGGCATGGGAATTACCTTCATAGGGACTTTTGCATATTTTTCCAGTGCTCTCTTGTGCTTTACCACTACCCTTTACCACATTATCATCATCCTTTGTTACTTTTTTCTCATTAGACAGCATAGGTGGGTCAATGGTTTGCTTACCACCCCGCGTAGTGATTGCCATACAGTGTGGTGCATCATTTTTCGGATTTTGGACAGTGTTGCTAAGAAGAGTGCCCGGTTGCTGTCTGTTCACTGTCGCAGATAATTAGGCCATTTGCAACTCGATCTGCTTAATCGATATTCATGAGTATCGACTTTTTGCCTAATGCCTGCTAAATCACACTTTAACTATTTAATGTGCTCATCACTAGCATTGAACCTCCTCATCAATTTGTGCAACATATCCTCAACTCACGCCATACTATCTCCACCATCCCTAAGAGTAACTTCACGATTTTGAGGAGGGACATAGGGCCCATTCCTATCATTTCTGCTACCGTAGTTATTCTTGTTGAAGATGTTGTCGTGGTTGTAGTTTCCATCTCAAACATAATGACCCTCACGGTTATAGTTACCATAGATCCGACCTTGGTTCCCTTGAACTAGGAGCCTTGGGCGCTCAGTCAGAAACCCCCCGTCTGCTCATTTACTGCATAGGAGTCCTCCGCATAATAGAATTCATCATTAGGAGGCGGTGGTTTAGGAAAGTAGTTAACTACATTTATCTTTTCTGCACCTCTAGTGATATGTTTTAGTACCAACCCAAGCTCAGTTCTCGTCTGAGCCATTTCTTCACGAATCTCATCTGTGGCTGGGTTGTGAGTGGACTGCACTGCGAATAGTAGTCCAAGCTTTATTATTCCGGGAGATTTTCTCAACTTTTTCAGCAATCTCAGCATAATGACACTCCCCATAAGATCCACCTGCTATAGTTTCTAACATTGCTTTATTATTATCATCCTGTCCTCGATAGAAGGATTCCTTTAGTGACTCATCATCTATATGGGGATTTGGGACACTTCTCAAGAACGAGGTGAATCTATCCCAAGAACTACTAACTGACTCTCCTGGTAGTGCCACAAAGTTGTTCACTCTGTCTTTGTGGTTTAGTTTCTTGGAGACCGGATAGTTGCGTGCTAAGAAAACATCCCTTAGTTGGTTGCAAGTGAAAATTGAGTTGTATGGGAGCTCAGTGAACAATACAACAGCCTATCCCGTCAGTGAGAGAGGAAACACTCTGAGCCCTATTACATCCAAGTCCAAGTCAGGCCTCCCTGCACAGATTTTACACACTGTCTTTACCTTAGCTATATGGGCATGTGGATACTCAAAAGGTAGCCCTGAAAATAAACCTCTGGCAGTGAGCATTTGCATCAGGCTACTAGTTACCACAAAAATGTGGCCTGGTGGTAGAGGAGGAAAGACAAGTGGCCCATCGGAGTCTGCTATGTTATCATAGCCTCTGTAGTATGCTTGGGGACGTGGAGCGGGATTTTGTCCCCTCTATTGGTAATCACCCGGGGCGTCGGGTAACAACTGACCATGAACATCAACAGGAGCTAGGATGTTCTAGTTTGGATCATCATCATTAATTCCCATGTTTTGATTCATGTTGTGTAGTGTACAATCTAATTCGTGATCGTAGGGAAACAGGGGTTCTCTTCCCTCCGTGTATTTGGCATGCAAGGAGGGTGGTTCTGCACGAATCAAAAACAATAAAACAAAGTAAAATCAAGAAAATATCAACTAAACTATAGTAATAATTTTAAGTTAATCTAAAAGCTACTTTCCGCGGCAGCGGCGCTAAAATTTTATACACTCAAACTTACTTCTCAAATAAGAAGTAAAGCGGTCGTGTTAAGTAAATAACCCAACTACTGAGGTTGGGATCGCTCCCACGAGGAAAATAGATTAGACTTTATTTCAATCTATTATTACTATTTTTCATTCAATTACTTCCTTGGAAAACAAAAATGATAAAAAGGGGGGTTTTCTATTTCTAAATAAATGAAAATAACTAGCGAAATTGAAAGAGACACTTAACAGCTTCAAATGTTGGAGTTTAATCAATTAATGAAAGTAACTAGGGTTTACGTGTTCCCCACAGGTTCATAACTTGATAAGTCTAACTATAACAAAACTTTCCTAGTATCTTGCATGCAAAGTGATAAGTTATGTATTTCTAAATCCTTGGTCCGGCATCTAGAAATTTCACTCTGCACCTTGGTCCGGCTACGTGTGTTGCTATCCTAACCCTTATCTTTACCTCATATTAAGCATCGTATTCGATATTTGACTAAGTTATTACCTCGTACCAATCAATACTAGCCTATTATATAGTATACGCCAAATCTATTTTGATAATTCTTTTCGTATTATCTACCTCATTGGTCCGGCAAGTAGCATTAAGGCGAGTTCTAACGTTGGCCATCCGTTAAAAAGACTTCTAAGTTAAAGAATTATCAATACATGCAAGACACTGTTCTAGAATTGTTATTTTAATTAGGTTTTACCTCATTATTTGCCTATGGTTCCCACAACTCTAGTTATAGAGTTTAGTTACCCATAATCATAATCACAATATTCAAATATATGGTATAAGAATTCATGTACTTACTTCAATAAGAAAGAGTAAAATCCGAAAGATCGTTTGATTAATCAACAAAAATCACCAACAATCAATTACAAGAATCTCAAAATAATCAAGAATCTCACAAAAGGTCTAAAAAATAAACAAGAGTCTAACAATAATCAAGGGCCTAACCAAATAATCCAGAGTCTAACAATAATCAAGGGACTAACCAAATAATCCAGAGTCTAACCTCAAAAATGAGGTTTTTTGAACTATATATAAAAAATAAAAAACTAATTAGATAAGGACTCTATTTACTCGAAATCTGTCAAAACGCGGCTGGATCGACTGACATCGCTACGGATCGTCGTGGTCACGACGGACTATTATGGACTCAGTCGTCCATACATGATACAATTTCTTCTGCTGCTCTCTTCATTACCCTCGATGGCAGGTATGACGGATCGTCACAGGCACAACGGTCCGTCGAGGGTCTCCGTTCCAAAACACTTGAACTCTTTGAATATGGGTACTCGGACTACTTCTGTGAACTTCATGACGAACCTACAGAACGGACCGTAATGGATACGACGGTCCGTCAAGCATTCCGTAACCCCACACTTGGTAAGACTTCCCCATCTTCCTTCAGCAGTTGCACTACGCTGCCACTTACGGACTGTCACGAGCATGATGGACCGTCACAAGCTCCATAGGTGGTCTCTTCTGCATTTCTTCGCTCAAAAACCTCCGCAGTCATCTTTGGATTTATATCCTGCAAATAAGGAGAAACTTATATAAAAATTAGCACAAAAAGGATTTTGGACACACAAAACTTAAGGAAAAAGTATTAATAATACCGTGAAACCACGGTATATCAACACCCTAAACTTAAATTCGTTGGTTGTCCTCAAGCGACGCACTATGACTCAATACAAAATCTTTGTACAATAGTATCCATGTTTTATCCTTAGCAATCATTTGGCTATCAATTCCGATTAATCTCATCGTATTTATGCATGCTATCACTATTAGGCTTGAATTATATGGAATCAGACCATGACACAGACTCACCATGCACTAACACCTATCCTCTTCAATTTCACACCGAAGTGTTAATATTTTCGGTACTGCAACTAGTGTCCTCACTTCAAAAAAAGAATCCTCATTTTTCACACAATGATTTCAGTTTGAGTATAAGGATTACTTTTCAACACTCATTCTCAGAATAAATTCACACTCATTCATACCTATTGCCATAACCTTGCCCTTATTTTCACTACTTTAAGTTCGCTATACAACCCTTGGGATCACGATAGGACTTTCTTAGCTTGTATAATATGCTCAGGGTCAGGTAGGGTATATTTAGGTATACTTTAGTGGCTTTTTGCCCTCCTTGACATATCTGCTTAATATACCATTTTCTATCATTTTATTTTGCCTAGTTTCCCATATTCTCCCACCTTGCTATTTATTTCCCTTTTTTTTTTCTTAATTTGTGTAAGTGACTCGCTTCTTTTCTTTCTTGTAATTTTTTTTACTTTTCTTTCAACTAATTCTTGAGTGTCTTTACTTTTGTTCTTTCTCTCTCTTATTTCTTCCAGCCCCACTTTCAAGAGCATTCCTCATAATAGCCACCCTCAACTCATTGCTTTGCCATGAGTCAAAGTACACAATACCCAAAGTTGGGTCAAGGACATAAAAAGGCTGTTTACTGCATTAGCAACCCTCAACTTATGCTTTTGGCATAAGCTGAGGTGCACATGTCCAAGGAGACCAGGGCCAACACATTATTCCCAGAAAAGATCAGTTGGGGTAAAAAGAAAGGTCTAATTTAAGCTCAAATCATTTGGATCAAAGAAGGATAAATTTTACTTGATTTTTTTTATTTAGGCTAAAAATGGGCTATATTGAATAAGGGCCTATAATCCTTTCCTAATTGTCTATTACAACTTAATTTTAGCAGGACTAACCAGGCAAGTTCTAGCTCAGAACAAATAGTGGACTATTCAAATCTTCCTCACACTCACTTGACATCTCATCACTCTACCAAATTATCAGACACCTAGTTCGAATTTTAGACTTAGGGTCATGCAGTGGTGTACATCTAAATCATGCTTAGAGCCACACATTTATCAATTACTATGCCTAGTCATGCATCATTTTCCATTTTATCAGAATATCATTTTAGCTATCATGCTCCATAATTAAACTATGTACATAAGATATAGACATGCCGGTTCAATAGAAAAAGTAATCAGACTCTTGGGGAAAAAGAACACAGGCAAAAAAACCCCAAAAGTAATCAGTCTCTTGGGAAAAAGAACACATGCAAGAAAACTCCAAAAGAGGATAGTAAATTGGGCTACTCAAACTTCACCCTAGCACTCACTTTCCATTTATCCCACCCCCAACAAAATGACATGCAATTGTCCCCAATGCATAAAAAAATTGAAATACTAGAGTGGTAGGTGAAGCAAACCTGGGGCGCAAAGCGCCGACGACCAGCAAACTGGTGGGTCCGGTTCCCTGGAACCCACTACCTCTGTAATCTGGACACCCTTAGTGGTTTCATCAGCATCAACAACACTCTAAGCAGTGCCTCCCGCTATCTCCACAGTTCTGGAGCTAGACGCCCCAGAAGCTAACTCTTCTGCTCTCATTCGATGCACCTACTCCTCAGCAAGCGAGGCTCTCCTCGCAGCCTCCATCTCACGATGCTCCTTCTTTCGTGCTTGCGCCACATCCACCTCTAGAGCCATACGCCTCTTCGAATGCTCTCGAGGGGGAGGTGGTGGAATCTCTGATGTGGCGAATAGGGCCACCATCACTGTGTCTTCAGCAGGCTCTGCACAAGGGGCCTCAGACTCAGGCACCCTAGCCTCTAAGATCATATCAATATCTCCGCGAAGACTGTCGACCGCAGCCTGAAGGGTCGACACATCCACCGGAGGGGCTGGACGGGCTAGCAGCCGCAACTCAAAGCGTCCAAGCACTAATGAACCTCATCGATCTTCCGCTATGTGTGCTGGACCATTCTCCGCTCCAAGCGCTCTTCTTTCTCGGCAATAAACCTCTACATCCAAGGTTGGTTTTGATGCAGAAGTGTAGCCATTTGCTCCTCTAATTTCTAGACCCTAGCAAGCAGGACCAGAGCGGGTAAAGGGGTTGAGCGAGAGGAGCTCGGGGCAGTGCTACTATCGGGATAGACTCAACCGGGGTAGTGTCATTAATGACGCGACGATTCCCCGACGATGGTCCATCTCGGTTGTGACGGTTTGTCGTTGGTTCCGTCGCGTGTGCCCTAGTTTGAATATAACAGAAAGACATACCTGGCACGACGGATTAATGCGACGATCCGTCGCAGGAAAAAACGGTCCGTCGCAGGAGCAACAGTCCATCGCAGGAGCAACAGTCCATCGCAGGAGCAACGGTCCGTCGCTGTATTTGTCAGTGACTGCTGCAGAGTAATTTTCTGCAGAATTTCCTGGTGATGTGCTTGCAACTTTAAAACCCATTAGTATAAAATGCTACCATTACTAGAAAGAAAAAACTATAAGTATTGGGTTGACTCCCAACAAGCGCCTAATTTAACATCGCGGCACGACTGAGGATACTTGATTACTCAGCCTTTATCAAGATGGTATGCCTCTATCACTTTATTCACTGATGCAGTATGCCCAAAATAGAGTTTTATTCGTTCTCTATTCACCTTAAACCGCACTCCCTCCTTGGTTTTTAACTTATCTGCTCCATGAGGGAATACTTGGGTAATCAAGTAAGGTCCAGTCCGTTTGGAATTGAGCTTGCCCGGAAGACAAGGCAATCCAGAACTGTCTAAAAGCACCAAATCCCCAACCATAAACTCTTATTTTGCACTTTTTTTGTTCATTGTCATTCTGCATCTTTTCTTTGTGGGATATGACGGATACCGATTGGAGCTGACCACTATGCCTCATGGTCCTACAAATGTTGAAGGTCGCTTCTTCATTGTTCAACCGAAATTTCATTTGCCCCTTTTCCATATCAACAAAGGCTCTACCTGTAGCAAGGACTGGCCTCCAAGAATAATAGGCACTTCAAAATCGACTTCACAATCAAGAATAACAAAATCTGCCGGAAATATGACTGACTCCACTTTTACTAGCACATCATGGAGTATCCCTATAGGCCTTTTCACTATTCGATCAGCCATCAGTAGCCGCATCGCAGTGGGTTTTGGGTCACCCAAACCCAACTTGTTGTAAATCGAGAGGGGCATGAGATTTATGCTTGCCCCCAGATCATATAATGCTTTCGTAAAATGTAATGAGCCGACTGTAAAAGGAATAGTGAACGCACCCGGATCTTCTTCTTTTCTACGAGAGATCTTGTAGCAATAGCACTACAATGCTGCATTCTATCATCATCCTCGAAAGTGACCGACCTTTTATTTGTAACCAGATCTTTCATAAACTTGGCATAACCGGGCATTTGTTCTAGAGCTTCTACCAAAGGGACATTGATAGAAAACTGCTTCAGCATTGTTATAAAACGCCGATATTTACCATCCTCGGTCTTTTTCACTAATCTTTGAGGGAAGGGTGGTGGTGGTCTAGGCATGGGAATTACCTTCATAGGGAGTTATGCATCTTTTCCATTGCTCTCTTCTACTTCACTACCCATTACCACTTTATCATCATCCTTTCTCACCTTTTTCTCATTAGACAGCATAGGTGGGTTAATGGTTTGCTTACCACCCCGAGTAGTGATTGCCATACAGTGCGCATCATTTTTCGGATTTTAGACAATGTTGCTAGGAAGAGTGCCCGGTTGCCGTGTGTTCACTATAACAGATAATTGGGCCATTTGCAACTAAATCTGCTTAATCGATATTGCATGTGTATCGACTTTTTGCCCAATACCTGCTAAATCACACCTTAACTATTTAATGTACTCATCACTAGCACCGAACCTCCTCATCATTTTGTGCAACATACCTTCAACTCGCGCCATACTATCTCCACCATCCCTAGGAGTAACTTTACGATTTTGAGGAGGGACATAGGGCCTATTCCTATAATTTCTGTTGCCGTAGTTACCCTTGTTAAAGTTGTTGTCGTGGTTGTATTTTCTATCTCGGACATAATGACCCTCACAATTATAGTTACCATTGATCCGACCTTGGTTCCCTTGACCTTGGTGCCAATTATCCTGATTTGAGCCTTGGGCGCTCGGTCGGAAACCCCGTGTCTGCTCATTTAGAGCATAGGAGTCCTCCGCATAATAGCATTCATCATTAGGAGGTCGTGGTTTAGGTAAGTAGTTAACTGCATTTATCTTTTCTGCACCTCCAGTGATATGTTTTAGTACCAACCCAAGCTCAGTTCTCATCTGAGCCATTTTTTCACGAATCTCATCTGTTGCTGGGTTGTGAGTGGACTTCACTGCGAAGGTATTTCTCCTGGTATCTGACTTCCTAGTACTCCAAGCTTTATTATTCTGGGAGATTTTCTCTAATTTTTCAGCAATCTCAGCATAAGGACACTCCCCATAAGATCCACCTTCTATAGTGTCAAACACTGCTTTATAATTATCTTCCTGTCCTCGATAGAAGTATTCCTTCAGTGAATCATCATCTATATGGGGATTTGGGACACTTCTCAAGAACGAGGTGAATCTATCCCAAGAACTACTAACTGACTCTCATGGTAGTGCCACAAAGTTGTTCACTCTGAGCCCTATTACATCCAAGTCCAAGTCAGGCCTCCCTACACAGCTTTTACACACTACCCTTACCTTAGCTATATGGGCATGTGGATCCTGAGAAGGTATTCCTGAAAACAAACCCTATGGCAGTGAGCATTTGCATCAGGCTACTAGTTACCACAAAGGTATGGCCTGGTAGTAGAGGAGGAAAGACAAGTGGCCCATCGGAGTCTTCTATAGTATCATAGCCTCTGTAGTATGCTTGGGGCCGTGGAGCGGGATTTTGTCCCCTCTCTTGGTGTTCACCCAGGGCATCGGGTAACAACTGACCATGAACATCAACCAGAGCTGGGATGTTCTGGTTTGGATCATCATCATTAATTCCCAAGTTTCGATTCATGTTGCGTTGTGTACGCTCTAATTCGTGATCGTAGGGAAAAAAAGGGTTCTCTTCCTCTCTGTGTATTTGGCATACAAGAAGGGTGGTTCTGCACGAATCCAAAACAATAAAACAAAGTAAAATCAAGAAAATATCAACTAAACTATAGTAATAAGTTTAAGTTAATCTAAAAGCTACTTTCCCCGGCAGCGGCGCTAAAATTTAATACACTCAAACTTACAACAAATAAGAAATAAAGCGGTCGTGTCAAGTAAATAACCCAACTAGTGAGGTTGGGATCGTTCCCACGAGGAAAATAATTTAGACTTAAATTCAATCTATTATTACTATTTTTCAGTCAATTACTTCCTTGGAAAGCAAAAATGATTAAAAAAAGGGGGTTTTCTATTTCTAAATAACTGAAAATAACTAGCGAAATTGAAAGAGACACTTAACAGCTTCAAATGTTGGAGTTTAATCAATTAATGAAAGTAACTAGGGTTTACGTGTTCCCCACAGGTTCATAACTTGATAGGTCTAACTATTACAATTCTTTCCTAGTATTTTGCATGAAAAGTTATAAGTTATGTATTTCTAAATCCTTGGTCCGGCATCTAGAAAATTTCACTCCGCACCTTGGTCTGGCTACATATGTTGCTATCCTAACCCTTATCTTTACCTCATATTAAGCATCGTATTCGATATTTGACTAAGTTATTACTTCGTACCAATCAATACAAGCCTATTAGATAGTATAAACTAAATCTATGTTGATAATTCTTTTCCTATTATCTACCTCCTTGATCCGGCTAGTAGCATTAAGGCGAGTTCTAACGTTGGCCATTCGTTAAAAAGACTTCTAAATGAAAGAATTATCAATACATGCAAGACACTATTCTAGAATTGTTATTTTAGTTAGGTTTTACCTCATTATTTGCCTATGGTTCCCACAACTCTAGTTATGGAGTTTAGTTACCCATAGTCATAATCACAATATTCAAATATATATGGTATAATAATTCATGTACTTACTTCAATGAGAAAGAGTAAAATCAGAAAGTTTGCTTTATTAATCAACAAAAATCACCAACAATCAATTATAAGCATCTCAAAATAATCAAAAATCTCACAAAAGGTCTAAAAAATAATCAAGAGTCTAACAATAATCAAGGGCCTAACCAAATAATCCAGAGTCCAACAATAATCAAGGGCCTAACCAAATAATCCAGAGTCTAACCTCAAAAACGAGGTTTTTCGAACTATTTATACAAAAATAAAAACCTAATTACATAAGGACTCTATTTACTGGAAATATGTCAAAATGCGGCTGGATCAACGGACATTGCTGCGGATCGTCGTGGTCACGACAGACCGTCATGGACTCCGTCGTCCCATACCTGATGCAATTTCTTCTGCTGCTCTCTTCATTACCCTCGACGGCAGGTATGACGGATCGTCACAGGCACAACGGTCCGTCGAGGGTTCTTGTTCCAAAACACTTAAACTTTTTGAATATGGGTACTGGGACTACTTCTGTGAACTTCATGACGAACCTACAGGACGGACCGTAATGGATACGACTATCCGTCAAGCATTCCGTAACCCCACACTTGGTCAGACCTCCCCATCTTCATTCAGCAGTTGCACTACGCTGCCACCTACGGACTGTCACGAGCATGATGGACCGTCACAAGCTCCGTAGGTGGTCTCTTCTGCATTTCTTCGCTCAAAAACCTCCGCATTCATCTTTGGGCAGATATCCTGCAAATAAGGAGAAACTTATATAAAAATTAGAACAAAAAGACTTTTGGACACACTAAACTTAAGAAAAAAAGTATTAATAATACCGTGAAACCACGGTATATCAGCCTCCCTCATATCTCGAATGAAATTTCAAGTAAAGGCTCTTGCTACTTTCTCAGGTAACTTAGAATTTTGTTTTGGCAATACCCATTTTGGTGATTGAGCTTTGCGCGCCTGTAGTATAAAATCCATATTTAATTATAGAGAAATAGAAATTGCAAGCCGTTTGATTTTTCTGAAACTATAAACATGGGTCTATAATGTAGAAAAAATATTTCATCCAAACTTTCATTTTATTGCTACAGTTTTTATCTTCAATTTTGAACTCGAATTGATTGACAGATTTGCGCGTTCGTGGTATAAAATTCATTTCTTAACTCTAGAAAAATCAAAATTGCAAGTCATTTGGTTATTCTGGTACTAGAAACATGGAAGTATGTCATATAAAATATTTGTATCCAAATCATTTTCCAATTACTACAGTTTTGATCTTCAAGTTTGAACCCGTCTCTGATTAGAAGATTTGCACATCTATAGTGTGAAATTCATTTCTAACTAAAAAAAAATCGAAATGGCAAACCATTTAATTTTTTTGAAACTAAAAACATGAAACTACGACATATAAAATATATCTATCCAAATTACTTGTAAATTTCTACCATTTAAATTTTCAAGGTTGAACTTATTTCTTATGATCAGATCTTTTTTTCAGAGCCACGTTGTCCAATCTTTATTCCCAGCAGATACAATGGACTTTAGTGAACGAGATGATACATAGACTTGCCTTTAAATCATAGAGAACAAGCAACATTCGCGCGCCAAAGTTTTCACCTTGAAAGTTTATCCTTCGGTGATCGGCGCCTTCCCATTTCTTAGAAAGACGCTAGACACTATTTATCATCTCCCAGTGTGGTCATCAACATAAATGAAATATGTTATAGACAATTTCTCCAGCAATGTCACATCTGAAAAAGTTCTTCTTATGAAATCTTTCACTCATTAGAATGTTGTTGTCACCATCCCTCCACGTGTGATGAACATCTTAGCAATTGTCGTGTTCCTTCTTCTAGGTTTGGTGAGGTTCGTTATACATTTGGCTATTGGGAGTGGGTAAAGGATGTGCTTTCCCGTTGGAAGAAGACTTTGGATAACATCATGACTTATGATGCTATATTTGCTTCAATGTTAATATACGACCACAATGAAAACATTCTCTAGGCCTTTTGCGAGAATTGGCGTAAATTGACAAATAGAGTCTCTACCTACGTAGGAGAGTTATCTGTTTCTTTATGGGATTTGAAAACTATTGGAGGTAATCCTGATCATGGATCATTTTATGATGAAGTTATACCCTCGGCTAAGGAGTTGGTACATGCAGATGATCAAGTCAAGTTTTTTCTCCCAAGAAGCTGCTCCTTCTTGTTTACTTAAGGTGCCACTGACGAAATCTCCTTTTCAGAAAGGACAAAGTTTTGACTTAAGGGGCCGAGAAAATATGTGGAGCCTTTATCAAGGACGTCTAATAATCCTACAAAAGTAAGTATGAACCATGACCCTTCCGTAGATATTGACGTATCTTTTTGCCTTGAACCAAAGAAGATAATGTTTCTTTTGTTGAGATAGGCGTAGAAGAATCATTCAGAGATGAGATTTATCTGGCGTCTTTTCTAGCATGTTGGTTTTGCAAGTTATATCTACCTAACAAGAAAGTTGATTGTATTCATGCTAGTGTCTTCAAAGTTGCAAGCTTGATGGCTCATGGAGAAATATTTTGTTTAACGGCTTTGGTCCAGTAAACATCTATCGCGGCTTCAGGGATATATCCACTTCTTAAAACATGGGTACTTGAAAAACATTACTTCCTCTCCATTATCTATATGAATGGACAAATGAGTATTTTGAGACCTAGTTCCGTGTTACTCGCCCTCAACAAGGTGTGCAAATGTGGTAGATTTCTAGAGAAAAGATGAAAAAATATTTTGACCTTGTTGATGCTCGCAAGTTATTTCAACAAGTAAATGTGCATAACCTCCACAATCTGGCCATGCTACAAGTAAAAGAGCTGCATAGTGATGATAGAAGAAAATTGTCCACTTCCTGCAGCAAAATCCTTATAGGCCTTCTATCAAGGTTTGTCGCTTTGAGATTAAAGGATGAACTCATTGTGGATCCTTATAGCCCTCACTAATTTAGTTAACAATTTGGATATATTCAAGAATGTTTACACTAAAATTTGTCCTTCCACAATAAAAATTTATCATTGGCTTCTTAAATTCCAAACGAGTTGAAATAATTAATTTTTATAATGTTCAAAATATTTTTCATGTATTTGAGGTAATTTTGGTCGCTCTTATACTTTTTAATGACAAAAATATTTTTTTATTTAATTAGTTTATTTGATAAATATTAGGAAATCGTCTAAAAAGTCATTTTAATTAAATATTTTATTAATTAGTTTAATTATTCAATAGTCTATATTTTAGGATAATTACTTTATAAATAAGTTAATTATTTTATTTTTTGTTAAGATTAAAAAGCTTGTTAATTGATTTTCTTCAATACGTTTTATTTAAGTTTTAGTCTATTTCACCAATTAATTTAATTCGGCTATGTTTTGTAATTTTCAATGGTTATAATCATTATCCGAGTAGCCAAGTTTTAAATTAATTCTAGCATATTTTTGACTCAACTCATAAGCCTTTTTTTTCAATCAAGATTTTGATTGAACTATGAGAGTAAAATCAGCTCACAGTTGAGGCCCAACTATTTGCATCATCAAACAAAAATTTAATATCCATTAGAAGCCCACTATACCCGATTTCCAGCCCACCAAAACAGCAAACAATACAATACAACGAAAGATCGACCCACCTTGACCCTGTATTTCGTCTATCTCCCCAGCAGAGTCACCATTTCTCTTTTACTACAAAAATGACTAGGTTTTCAAAAAATTGATTAAAATTATGATTTAAGATAAAACAAATTTCTAAAAATAAATAGAATTGCCACTTAATTTTTAAATAAAAATCAAGAAAAAACATAAGTTTACAAAAGGATCTAAATAGATGAAAAGCAATTTGAAAGTATAAGGGTTCGAAGTTTAATGTATATTCAGAGAAGGTGTTAGAGGCTATCAATTTCTAAATGACTCAAGAGGAGAGTCATCCAATAAGACCCTATGAAAGAACACCACTAATTCCTCACTCAAACTCATACATAAGGAAGGCAAAAATGAAGTAGTCACCTTACCTCAATTTCTGCAACTTCTCCTTATAACTTGAATTCTTTTAGAACTTCAACTTTCCTTCACACTTGAACCAAAGAAGTAAGAAAGATATTTTAATAACTAAGGAAGGTAGCAGTAGCTTCTGGAAATATTCTGCCTTGTAGTTATAGTAGAGCATGAATAACATGTTTTCCCTAATCATCCATGGGAGAATTAAGCTAAATCCATGATTTTTCACTTACCTTGGTTTGCAGATATGAGGATTTCTTCAAGAATCCTAGAAAACTTTAAGGCTGCTGCTGTAATTCTTAAGAGAGAAGAGAGAGATAGCTGGAGTTAATTTTTATTTTTTTGGTATGTGTTACAATGGGTGAAGAATATATTCTCATATTGAATATATAGAGCTTTATTGACCACAAAAATATCCTCTAGAACCTCATTTTTTTGGAGTCCATTTTGTGAGACTGGCGTCGTTGACCTCTAAGAGGTCGCAGACAAACCTACATACGTTGTCGTTACTTCATCCAGGTTAATTTTAGCGGAAAATTTGAACTTTTGTTTAATTAAACTTTATATTGGAAAACATTGATCTCACATAATACTATCTACGTAAACTCATAAGCATTCACAACAACCATCTAACTCAAGATAACCAAATGAAAGATATAGTCATAAATATAGAGTTGCCAAAATTGCACCAATACAACCCGTGAAAGTAAATACGAAAGAAATGCTAGTGGAACATACTCCACTAGCTCATGCCTACGTCTACGCTAGAATAAATTAGTAAGCATCCTCGAAAGCATGAGGTCCTACCAAATCAGGACGAAAGCTCCACGTCCGGGTAACTTCTGCGTCGACTCGAAATCTCTAATGTCCAGCTGCAGCTGCACCTAAAAGTAGATAAATGTATGAAATTAGTACACACTTGTACTAAGTATGGGTAAATGCAAGCACACACCATGGACATGCATGATTTATAAAAGCTCTCTCCTAACGATATGGGTTATGGAAAGTCAAGTGAGTGGACTTGCCAAAATTGGATGAGGGAAGTCATGCCATGAAAGTAACTTGCATCATCATACGTATCATATTGCACACAACACATAAAAATTGCATATAGAACATAACATATTGCATATAGAACATATCATATTTCATTTCATTCGTTCATATGCCATGACACCGTGGAATCATGGACTTAACATTAGGACTTCCAAAAATGAGGGCTCAACATATGGGACCTCAACTAGGTAGCCTTCTTTAGAAAACACAGAGTCTACCTTATTCATTCATACGTACTTCATTCATTGGCTAGTGTAAACGCCAGCTATACCTAGGATGTAGTTTAAGACTTTCATCAGGTTTACTTTGCAATGGCCAAGAATGACCTAGTGTCATTATTTGACTCTAGTTCACCTCTTGATTATCCTATTCCAACACCTTTGGTATCATTCATTTCATTATCTTTCATACTTTGAGTAACTTAAATTTTAACCGACATAGATCATGTGAGCATCATGAAATACGGTGTCTTCCCCACAATAAAAAGAGGTGGAGTCACTGGCCAAGGTGAAGCAAGGACCATACCTAGTTCGCTTAGGTGGAAACCACTGGCTAGTTCCTATGTTGGCAGCATAGTTCAAAGACTAGGAGATTTAGGGAGACCCATACCCGTCTGGATGGACATTCTCATCTCATGACAATTACACGAACCTATGACTTTCCGAAAGAAGGAATCACAACTCATAGCTAGCCTATTGGTGCTCAGTATAAAGTTCAATTACCTTCATCTCATACATCATAAAAGCTAACTTCTAGCATGAGGGCATCATAGGTCATTAGATGATTTCTAATCTCATCATTTCGTATTAAGTGTGCACTGTCCATACACTTACATGTAAAGTGTGATTAAGACTTGTCTCTTAATATTGAACACTCTTTTAGGTGAGTACTTTAGGTTACCTTATATAGGCATAGGTACAACTTGTCTCACATGCACTAGCCTCATATTATGGTGCCACTATGTTCTTTCTTAACATCATTTCATTTCATATTTACTCACCTTTCATTATTTGTTCATTGTTTAACATACATATGCTTTCTTGGAGCTTACATTGAGGGACATTGATTCTAGGCGTAGATACAACTTGTCTCACTTGTACTAGCTTATGCTCATGTAGCCACTCTTTCTTTGCTTATTCATCGTTTAGTATAAATATAATCTCTTTGAAATTTTATCTAGTGACATTGATTTTTAGGCGTAGATGCAACTTGTCTCACTTGCACTAGCCTCTTATCATGTTGTCACTATTTTCATTAAAATCATAGTATAACATAATTACTCACCTTATTACGTGAAGGTTAAATTTGTCATATGCCAATTCACTTGGAGTTTTAGTGTGTTTCATATTCTTACTTAACCCTCCTGGGTTCACATCATTTCGTTACATACATCTTAGGTTCACTTACTTTTAAACGTACGTTGGACTTATGGATCCATACGTACAAGCCATGAGGCTTCATTCATAATTCGTCTAAGTGACTCATACTTAACCAAGATTATATGGTACAAGACTTATGCATCTTGTAAGTATGAAAAGGTCTCAATTTTGACTCCTATAGGAAGCATGCATTAATTATATAATCACGTAATACTGTTGTGTCAATACGGAAATGGGCAAGGGAACCCTATTTCAAATCCCTTGTATAACATTTAGTTAACTTTCTTTATGATTTTCGTTGTCATAAACTTCTTGGATAGGGAACCGAGATCCATTCCCCACACCTATACTTCCTTTATTTCTTTAATTGATTTTGTCTTAAACATTTCGGCCTGGGGGACCCAAGATCGAATACCCACGCCCACATTCTTTTATTTTTCTCTCTTTATTTGATTCCTTCGTTTAGACTAAGAGGCTGTGGGATCGAACCCCCACAACCCCATTTAATTTTTCTCCATAATCCTTTTCATTCAGCTGAAAGGTTGTGAGTTTGATTTCCACATACCTCATTTTATTATTTCTTTATTTCATTCTTCTCCTCTCTCCTTCACCCATCCAAGAGGTTGTGGGTTCGAACCCCACACACCTCACTTGATTTTCTTCTATATTTGTCCTAACTTTTAACTTGAACTTTACCCCATTTCGAATCCTCCTTACCACATTTTATTATTTATTTTTGTATAACTTGTATATGGTGAGGTGTTGGGTTCAATCCCTAGTGAACTCATGCATTAAAAAAATTATTTTTAAAAGCAAGATTTTTAACAGTAAGCTGCTGAGAACAAATTTCCAGAATTTTTTGCTGTCCATTTTCTCAACTTTTAAATGTTAGATTTAAGACAAATTTTCGTGTAGCATCGAGTGCATCTTTAGGTGAGTTTTTATGGTTAATTTCAGGAATTTAGTAACCTTTTTGCAGTCCACTTTCTCACCCTCTTTCAGTTAAACATTAAGACATTTCGAGTAGTTTTTAGGGAGATCTTTAGGTGCATTTTCAAGATTATTTTTTCAATCAAGAATTTTCATTCAATTCAACAACTTTGAACGCATATGAACATCACGTTTTTAACATATTCATACACATAAAATACAACAATTTAACATGTTGAATTCCATTCTTCAAGCCGAGACCAAAATCACAGTACACGCGCAACCACCAGTTAACATATCACACATTTTCGAAAACACTTCTTCCATTTCTACATAAATCCGAATGCACATTCAAATACGTAATCACAACCATCCCTAAAATCATGTACCAGAAGTCATACCAACACATACTTGAATCTTTCAAAGGATCTAATGACAGGGGCATGCAACGGGGACAACCTTAGTTTTTGATTGTGAATAGTCTGAACCTTAGGGGTCTCTTGGGAAAGGGACCAAAAGGGAAGAAAACCCACACCTGAAGACGTTCAAAGTGTTCTTACGTGCTGCAAAAATCCCTCCACTAAGTCAATATCTCACCCCCAAAATCAGAAGCACAATCGTTAGAGAACTTGGTTTTTAATTTTTGTTTTGAAGCTTATTTTTGCTTTTGAGTTTGAGAGCGTTCAAGTTCTTGATGAACTTTATATTTATTTTTGTTCTATTCTCTTCTTTTTACTGATGGGTTATCGTGTAATTAAGGTGAGAGTAGAGAGAGATGTGAGAATGAGTTAGCTTAGGATTAGGAGATTAGGTGGAGACTAAGTCAAATTAGGACTTCTCTTAATTATTTAAAAATCTGATTTTTGTAAAGGGTAAGTGAAATAAACACCAAGCGCTTACAAAATTAGATTATTATCATCAATTAATCAACCTAAATGTCGCTTCCACCAAGGCTCGAACTTGGGTGAAGCCTAACTTGCAAAAGTTTCAATTTCGGCCAACCCTACCCGAATTGCCCCTCCTCTTTAAATTAATTAATTAATTAATTACATATTTAAGGTAATTACAATACTACCCCTATCTTGGAAAAGACCATTTCACCCCTAGACCCTCCAAACCTAAGATTACCCCTTTTAAGTCCGGTAAAACTCATCTGGGTGAATCTCTTCAATTCGGGTGCCCTACATGGTTGGTTCTCACCTTTCCTTGCTCAACTAACTCACCAAGTTGGTTGGCTTGGCTAGTGCATAGGTTCTGAGGTCTGGTTTTACGGGCAACAAGCCTTGTGAACCCGATCTAATCTTAGGCATTCTAGATACATTAGACATTACTTAGCATAGTCATTTTAGGGTTTTTACATTATCCCCCCTTAGGAACATTCGTCCCTGAATGACACTTCTAATTATCCAGCACAATGCTAGTGATATATAGAACATATGCATACCTAAGCAACTCAATGCTTCTTATTGGTGAATATATGATGCCATATTAGAGGGTTGGTGTACATCCTTGAAACCTACTAGTAGCTTTGCACTAATAGACTATGGAAATCTTCCCTAAACTAGTCTCATCAAAGCATAGAACATAAATAAACACATAAGTCACATAAATCAGCAACATACATGATGAATCCAATATATTAAATTCATACTAGTACTTAAAAAAATACACATGAAAAACAAATTTAAGCTACGCACCCAAGACATCGCCAGAGGTGTCTTCCCCTACACCCCTAGACATGAGTGTGAAGAATCGTTTCCTCCTTTGAGCCTCTTTACTAGGACCATTCGGCTAACAACCGTTAGATCTGATCATACACTTTCCTCCATGCAGTTTGCCACACTTTCTACAAGGTGGCCTCTCCTGAGGTGTATCTACTTCATTTTTTCTCTTAACTCTAGGCTCATAATTTGTATCATAACGACCCTTAGATGAACTTGACTCCCCTTAGTGGGAGAGTCCTTTCTTAAACTTGGGCTTATCCCTGATTTCAATTGTACTCTTCCTTGAAAAATTTTCATCGCCTTGCCTTAATGTGTTCCCTGCCCTATTGTGCTTCCTCTTCCTACTTTCCTCCACTTGATGGACATGGAACATAATCCTGGAAATGTCCATGCTGTCATGCAGCATAGATTCCCTACACTCCTCCTCCAAATCTTCTGAGATCCCTGTAAGGAACCTGCTCATCTCGTCCTGCTGTTCGACACAAGGGAAGTGACATACCTGAATAACTTCACAAATTTCAAGGAATACTCCCTGAAAGTCATGAAAACCTACTTAAGGTTGTTGAAATCCTCAACTTTATCCTCTTTCATCTCTCTGGGGAAGAATATCTCCAAGAATGCTATCTTAAACAACTCCATGTGACCGGACCTCAGCCCAAATCTCGGCTATCCTACTACATCTTGCACTAGGAGTGTGCAACATCCTTGAGTTGGTAGCAAGCCAGCTGAATCTTATTAGTATTGGCTCCCATTGTCACCAAAATATTTTGAACCACATCAATAAACTCTTGTGGATCCTCTGATGTCTTGAACCTTGTGAAAATCGAAGGATTCATCCTCATGAAGTCCCGTAGTCTATATGCCATGCTACGTGTTGGTGGGTTCTCCCCCTGAAACTCCTGCCTATTGTCCTGCACCGTCATAGCCGGGGCCTGCACAATGATGGCTTGAGACATCTGTGCCAAAGCGGTCCGCACCTCTACATAAGTCAGTCCAGCTGGGTTGACTGGCATGACCACTCCTACAGCTGGAGCCTGGGGTGGAACTTGGTTTTCCCCAGCAGCTGCTTCTCCTCCCCCCCGACCAGTGATCCTTCTTGTGTTCATTTTTAGAAAAAGATAAGAATTGATATCAGATACGCTCATAACACCAATAAATCATTCATTATAGAAGGCAATATAAGTTCAGAAGAAGGGAATTTTCCTACGCATCATGCAGTCTCTAATTCAGGATAATGGTGCACTTCACTACCATGACGTAGAAACTACTCAATATGGTTGATGTGAACCTACTACCCTCGGAGTTTAAATTAACGCTCTAATAACAACTTTGTCATGACCGGAATCTAGACCTCAGACGAGACCGGTGTCGTTGACATCTCAGAGGTCTCAGACAAGCCTACATTTGTTGTCGTTACTTCATCTAGGTTAATTTTAGCGGAAAATTTAAACTTTTGTTTACTTATACTTTATATTGGAAAACATTGATCTCGCATACTACTATCTACATAAACTCATAAAAATTCACAACAACCATATAAATCAAGATAATCAAATGAAAGATATAGTCATAAATATATAGTTGCAAAAATGTCACCAATACAACGTTTGAAAGTAAATACGAAAGAAACGCTAGTGGAATATACTCCACTAGCTCATGCCTACGTCTACACTAGATAAATCAGTAAGCATCCTCGCAAGCATGAGGGCCTACCAAATCAGGATGAAAGCTCCACGTCCAGGTAACTTTTGTGTCGACTCCTAAGCTCTAACGTCCAGCCGCAGCTGCACCTAAAAATAGATAAATGTATGGAATTAGTACACACTTGTACTAAGTATGGGTAAATGCAAGCACACATCGATGACATGCATGATTTATAGAATCTCTCTCCTAACGATATGGGTTATGGAAAGTCAAGTGAGTGGAATTACCAAAATCGGATTAGGAAAGTCATGCCTTGAGAGAAACATGCATCATCATACGTATCATATTGCATAAAGCACATAACATATTGCATATAGCACATAACATATTGCATATGCCACATATTATATTTCATTTCATTTATTCATATGCCATGAGACATTGGAATCATTGACTTAACATTTGGATTTTCCAAAACGAGGGCTCAACATATGGGACCTCAACTAGCAAGCCTTCTTTAGCAAACACAGAGTCGACTTCATTCATTCATACGTACTTCATTCATAGGCTAGTGTAAACACCATCTATACCTAATATGTAGTTTAAGACTTTCATTGGGTTTACTATGCAATGACCAAGAATGACCTAGTGTCATTAATTGAGTCTAGTTCACCTCTTGATTATCCTATCCAAACACCTTAGGTATCATTCATTTCATTATCTTTCATACTTTGAGGAACTTCAACTTTAACAGACATAGATAATGTGAGCATAATGAAATCCGATGTCTTCCGCACACTGAAAAGAGGTGGAGTCACCGGCCAAGGTGAAACCAAGAACATACCTAGCTCACTTAGGTGGAAACCACTGGCTAGTTCCTATGTTGGCAACATAGTTCAAATACTAGGAGATTTAGGGAGACCCATACTCGTCCGGATGTAGAGTCTTATCTCATGAGAATTACACGAACCTTCGCCTTCCAAAAAGAAGGAATCACAACTCATAGCTAGCCTATCGGTGCTCAGTACAAAGTTTTACTATCTTCATCTCATACATCATAAAAGTCGGCTTCTGGGTATGAGGGCATCATAGCTCATTAGATGATTTCTCATCTCATCATTTCGTATTAATTGTGAACTGTCCTTACACTTACATGTAGAGTGTGATTGAGACTTGTCTCCTAATATTGAACACTCTCTTAGGTGAGTACTTTTGGTGACCTTATATAGGCGTAGGTACATCTTGTCTCACTTGTACTAGCCACATATTATGGTGCCACCTTGTTCTTTCTTAACATCTTTTCGTTTCATCTTTACTCACCTTTCATTATTTGTTCATCTTATAACATATGCTTTATTGGAGTTTACATTAAGGGACATTGATTCTAGCCGTAGATACATCTTGTCTCACTTGTACTAGCCTATACTCATGTAGCCACTATTTCTTTTCTTATTCATCATTAAGTATAAATATACTCTTTTAGAAGTTTCATTTAGTGACATTTATTTTGTAGGCGTAGATGCAACTTGTCTCACTTTCACTAGCCTCTTATCATGGTGTCACTATTTTCATTAGCATCAATATATAACATAATTACTCACCTTATTACGAGAATATTCATTTCGTCATATGCTAATTCACTTGTCCTTTTAGTATGTTTCACATTCTTATTTAACCCTCCCGTATTCACATCATTTCATTACATACGTATTAGATTCACTTAATTTTAAACGTACGCTGGACTTATGGATCCATACGTAAAAGCCATCAGGCTTCATTCATAATTCATCTAAGTGACTCATACTTACCCAAGATTATGTGGTACAAGATTATGCATCTTGTAAGTATGCCAAGGTCTCAAATTTGATTTCTATAGGCAGCATGCATTAATATTTTAATCACGTAAGACTTATGAGTCAATACGGAATTGGGTAAGGGAACCCTATTTCAAATCTCTTGTATAACACTTAGTTAACTTTCTTTCTGATTTTTTTTGTCATAAACTTCTTGTCTTGGGAACCTGAGATTCATTTCCCACACCTGCACTTCCTTTCTTTCTTTTCTTGATTTTTGTCTTAAACATTTCGTCCTGGGGGACCCAAGATCGAATCCCCACGCCCACATTCTATTTCTCTCTTCGCTTTATTCCTTCGTTTATACTAAGAGGGTGTGGGATCGAACCCCCACACCCCATTTAATTTTCTCCTTAATTCTCTTCATTCAGCCGAAAGGTTGTGGGTTTGATTCCCATATACCTCATTTTATTATTTCTCTATTTCATTCTTCTCCTCTCCCCTTCACCCATCTAAGAGGTTGTGGGTTCGAACCCCACACTCCTCACTTCATTTTCTTCCATTTTTCTCCTAACTTTTCACTTGAGCTTTACCCCATTTCGAATCCCCCTTACCACATTTTATTATTTAATATTTTATAGCTTGTATATGGTGAGGTCTTTGGTTCGATCCCCACCAACATCATCCATTGAAAAAATATTTTAAAAGCAGCATTTTTTAAAAGTAAGCTGCCGAAAACAAATTTCCAGAATGCTGGAAATTTGTTCGCCCTTTTTGCAGTCCACTTTCTCAACTTTTAAATGTTAGATTTAGGATAAATATTCGTGTAGCATCTAGTGCATCTTTAGTTGAGTTTTCATGGTTACTTTCAGGAATTTAATCACCTTTTTGCAATCTATTTTCTCCTTCTCTTTCATTTAAACAATAAGACATTTCGAGTAGTTTTTTTTGGAGATCTTTAGGTGCATTTTCAAGGTTATTTTCAATCAAGAATTTTCATTCAATTTATAAACTTTGAACTCATATGAACATCACGTTTTTAACATATTCATACACGTAGAATACAACAATTTAACATGTCAAATTCCATTCTTCAAGACGAGACCAAAATCACAGTATACATATGCACCCACAAGTTAACATATCATACATTTTCGTAAAAACTTCTTTCATTTCTACATAATTCCGAATGCACATTCAAACACGTAATCACAACCATCCCTAAAATCATCTACCAGAAGTCATACCAATGCATACTTGAATCTTTCAAAGTATCTAATGACAGTGGCATGCAACGGGGACAACCTTAGTTTTTGATTGTGAATAGTCTGAACCTTAGGGGTCTCTCGGGAAAAGGAACAAGAGGGAAGAAAACCCATACCTGAAGACATTCAAAGTGTTCTTACGTGCTGCAAAAATCCCCCCACTAATCCAACGTCTCACCACCAAAATCACAAGCACAATCCGTAGAGAACTTGGTTTTTGGTTTTCATTTTGAAGCTTATTTTTTATATTGGGGTTGAGCGTTCAAGTTCTTGATGAACTTTATATATTTTTTGTTGTGTTCTCTTCTTTTTACTGATGAGTGATCGTGTAATTAAGGTGAGATTAGAGAGAGACATGAGAATAAGTTAGCTTAGGATTAGGAGAATAGGCAGAGCCTAGTAAAATTAGTACTTCTCTTAATTGTTTAAAAATCTATCTTTTTAAAGGGTAAGTGAAATGACCACTATTCCCCTAAAAATAAGATTATAATCATCAACTAGTCCACCTAAATGTCGCTTTCACAAAGGCTCAAACCTGGGTGAAGCCTAACTTGCGGAAAAGGTCAATTTCGGCCAACCCTACCGAATTACCCCTCCTCTTTATAATAATTAATTTATTAATTAAATATTTAGGGCAATTAAAATACTAACCCTAGATTGGAAAAGACCATTTTACCCATAGACCCTCCAAACCTAAGATTACCCCTTTGAAGTCCAGTAAAAATCATCCGGGTGAATCTCTTCAATTCGGGTGCCCTACATGGTTGGTTCTCAGCTTGTCTAACTCAACTAACTCACCAAGTTGGTTGGATTGTCTAGTGTATAGGTTTTGAGTTCTAGTTCTACGTGCAACAAGATGTGTGAACCCGATCTAATCTTAGGCATTCTAGATACATTAGGCATTACTTAACATAGTCATTTTAGGATTATTACACTTCCGTTGAAATTCCCTTTCATGAGTTCCCTGGAGTCTGTCGAAGTTCTTGTTATTGTTGTTGTGTGTAGGTTTTGTTTTGTAATTCATTTTGTCTCGTTTGCTGCTCGCAAAAAGTAATAATCTCGCTCTTTTTTATGTTTACAATTTCATAGTTTTCCATTGTTAAATTCCCTGAATCTCTTTAGTGTGAGTTATTTTTGTTTCGTTGCCACAGTTGCAAATATTGTATGTTTCTCCATAAGTCTTAGTTTTCTTAAATATCTACTTTCCATGTATTTCCTTCATTTCTCATTTCTTGTTCTTGTTTGTCGCTTATGATTTTGTTTTAATGTGCTTAATATAATATAAAATAAGTGGTGCCCTTTTTGTTTATTGTTGCCTCATCATTTGCCTGCTATATATGACTGGTCCTTTTGACACTTTGACCATTTCTATGTATGTTTCTTTGGCTAAATAAGATCGATTTTTTTGGGAGGATTAGCTATTCAAGTTCTTTAAGATTGTTGCCAACCTTTTTGCTTGTTCAACTCCTTGCTTACTGTTCTCTTTGTTTGGTGTTGAGTTTTGGTAGCTTGAATATGCTATGTTTAAATTTTTTATTTGACTTCATGTTCTAGTTTCAATATTGAGCTTAATGTTTGTCATTTTATTACTAGTTTTGTTGATTTCATGTTTCTTTATTCGAGTTTATCTCGTTGTTTCCTTCATTTAGTTTTTGAATGATGACTCTGCTGAGGAATCGAATAGTTCTAACCTTAAAATTAACTTGTTTGTCAATATTTGTTTAATTGATTATTTGGTTTATTTATTGTATTATGAACTATTGCATCTAATGGCATCCAAATCTGCCAAATGCCAAGTAGATTGCATTAGGAAAAAATGTGGTTACGTGACTTACCACGACTCTCTTTCATAATAAAAACAAGTTAAATTCTTTGGAAGTGATAAAACGAATAGTTGATTTGTGGTCATCCAAAGTAATTTATTAGTCTTCACTCCGTTGTTTGTCCGACTAAGTCATTTAGTAGTCTTCACCCCGTTGTTTGTCCGACTCGGTAATCATCATTTCTAAACCAATTCTAGTCAACCTAGATTAGAACGAATCCATATCAAAATCTAAGCATTAGCCTAAGATGACCAATCACTCAATGCGTGTTGGGCCATTTTCAGAGACCACCTTGAGTCCAAAATGGCCCACGGCCTAAACGAACGATCATATTTATTTGTTTATATTTGAAGGATGTATACATCATCTGAAAAGTCATTGTACTTAGCGTAAGAACTAGATTATAATCTATCTTAGTAGAAGAAACAGTGCTAAAAGCACTACTCCATCAAAAGGCGTCGGCTTTCGGAGGTGAGAAGAAATCCAATCTGAAGGACCTTCCACGGAAGCATAGTTTAGGATTATACCACTGTATGGGAATAATTATTTATATCTCATTTCCCTACTATGGATCCCCATTCAACTTACTTATAAAGTTTGTATAAATTTGGGTTTTTCGGGGCAATGGAGGGTTTCAAATTATGTACACATTGTGAGGTCTAACCTTGTCATAAAAGGGTCACATATCTATTGAAACGCGCAATAACTGCTTATGTATTATAATTGCTTATGTGAATATGTTGATTTGTTTAAAGATGGTCTGACCTACTCTTTTTGAAGATTTTCTAGAATCCCTTAAGCACAAATATAAAGTTACTATCAAAAGCGCGTCCTAATATCTTTCAAGTTTTAGTCTATAGTTGAAAATTGAAATTCTTATTTTTTCAAATCTTACTACAAAATATCTTAAAAGATTCGCCGTCTCATATGGAAAAGAGATTCAAGGGTCGAACTACATAGTACCTGAATTCTCCCTTGTGAGATCCTAGGTAGCCTTCCAATGTTTGACCCCTATTTTGAGAAATTTTAACTTTGACAAACTCGTGCCAGGAGAAGAGTTTCATTTCAATCGGAAGTATGACAGTGAATGATACAATTGACTTATCTCGACTCAAGTTAACATTTCTAATTCACTAAGCTCAAAATCAAATAGAAAAATTCATGTTTGTTTAGTCATTTTTCTAAACACGTGGGCTAGTTTATTTTGAAGTGAAGCAAATTTAATGTGTTTGTGGTAATATGTGTGATGGTCTTGTATTATTTATCATCTGCGTAGACTATCATATTTGTCTTTGAGGTATTTTTTGTTTGTTAGATAATTAGAACTGATCTGTGTCGATAAGATTGGTTGGTCATCCTTATTTCACAAGATTTAAGGCCCCCAAAAGATTCCTTCCACGATCAAAGTTTGCAAAAAGTAAACAAAGTAATAGGTGATAAAAATGACGAGATTGGTCTGGCTGAAGTTGTCGTGGCTCAACCCGTTGCTAATTATAAAAATGAATTAGTTATGTAGTTAATTCAACAGATTGATGATATGAGGGTCAAAATGCAAAGAATGTGAGATTCATCTAATCCAATTTTTGCTTTCAACCCTCCAAGAGATGGAAGACCTCCCCTCCACTTTCCTCCTTCAAACGCGGAACAATTTAAGAACATACCCTCCAACCTTATTTAGAATCCTTCCACCATTGACTTAACTAGCCTAAATCCCCATCACGCCTCCGTTTCCTACCAAGCACCACCTTGTCCTCAAAGTACCAACCCTCACACCTTCCCCTTTATCAACATGCTAACCCGCAAAATTGCCCTCCCCCCTAAAAATCATAATGTTAACAATCCGCAAACCTTCTCCCATCACCAAAATAAACATATAAATCCCAAGACTTTCCCCCAAAATTACTAATTCACTCAAAATACCCAGAATCTCTCAATTGCTCAGCCATTGCCTGCAAATGCTACTTTTCAAATTTCAATTCCAAATTAACCTTATGCAAAATGTTCCGAGCTTCATCACTATGTGGAAAATGAGAGTGTAGAGGTCAAAAGAAGAAGCAATCAAGTTGAATATGAAAGAAGAGATAAGAAAAGTCATGAAGGAGTTGTACTATATTCCTGAAGTCGATGGCTTGAGTTATGAGGATTTGTGCATCCATCTGAATCTCGACCTCCCAGAAGGGTTCAAAGTGCCAAAATTTGACACTTTTGGAAGAATAGAAAATCCATTGGTGCACCTGAGAGCCTACTCGGACCAACTCGTAGGAGTTGGCAGGAATGAAACCTTGTTAATGAGGCACTTTAGCTGAAGTTTAAGTGGAGAAGCGTTAGAATGGTTTGCCTATAATATGATAAAGCAATGGTCTAGCTGAATGCACTAACTAAAGCTGCATCGAACAGTTCTCCTACAATGTGAAGATCATTCTTGATCGCTATTATTTGAGAATGAAGAATAAATCCACTAAAAGCTATCGTGAATAAGCATATTGGTGGAGGAAGGAGGCTGCCTACGTCCGACCCCCCATGTCTGAGAAGGAGACTATTGAAGTGTTCATACGCATTCAGGAGCCAAAGTATTATGATAGGATAATGTTGCTCATTATAAAAAAATTTGCGGAGATAGTTAAGGTAGGTGAGTCTATCGAAGATGGGCTTACAACTGGAAAGATTGCTCGTGTTGCCCCCTACCCCCCAACTGAATCTTAAGGATTGTTGAAAAAGAAAAGAGAGGATGTGTCTTTCATTTCCTGCGCATCTGACGGAAAAGGACACTTTAGAAAATCCTCACCTTACAAAGGTTATCCTCGAGCTCCACAAAGTTCATATCCATCTTGCTATACCCAATCAGCTTATCAAACTCCACTACAAAGTTACCAAATTCTATAACCTAATTACCAAACTCCACCACCGAGTTACCAAATTCAACATCTTGATTACCAAACTCCACCTCTATATTACTAAAATACCCATCTATATTATAAATATACACCAATTAATTGTTCAAATATCCAACCAAGTTACCATAATCCACCACCATACTACCAAAGTACCCTTCCTAGCTATCGAGCTCCATAATATTCATATTTTCCAAACGCAAACACTAACTCACCAAAATTCTCCAAAGTACTCTTAAGTACCTTCAGACCGTCTTCCTCGTCCTAATCTTAAGAACAAACCTTCTAGAGTCTTTACTACTTCGGTTGAGATCCGAACAGAAAATTTTGAGAGATTGAAATCAGCTGGCCTGATACAGTCAATTGATCCAAAAATATAAATGTCAACATCAAGATTAATAGAATCGATCTTCACTGTGCTTACCATTCTGGAGGTTCTGGTCATATTACCAAGGATTTTATAAACTTTAAACATAAAATTCAAGACTTGATAGATCAAAAGGTCGAAACTCTTAAGATTGCCAATCCTAATGTCAATGGTAACCCTATGCCGATTCATTGAGGGGTGACGATAAATATGATTGAAGTCGAAGAGGATTTGAATGTGGAGAAAGTTATAATCTCAGCCGCCCTTGAAAAGCTTGAAAAAGATGTAGCCTCTCCAACCAAAAGATAGAAATATGAATTTGGGTTCATGACACCTCATCAAGCTTTTGCTTCAGTACCAAAGGAGGGTCATAACGAGCAGAAGATCAATCAATTTTTTCCAAAATCATTTCGTAACTCATATCAGTCTTTTCATATGAAAAATAGTCTAGGGGAAGGAACCAATAATTTGTTCAAAGATGGTGATATAATTCTTGAAAAGATGATTGAGACGCCAGTCATACTAGACAGCGATCAAAATGAGAAAATGCCTAACTGGACATCCACTCTGTTCTTGATTCCTTGCTCGTCTTGGTAGAAAAAAAATTTTTCTATGATATTTCTAAATTTTTGTGGTGTTTCGAATGAGGCTCGAAACAAATCATATATTCTATTTTGCCTCACTATGTTTTAATCTCCCTCCTATTATTTAAAAAACAAAAGCAAAATGACTTTTTGTCAAAGTTCTTATTTTCTTATTTCAAATTAAAAACTCCTTTATTGCAAAAATTTGTTTACTTGTTTTATATTTACTCTCTAACAGTATTTGTCTATAATTTAAGTGAAAATATTTTCAAAACTATTAATGTCATATCATGTCATAAGCTGAATGAATAAAATGGGTTAGATGCTGACGAGTTTGAGCACTACAATGAGAAGATCATGGTACCCAAACACATGGTTGAGGAATTTAGACAGTTCAAAGGCACAAAGAGCTGAATTCAGAAAAGATTCGAATAATGAATCAGGAAAATGATGAATGCGTCAAAGAGATCAAAATTGGGGCATATCTGAAAAAAGCACAGGAGAGAGAAGTTATTAGTTTGCTTAGTGAGAACATCAATACATTTGTTTGATGATATTGTATAATTGATCATGAACATTATATCTCACAAGTCATCAATATACTCAAATGTTGTCGAAAGATATCTTTTTTGAAAGCTCGATTTCTATCTTTTCCTTGTAATCACCTTTATTCGTTTGTAGTTGTTTTTACTTAGAACTTATCCATTTGTAATGAACTACGTCTGACCTGAATTCTCAAGAATGAAATACATAGGCAGCCTATGATGGCCTCAGTCGTTTCTTTAGTTAAGTTTGTAATTTTTGATAATCTCGAGGGGGGATTACATTTGACTTGATTCCTGCCTAAACGGGATAAGTAGGCTCCACAATGACTCGATCATATCTCCATGATATTTATAATTTTCTTAACTAGGACAAAACTTTTTAGAGGGACTCAAAAATTCTCAAGAAGAGGATCTCTCCAATAAGTTGAGACTGAAGACACATTGAGAGTTGCAATTGACGTAAAATTTTTGAGAGGGTCTACCAAATTCTACAAGTAATATATCAACAGTTCGAGATACTCCAAGAAATCTAAATGGTATAGAAATTTTTAGGATGACGTTCAAGCATCCTTAGGAGTTTATTGTCAATTTCGAATATATTAAGCATGATTAGAAGTTTAAAACTAACTTCAAATGATCTCTGACATCATTAAAGTTCATAGTCAACTTCAACAATATCCCACATCGTTGGATTTCAGAGTCAACAACAAAACTTCCCGATTGTATTAGGTTCAGGAGAACCATGTAAGAAATTTGTCAAGTTTTAAGTTATTTTTCATTACAGAAATATTATGCATGGGCTTTCGAACATGAGGAAGAAGTTCAAGCAAACTTCAAGGTTAAAGATTCAAAGTTGCTTTCTAGCACATTAAGTGAATGTCGGTAAAAATAGAATTCCTAATTTTCTTGTACCGTCTCGATGTAATCTGTTAATGGAACATTGGGTATTGATGAAAATTTTAAAAAGATGAGTGAGATTGGGAAGATGGCTCGCATATCAGAAAAGGGAGGATCTTTGCACATTGGTGGAGCTATTAGCCTAAATACTAGAAAGGAAAGAATGGTAAACTTTCTTACTTTTGTAATATATATATTTTTTCTTTTTTGATAAGTAGTTTTTGGAGATTAAATTCTATTTATGTTATTTGCAGGAAAAAGAGTTGGGTAGGTCGGTAGCTGAAGAAGAGATGTTAAAGGTTACACATGTCACGAGGAGTACAAACCCCGAAGAAGAAGAAAGATTGGTTGAGCCACGTGCTCAAGATACATATGTAAGAACTCTATTCCAGCTAATCTTTTTTTTTTCTTGTATATATTGCATTATTATAGAGTTCTTTGTTTAATTACATGATAGGTTTATAAGAATATCTCAGGAATATCGTTGTACTCTACCTCTTGAGAGCCGGGACAATTCATTTACACAAAAAGAAAGTAAGAATCTTTGAAAATAGTGCAGGTGAATGATTAGAGGTTCATTCTACGGCTATCCAGAAAAGACATATCAAAAGAATTAGGCTTCGTATTGTGGTACATCATCATCTAGCTTCGATGGCGGGGATAAATAGACAATATCTATAATAGAGGGTAAGATAGTTTTTCTCAATTTTGAGCTTGCTAATGTAGCCGACAGAGAGGAGGAAGAGACAGGAACAGAGAGGAGGAGATTGCGACAGAGAACAAGAGGTATGCAACGCTTTAGGCCCAACTAACTTTTATTTTTGAATTAGGAAATATTCTTCCTACATGTCCGACAAACAGTGATGGATCTGATCAGGAGGGTGATGAGACTGATAAGTTTGATAAGGAGAGTGAGGGTGATAAGGAGTAGTTTTATCTGTTTGAAATTTTAGACTTCTATATTTTTGGAATTGATTAATCGTGTTTTAGTTTATTTTGAAGGGATGAAGTTTATTTTGAAGTTGGATGAAGTTTATGTTGGAATATTTTAATGTATATATTGAAAATATTGTGTTGTTTTGGTTGGATGAAGTTTATTTTAACATAACTAACTTGGAATTCTTCGGGTTGGATGAAGTTTATTTAGAAATAGCTTATTTGGAATTCTTTGGATTGTTTTGATATAAATATGCAAATGGCATACTAAAATTGCAGCTCAATGCTGCCACTTTTGTAGTAGAAATACCGACTCCGGAGGTCGGAATCTCAAAAATAAGAAATAAAATACCGACCTCCGGATTTTGGAATCTAAAAAATAAAAAATAAAATATCGACCTCCGGAGGTCGGAATCTAAAAATAAGAAATAATAATACCGACTTATGAAGGTTGGAATCTAAAAAATAAGAAATAAAAATACAAACTTCCGGAGGTTGCAATCTCGAAAATAAGAAATAAAACTACCGACCTCTGGAGGTCGGAATCTAAAAAATAAAAAACAAGAATACCGACTTTCGGAGGTCAGAATTTAAAAATTATGAAAAATAAAATTAAAACATACCGACGTCCGTAGGTCGGTATTCCAAAATATGAGAATTAAATATTCTGCCCTCCGGAAGACGGAAATAATAAAAATGAAAAGTAAAGAAATATATAAAAGTTACCTCCAGAAGTTGGAAAATAAAATAATGAATTTTACCAACTTAAATTGATACTGACCTCGAGAAATCAGTAAATACTGACTTTCAGAGGTCGGAATTGAATATCGATCAAGCTTTTTTCGACCTAAGCTAGGAAGTTGGTTTTTGGTCAGTATTTCAGGGAATTTGACCTCTGGAGGTTTGTATTTTTAGGTTGGTATTCACTGTTTTTTTTAGTAGTGTATGGTGATTCATTGGAAGTAGAAGAATGAACAAATTTAAATGGTTCTTCACCATAAGAAATACATACTAATTCGGAATTTCAATACTTAATATGTATTTTTTGAGTCATGAGTAATAAAATTTAAACGTCTATAGCATAGTTAGTTGTGTTCTGACATAGTTAATAAATGACTAATTTGAGCCTAAACGAAAATGTAATCTAATAAATTAAAAACTTATAAGAACGTAAATTTTAAAATACAGAGAGAGAATATGTGAAAAAGTAAGTAAAAAGAGAAAAGTAACAACACAATTGAGAATATGTGAAAAAGTAAGTAAAAAGAGAAAAGTAACAACACAATTTTGTCAAGTCCTTAACTACAAAAACAAAGATGATGAAAAATCATATAATCGATGCAATTTTTTTGAGCTTTTATTAGGCACCCCTTCTATCCATATCCAAGAGCCTTTTCGTGAATATCACTATTTCAAATATGAAATAAAAATAATAATCTTGAGTAGGAATCTAATTAAAACAAAATATGAATTTATATAGACAAAATTGAAGAAATTAATATCATAAGGTATCTTAAATTTTAAAATTGAATAGTTGAGGGTTATGAATACAAATTCAAAGAAAAAGAGTTAATAATATTAATTAAAAAAGTTCAATTAGGTATAAGTTACTACATAAGAATTTTAAAATAAATAAAACAAGGAAGAAATAAAATAATGAAGACATAAAAAATCTCATGAACTATTCAACATTTGTTGGGTATTGTAGTTTTATTAGAAGAGCAAGCAAATCAACTTCTTCTCTTTTATACTATTCAATTGTGTTTAACGAAAGTGAAAGAGAAAAAAAAGACAAATATCTTGAAATATTAAAGTAGTAAATATTGAGACTTTTAATTAGTTTTTTTAACAAAGAGTAATAATGTGTGTAAATAAATTTTTAGACATTTAAGTATAAAAATAAATAGAGAAGTAGTAATTGACATATTTATTTGTCACGATCCAAAATGAGTCGTGAGTGGCACCCACACTTGACATCCTAAGTGCATGAACCGAGGAATCTAAACCCCAACATATACGAATTAGATTAAGGTAGTAGCATGAAAGAAATAAGGAATGAAGTTTTCCTAAAGTCCTATAGTCTCTCGAAGAAAAGTAAAGGAGTTCTCATACTGTTCCGCAAGACTCTACTAGACTTGTCCATTTGTGATGAGATCACCGAACCTAAGGCTCTGATACCAAGTTTGTAACAAGCCACAATGAGCCGTGAGTGACACCCACACTTAACCTTCTAAGTGGGTGAACCAAGAAATCTAAAACCCATTATATACCAATAAATCAACTACGAGTAACAATAATATGCGGAAGCTCAAAACTTGTTTAAGTAAACAATCAAATCAACCTCTAAAGTATATTATACATTATCCCCAAAATATGAAAGTCATCACATAAAGGACATCTAATCTCCAAATACTAAGTCTAAGAGTAACAAATACACCAAAATAAAAGAATAAAATGGTGTGTGTCTGAAAATATAGGACATCATGTCATGAACTAGAGGATCCAATACGAGTTTGAATGAATAGCTAACCCTGGAACCTGATATGCTGAGGACTGGCTAGAGCTGGGGACAAGTTGAAGTCATTGGTACACTCTCTGCACTCCCTAAAAGGATAACAAAGAAAAAACACAAATAGGGCTCTATACTTAGCAACATGTACTTAGTAGGTATCATCGGCCAATCCAAAATAGAAAATTATATACAATGAATAATAGTATAAAATCAACTATAAAACTTAAAAGGTGGCAATAAACAAACAACATAAACAAGTGAAAATTGAAGCAAGTCCATAATCAATCACAAATTCAAGCACATACACGAAGACTCATGCTTCCACACCACACTCGTTTGGGAAATGGGTTCTTCGAGTACATTCAGTTAATTCAATATCTTTTTCATTTAATGTTACCGTGTTAGAACGTGACACTTCGATCCAATTATACCATATCGGTACATGACACTCCAATCCTAAAATACTATGTTGAAACGTGACACTCCGATTAAATAATATCTTGCCAGAACGTGACACTCCGATCCAGAAATATCGTGTCAGAACGTGACATTCTGATCCAATAATACCAGTAATTTATAAGTTGTTATCACCATTTTCCCATTCATTAACAATACTTCATAAAGCCTTCTTTATTCAAGGCATCACTTCGATAGAGAGGGCTCAGGATTATAAATTTCAGGGTATCAGGATTTCTAACTAATCACAAAACACACAACCTAACAATCAAGTACATATAAAACGTCACAATAACATTCAATGCATATCAATCACTATTAAGAGTCTATCTATTATATAGAGCAAACCATAACCTACCTCCACCGAAAGCCGAAGTGTCACGACCCAAAACCTAGCCGTGACTGGCACCCACACTTACCCTCCTATGTGAGTGAACCAACCAATCTAAACCCCAACATTTTAATATAATATCAACAGAAAGTAATGCGGAAGACTTAAACTCATTAATAAAAACCAATCCAACAACTTCTAAAATTCAACATCTATTATTCCCCAAAATCTGGAAGTCATCACCACAAGAACATCTATGATCAAATTACTAAACTAAGAGTATTCTAAGAAGCTAAAACAAGTAAAAGCTAGTCCATGCCGGAACTTCAAAGCATCAAGACATAAAGAAGAAGATCCAGTCCAAGCTAGAAGCATTAGCTCACCCTGAAGATCCGATGTGATGAAGACTGGCTAGAATTGCGGTTGAGTTGAAGACGACGGCACGTTTGCTGCACTCCACAAATAACAAAGAAGAAAACATAATGGTAGGGGGTCAGTACAAACACAAGTACTGAGTAAGTATCATCGGCCAACTCAAAATAGAAAACAATATATATCAGATAATATCACAAAATCCACTATGATACTCAACATGTAGCAACAACAACTACTATAACCATTAATAAGTACCGCCAAGTTCACACATGAGGACTCAAGCCTCAATACCATACTCATTTGGGAATTAGGTTCATTAGATTTAGTATATTAGCATCTTTATTCCTCTTGTGTCGGTACGTGACACTCCGATCCCCTAAATCTACGTGTCGGTTCGTGACACCCGATCCCCTAAATCTACGTGTCGGTTCGTGACACCCGGTCCCCCTAATACTACGTGTCGGTTCGTGACACCCGATCCCTTATTCTATGTGTCGGAACGTGACACTCCAATCTCCTAAATCTATGTGTCGGTTCGTGACACCCGATCCCCTAAATCTACGTGTCGGTTCTTGACACCCGGTCCCCCTAATACTACGTGTCGGTTCGTGACACCCGATCCCTTAATTCTATGTGTCGGAACGTGACACTCCGATCCCCTAATCTCATTAAGTTCGTTCATCAAGCCTCCTCTTATACCAAGGCATTATCATTCTCATTACTTAAGTTCACCAAGCCTTCTCTTGTACCAAGGCATCATCATTAACAAAGAGATTAGGGTTTTGCAAGATTTGGGATTCAATAGCTTCATCATGCATATTTTATCACAATCATATAATCACATTCATGCAAGCATACAATTAAGCACATAGCAGGGTTTACAATACTATCAATACATATCATTCGCTATTAAGAGTTTACTACGAATAGTATAAAAACCATAACCTACCTCCACCGAAGATTAGTGATCAAGCAAGCAATTTCCCAAAGCTTTTGTGTTTCTCCTCTTCTTTTCACCTTCTTGTTCGATTCTCCCTCTCTCTCTTTGTTCTTTATAGTTTTCTTATTCAAAACCTCTTTCTTTTACCCTAATTAGCATATAATTAAGTATGAAAGATGACAATAATACCCCACTAATTAACTCAAGGTTACCTCTTTTAACCCCAAGTAATTAGATTTATTAACATTAACCCACTAACTTTATAATTAAAGCAGGAATAGTTAAAAACGTCCCTTAAAACATTTAAAGAAATCCGACCCAGCCTGGGATTACGCAGTCTGTGACGGCCCGTCGTGCCTGCGACGGTCCGTCCTGCTGCTCCGTCATAGAGTTCAGAGACTCAATTCTATTAAAGGGTCTGTGACGGTCCGTCGTGCCCACGACAGTCCGTCCTGCCATGTCGTCACGAAGTTCAGAGAGTCGATTTCAGTACCCAATTTCAGAATTTCTAACGAGACCCTGCGACGGTCTGTCGTGCCCATGACGGTCCGTCGTGGGGTCCGTCGTCTCAGCCAGTTTTCCAGAAATAAAATCTGCTGCTCAAAACGACTAAACAGGTCGTTACACGAAGTCAAGCAAGCTACTTCTCCAATACTCTTCCTTTTCTTAAAGCCTCTGAACCATTCCAATCTATCAAGTATATATGCATAATTTGTAAGTTCACGAGTCTATAGACACCCATGTTACTATATATCTATGTAGACCCAAACATTCACCTGATTCTATAATTAATTTGCTAAAGATCAATCCTTTGGATAAATCTTAATTCCTCAAATTAGCATAACTTTAATACCATTCAATTATCAAATTCCTTCCACTCCCAAACATAATATAATAATTGTAAAATTCCAACTAGTTATTAGCATCCCACGACTAATAACTGAAGATACCAATTTGTCTCCCAAAAGTCACAATAATCAATATTGTTAAATAACTCACCTGCAATTCATTTTAAACAATTATATTATTCCCTCAAAGTTCAACTACATCATGACTTAGTTTCTAACTATTCCAATTAAATTTATGTAATTTCCTTCCACAATCCACACGATACTAATAATAAAACTAATATGACATAATTCAATATTGTAATAACTCCACGAATAATTACAACCCCAAGTAATGTTACACACATACATTAGCCGCATACGTTCATTAAAGAAGAGAATCATAAAGGAACCATATTCCAATTTCTCATATATAAATTTATCCTATATCTCTAATCATTGGTTTAACATTATCCCTTAATTAATTTACCATAATTAATCCAACTAATAAATAACAATTTAACACATTCAATTGGTAACCCGTGTCGTACAGAAGCATTTTTTCCCGATTCAAATCTCTTCTCAACCTACCACTATGTTGTTAAGTGTTATCTATTTATCAAGCCTTAATTATATAGACACCAAGAGACAATTATATGTAAACAAAATTAGAAGCGTAACTTAGGGTACCTGACACTGCAATCAATTTTCCTTCCAGAGCTTTTGGTTTTGTTTCAAGCCATTTTCTGTTCTTCCACAATTTATCTTTTACCCTAATATAATATATGATTCACTATGAGAGTAGTAAAGTGGTCCACTACTAATTCTAATGTTTATCTTCTTTAATCACAAACTAAATTAATTATTTAAACGATACCACTAAATTTATAAATGTAGTTATGTATTGTCCAAATATTCATTTAGAATCTATCGAAAAATATTTTATGAATTAAAAAGTTCTAAAACTCAAAACGACCAAATTGGTCGTTACATTAATTTTTTGTCCAATAATAAGTAATAGCAAAATATGAAAAATTATGGAAAAAAAGATAAATAGAATTTTTGGCCAAAGAGAAGTGCAACTTCATTTTTCTATGAGATTTTTAAGTACAACAATATGTAATAGCTGTATCATAGATAATATACTTTCAAGCATGACAAAATTTTAAGAATTGAAATCAAAATAATACATTTATGAATTTTTAAAATATTTGAAGCATTCAAACTTTATACTAATATGTTCATGTCTCTTCATGAATCTTTTGACATAATTAAACTACTTTCTTCATTTTGATGATCTTGTACTAAATTAATGTGAACATATCTTTATAAGAATCTTTAAAGAATATATCTTTGATCTTCATCAAAGTGAAGAACATATCATGTCACTATCTTTCCTATGATATCTTATGGGAAAGATGAAGAATAATTTTATTTTTTAAAAAAGAAAAAAACCACACTATTGGAAAAAGATATATTAGAAAAATGAAAAATAAATATTTTTACATCTTCATGGATGATTGTAATTTATAGATTTGATATTCCATAAGAATAAGTTGAAGAGACATGTTATTTAAATATAAAATATGACTAGATAGAAGTTTATTTCTAACTCATTAGATTAAGTTAGAATAGTAAATATGATTATTTTTAATTTTTTATTTAGTAAATAAAATATTAAATGAAAATAAATAAAGAAAAAGAATCTAAAAAAAAGAGAGAGAATGAAGGTTATAGAGAGGTGCCACATCATCTTGTCTATGTTTCTCCTTTATATTATGTACTAGGTAAATTATCCACGCTTTTCACGAGATTGAACTATTTTATTATGCTTACATATGAAAATTCGGTACTATTCGTATTTTAGATACAAAATTGGCAGCAATATTTTATCTTAAGGAAAAACGTTTCTCCGAAATCTTAAAGTGCTTTATTTTTTAAAAAAATTTTATTTTTGTTATACAAAAATTATGAGTCATAGATAGATTTTAAGTATAAGAAAGAATTTTAAAAAAATCTTCCTGGAAATAGTTGGTAAAATGTAATGAAAAATTTGAAATTCTAAGAAGTCATAAAAAACAACATTAGAAGTTAAAAAAAAAGACCCAAAATCATTGAACAACAACACTCTCATGTAAAGTGCAACATCACGTCCATACAAGATCCTTATTAACTAAATCAAATGGACGATCTTGAACTCCTTTTTATGAACCTTAATCAATCTCTTTTTTATTATTGTATGCCATATCAAGTATATGCTAAAATGACCCTAAAATAATTATTACGGAAAATGACCTAAAATACCCTTGAAGCGTTGAAAATGGTACAAAATTACTCTTCATCCACATATTTGCTCCAAATGCCCTTTTCATCCACCTATTGGCTCGAAAATACCCGTGTCATCCACCTTTGGATTCAAAATTGACCACTTTTAAAATTGTTTTAAAATTAAACTCTTCAAATATTTTTTAAAATGCTTGGCGTTCAACTATTAGTTATAATTTAATTTATTAATATAATTTATAAACAAAATCACTACCCACTCATTACAAACTAAACGTCGCCCAATTAACAATCTAATTATTATATTAAAATTGTCATAGACACTACTAAAACACGACGAAATTATAGATTCCTGAAAATGACATATAAAATTATTTGAGTCCGAATCGAAGCACCAATTAAATTTAGGTTGAGCAACTTATTTAGGAGGACACTTTCTTTCAAGATTGAATTAGAAATTTATGATTCAAGGTAAAGAAGAAATACATCCCGAATTAATTTATGCATTTTTTAAAAAAATATAATTTTATAAATATTTATGATTTGGTTTAAAACCTTTTATATATTATTTTAAAAAAAAGTTACCTATGAAGTAACATCACATAATTGAGACGTAAGAATAATTAAGATGAACATAGTCAGACTTTTAAATTTATCAGTAATTTTTATTTAGACACTTGAATGTATGATAATTTACTTCTATAGATATTTTCACCTAAAAATTTTAAAATAACTCAATTGGCAGTAGCTAATCGGTTGTTGCATTAATAATGTGACGGGTTTATTAATTTAGAGGGGTTTAATTAGTAATGGGTGGGTAGTGAATTGATTTATAAATTATACCAATAAGTTAATTATTACAAATGGTTGAGCGCCACATATTTAAAAAATATTTAAATAGTTTAAATAGAAAACTGTTAAATAAGTGTTCAATTTTGAATTAAAAGGTGGATGAAAAGGATATTTTGGACCTAATAGGTGGGTGGTAAGGGTATTTTGGATCCAATAGGTGGATGGAGGGTAATTTTGTACCATTTTCAATAGTTTGAGGGTATTTTCGGCCGTTTTATGTTATTATAATCATAAATGTTTTTGGTCATTGTCTCAAATAATTACTATTATTAAGGTTTCATTTCACAGGCCCCAACTTATTTGGATTAAAACTTAGTTATTGTTATAGTTATAGTATGTAGTAACAAAAAAATTAATGCAATTATCAATCAAACAGTAGGTGACATCTGAATGTTCACAACGGGATATACTAAACCAAAATTTTGACAAAAAAAAAAAGATAAATAACATATTAAAATCTAACAACATAATTTTGTGAGCACTTGAACACACAAATATCCAAAAGTAATTATAAAAGGCGACCTTACTTTCCTAACAATCAAGAAAAAAAAGACATGTTCTTGATATATTTTTTAAAAAAGATAGTCTTTCTGATAGTATCCAACTTAATAGTTCACATATTTAATTGAAAGAAACAAGAAAGAGTTATTACTTCTTTATCAAAAATTTAAAAAATAATCAAAAGAATGAGTTATCCCTACAACAAAAATGATATTTAATGATAATTAAAATCCTAATTATAATCAAATATGTATTTTCAGAGGCAATTGATACTCTGTATAAATATCCCTAAAGTATATAACAACATTGAAATCAATGACAATTAATTAATGTCGTTAAAGGTTGTAGCACTCTTTGTGAATTTTCTAAGTCATCTGTGGCCCCTTAAAGTTTTTTGCATAATTCATTTAGACAGCTTAACTAGGATTTGTACCAATTGAACACCTCTACGCTCTAGAATTTGAACCATTTAAACACTTAATGCAGATGTGCCATAAAAAGTGTAATGCACGCTTGTTAAGTGTGTGAAATCGTAATTTTAACATTTTTCTTTTTCTTTTACAATTAATTTTTCATTGTTTATCTCATTATTTTTTTTAAAAATAACAATCTTTTCTCTTTGCAAATAGCTCCCGTCATTTCTGCAACCATTTCTTCAAAACAATTCAATGCCAATTTATTCTTATATAAATTTCCATCTTTTTGTTCTTAGTTTTCCTTAGTTTTTTTTTCTTATCATTATATTATTAATTCTGTAGATGTAAAAAAATTCTTTTTTTTTTCCAAAAAAATAAAGATCACTATCGACGGTTCTTTGCCGGAAAAAATGGAGGTATAAATCTACACCTTCTTCGCTAAAATAATGGAGACCAACATCCATATATTTTTTATCGGAAAAATGAAATTTGTTATTCAAATATATTCTCTCCGTCGTCACCTCTCCACACACAACAACATTGACCCGAACCCCTTCTCCCCCATTAATCGAATCAAATATAGAAAAAAAGAAAAAAGGTAAAATGAAAATAAAAAAAGTAAAAACAAATCTTTTAAGAAACATTTTCAATTTAATTGGAAATAAGAAATAAAGCGTAAATAAAAATAGTAAAGTTCATCTTGGAGAACTAAGAATGATGAAGAAGGGTGAGTATTAGGAAAAGGAAGAAAGGGACCTCGTGTGGTGGGATGCGATGGGGATGGGTGAGAGGTGTATAATTTATTATTAAAAAAATAAGTTTAAAAACATTCCATTTTAAATTTTGACTTATTTATATCAAAAAAATTATATCCCACATAGAGCCATCCATTTTTTCTCGTTTTGCTCTCTCCTACTTTGTTCTTGTTCTTCATCTTCTTGATATAACAAATCACTTAAATATGATGAAATAGTAAAGTCCAAAACCTCCATTTAATTAGAAATAAAAATATCTCCAATTAAAGAAAATCAAGAGTATAAAAGTTTCATTATTTCACACGTGACATACATATTTTACTTACTTACAAATGTTTTGAATCCACAATAAATATTTCAATTCTACCACTTTATATCAATAAAGACATTTATATAAGACGTAATACATAAATATTCCCTTTAACTTTAATTTTATTTATGCCCTTCAATTTTTTATGTTCACAAGTCTACACTTGAATTTGTATAAAGTTGAACAAATAGAGACACATGTGGTATACTATGTGTATAATGTCATGTAGTACTCATGTGTTTACTTGTTCAACTTTATACATGTTTAAGCGCCTACTAGTGCATAACTAAAGTTGAAGGACATAAACGTAAAATAATGCTAAATTAAGGAGCACATTGATGTATTATGTATGCCTTTATATAAATATAATCACAACATACAATTTTATATATATCCTACACAATAATCACCTATATATAAAGTTTCACAACAAACACATACATATAAATTCAACATAACAAACACCTATATGTAAATTCAACAAAACATATACATTTATATAAACTCAACAAAACAAACACCTATATGTAAATTCAACACAACAAAGACATATGTACAAATTCATCAAAATGAATTCCTATATATAAATTCAACACAACAAATACTTACATAAATTCAACATAACAAACACATTTATATAAATTAGGACTTGACTTAAAAAAGTTAAACCATACAATCATAATGTCTAAACAAAACTAAAAGTAATAAATAAAGTTCATTCATACAAGAATAATGTCAAACATAAATTAATAAATTACTTTTTCCATAACAACACATTCTACACACTTTCTTAAGGTATAATTGATAGTTATACTCCATACAAGACTTTCTAGCTTCATTCTGTAGACACATAAATTGTATTAGATCAAATTCATTCAACATTTAAATTAAATCCATGTTAATTTGTGCTGAATGATTAATTAGGGCTTTACAAATAAATAAGTTCATCTTATTAAAAATTCAAATCTAAGGTTCATTTAACTTTGAAACCCAAACCCACGCCACGTGTCATAATGACTAGGCATCCGAGACCAACAAGGTGACGCCACGTGTCTAAATGAGGTGGTAGTACTTGTCAAAGGCAAGAACCAATCACAATCTGTCAAGTGTAATAATCACATCCTTTGTCCAATCACAAGCAACACTGTCCACCCCCTACAACTATAAATAGGTGAATGACATGACATTGTAGGGACATCAAGTAAATTATTTAACATGTATTCTACAATTGGAGAAATCTACACCATCAACTGCATAACTCTTCCAAGGAGTGATCAACGGAGTTCTTTTCAGAAATCAACTTGAAATGACGAAGTGCTTTCCGACATCGTAGAGATCAACAACATCTCATGGAGGTCTACATCATCCAATAATTTGGGAAGTATGCTACTGAAGGCCGACGAATCGCGAAGAAACTTAGGAGAGAGAATAACAAAATTGTACTCACAACGATTCATTAATAAAATCATATTTTCTTTTTTTTTTTATTTTGCTTGTAGTCGATTTTTATCCCTTTCAAAAATTTGTTGCAAATCGATTTGGCACGCCCAGTTGGACTGATTCTTCTCTTCATTTATTTCTCTTGCAAATCAAAAACTTAAAAAAACAATTACTGCAATAGCTTTCATAGATTGTAGTAATTTACATGCAAGGACTCTATTCATGTTGATCTCAGTCATGTTGGACCGATAACTCGACGTAAGTTCAAGAACAGTGGGCTAGATCGATCTGAATACTTTAATTCTTTGGAGGCGATGAAAACCAACATCTCTCGTACGATAATCGTAAGTGCAAGATGTAGGGGCAATCTTGCGTCTACGTTCATTGGAGAATTTGCTCCAACTTTTGTGAAATCTGATGATTCATGGATTATCAAACTTCAATGAATGTCAATTCTTTGATGGCTAACTCAACTGACATGGATGAAAGTTTGCGATGATGGAGCAAACCATTGAGGCCTTGAAGAAATCTGTTGATGAAAAAAATCTTCTTAGTGCTCAACTTATGAACAAGTTGGAGGCCTTCACACCTGGAGAGTCCACTTGTCCATCTGGTTTTGATCAACGAAACAAAGACATTAAGGAAACTCTAGCAAAGTGAAAATTTCAAAAGGAGAAATAATCTGCTTCAGTTTTGCATTATATGTCCAACAATTAGACATGATAACAAATACTATCACCGCTCAATGCGTCGGAACACGACGACCTTCTTTGTCTTAATCCAAGTCATATACTTGATTGTCTATCAATGCCAACAAACTATAAACCACCAAATCTATAATAATTTGATGGCAAGGAGAAGCCAAGGCAACATATCACCCATTTTATTGAAAGTTGTAGCAATGCTGGAACACATGGTGACCTTTTGGTAAATCAGTTTGTTTATTCACCGAAAGGGAATGCACTCGACCGGTATATCAACCTGGAACACGAGTCTATTGATAATTGGGTGCAACTCGAGAAGGAATTCCTCAATTGTTTCTATAGTACTGGCCGAACTGTAAGCATGTTAGAGTTCACTGACACTAAGAAATGAAGGGATGAGTGTGTGGTGGATTACATCAATAGGTGGATATCATTGAGCTAAGACTGCAAATATTTCATTTCTGAAATATCTACAGTGGAAATGTGCATTCAGGGATTGCATTGGGGACTTCTATACGTACTACAAGTAATCAAACCACAAACTATTGAAGAACTTGTTACACGAGCACATGACATGGATTTGAGCATCGCGAGTCATGAGAAGGCATCTCCTTTTGCTGATCTTATAAAAAAAGGAGTTTAGAAAAAGTATGACCTCAAAGACCCAAACTAAGAAATCTATAGAGGTGAAGGAAACTAATGTAAAGGTCACCACCAAGAGTAAACTAAAAGAGGAGGAAGCCCCAAGTCAATATCCAAGAGAGGAGAGGCGTCGCCCAACCTTGAAGAAGTTAGAGGCAAAGGTCTACCAGTTTCCAGATGCAGATGTACCTATGATCTTAAGGAATTTCTATCTAAGAAAGTTATTGATATTCCTGAATTAAAGAGGCCTGAAGAGATCAACAAGGTTGGTGGTCTTAGGTATTGCAAGTTTCATCGCGTCCTTGGCCACCTACAAGTAAATGCTTTATCTTGAAGGAGAAAATCATGATGTTGGTAAGGGAAGGAAAAATCATCATTGACCAAGATGAAACATCAGAGGCAAATCATGCTAGTGTATCACCAAATCAAAAGAAGTTCTCAAGGTCATCATCTATGCCAAACACCACCTTCTTGCGATTCGAAAGTTAAGTGCCTATTGAAGTTGATTTTTTAAGGAAAAATATTGAAGGTTCACTACAGATAGAAAACCACTAAGAAAATAAATATGATGGTTGGACTCTGGTTACTTATAAGAAAGCGGAGACATAAAGCAATCCTTAGGATACAACTTCCTAAGACAACAGCAACAAGGAGTGATGTGAATCAAGTACAACCATCAAAAAGTGTCAAGCTTGTACTAGCCGAAAGATCAATGGTTCTTCAGCGTAGAAGGTTTGAAAGCTCATTACATTGGATGAATTTTTTCCTAAACAATTCTCTTGCAGTAGTCAAATTAGTGCAACACATATTATTTCTAGCATAGACGAAACAAAGGGAAACTAAGGTGAGCATAATCCAACAATAACACAAGAACATCAAACTAATGAAAAATTTATCCTGTGTTGTGCTACAATCTCCTTCACATATTATGACTTGTTGTTAGGGTCTAAGCTACATAATAGGCGCTTTTTTTGTTGTAGGGTCTATTAGAGAACAATATCTCAATTGCATACTAATCGATGGTGGTTCGGCAGTCAATATCATACCAAAAGTTGTTCTGGACAAACTTGGGATCTATATTGATGAATTGTCCAAAAGTAACCTAATGATCCAAGGTTTCAATTGGGAAGAATAACGATCCATAGGGAAGATTCGTGTAGGATTGTCCATTGGCGACGTGAAATCAAACACTTTGATTCATGCCATAGATGCCAAAACATCATACAACTGTTTCTCGGACATCTTTGGATTCATGAAAATGGAGTGGTACCATCTACATTACATCAGTGCATGAAGTATATGAAAGATGGTGAAGTAGTCAAAATAGATGGAGGCATCAATCCTTTCACTAAGACAGAATCATATAGATTCTAGAATAAAAAAGTTGAGGAACATGTAGAAGCAGACCCAATTGATCTCGAAGATAGTAAAGTTCAATAGGTCACTACTAAGATGTCTAAAAACAGAATTAAAGAGGTTTTCATTAAGCTCTCGCTATCTAAAAGATATATGCAGACCAACATTGATAATAAGCACTAAATTTCTTACTACATTCCAAATTAGCATCAGAAAAAGGGACAACCACTTCAAGAGGAGTGTACTCAACAAGTCCACCCATTAAGGAAAGAACTCAATCACATAACATTCCAAGATATAAAGGAGAAAATGATTGTCCCAGTTGCACAAGTCTCGTCTATCATTTTGGAGCCCTCAAAAGGTAATTACCCAAGTTGATAAGATAAAAGGAAACTTTTATCAAAAGGTCATCATATTGGTTGATAAATCAGGTTACTTCTCAAATACACCGAAGTTAGGAAAATTCAGGGATGACATCACTAGTGAAAAGATGCACTGGCTTACAAAGTCTCAAAATGCAGTTGTGAAAGCAAGAATATCATGTCGTCACTCCTAGGTTTGTGTTAGGATTTACCTTGTCAAAGCCTCTTCGAATTTCATCTAAGAAGGTGAAAGAAATAGCTTCATCCCAATATACCTCTATAGAAAAGACAAAGGAATCTAAGAAGGTTAATAAACTACAATGGACTTTGGTGTTTGAACTCATTGGAAGATTGACACCCCGTGTCTCTACATTTGAAAGATTGGGCTGCAAGGATGAAAGAAAATCCTCTAAACAAGGGGACATATATGCCACCACCTTAAATACTTCTATATTTATCGCTTGGGAACCAAAAGAAATTCATTATCCGAAAAGAGGTTGATGGAGCATGAAAATCAAAATTCTTATTATGTAATTGACGACAAGGAGATTCATAGTGTTTTCCCATCACGTATGAAGAGAAATGTTGTATTGTCAATTACCACGGATAGTATTTTTAAGGTGAAAAGAAGCAAAATTGTTGTCACCAACCAATTTCTTGGAGAAACCAATAAGGAGAAAGATAGAGACATCACAGTCTTCGTGGGAAGTAAGATGGATGATTCAAACTTGACACAATCATCCTATCACATAATAGTGGAAGAAGGTCCAGACATTGTTGAGTTTAATTATACTCCTATTGAGAAGATGTGCTTAGCATTGCTTTATGCAATTAAAAAATTGAGTTGTTTTTTTGAAGCGTACATTATCAATCAAATTTCCCGGGCTGATATCATGAAGTTTGTAATGACTTGACCAGTTCTCTTAGGACGTCAAGCAAGATGGTCTATATTGTTTAATCAATATGAGATCATATACACACCCCTAAAAGCTGTGAAGGGTAAAACACTTGCTAATTTCTTTGCTGATAACCCTATCTCCAGAATAACTAGTCTTACCATTCTAATTTGTTCTAGGTGAAACATGTTCCAATAACACCGCAGAGTACGAAACATTAATTGTGGTCCTTGAAATGACATCATATATGCAAATTCCTCAATTGGATGTCTGCGGTGACTCTCAATTAATCATCAATCAACTGTCAGTGAGTTACAAGGTAACGAAGGAAGATCGTTCATGATATCATTAATATGTTACTTTCTTACTCAAAAGGTTTGATACCATGTTCTTAAATCACGTCGTAAGAGAATAAAATCGCATGGCAAATGCTTTGGCTAACTTGTCTACAAAAATGAAATTTGGAGAAAATGAGACAACAAAGGTGTGTGTATGTCATCAATGGATTATTCCTGGTTGTCTTGATCTTCAAATCGATGAAAGACTATTCGAGTGGTTGAAGAAGAAGATAAGAAAAACCACTTATTGAGTATATTGAACATGGAATATTTCCTGATGATCCATGAGTAAGAACATACATTAAGAGAAGGGCACACCGATTCATCTTTCACGATGGAATGTTGTTTCGTCGTTCTTATGAAGGACTATTCTTACAGTGTATTGAAAAAGAAGAATACCAATAAATAATGGACGAAGAACAGTCTGGAACATGTGTATCATACCAATCAAGGCCTAAACTTCATTTTTTCATCAAGAGGATGGGCTACTGTTGGCCAACAATGTTGATGGACTTCTTAGAGCATGCAAAAAAGTGTCAAGCGTGTCAATTCCATGACAATTACATCCATAGATCTCCAGAGGCTCTGCATCCGACTGTAATATGATGGTCCTTTGATGACTGGGGACTTGATGTTGGTGGACCTTTTCCAAAGTCGTCAAAAGGATAAATGCATATCTTGAATGCCACTGAATATTTCTCTAGATGGGATGAAGTTGTACATATTAGAAGAGGTAAAAAAAAGGGAAATATTGTTGATTTTCTCAAATAAAACATAATATTTAGATATGGCATACCAAGATGTATAGTCACTAATAATGGGACACCCTTTAACAAATAACATGAGTAGTTTGTGCGAGAAGTTCAGTTTTAAACAACATAAATCTTCAATGTGCAATGCACATGCCAATGGTCTTGTTGAAACTTTTAACAAGACACTTGATAACCTATTGAAGAAAGTAATTGCAAAGAATAAAAGGGACTGGCATGAGATAGTTGGTGAAGCTTTGTGGGAATATCGTACAACCATTATAACGGCTACACAAACGACTTCGTTTTTAATGGTGTATGACGTAGAAGCAGTACTTCTATTAGAGAAGCATATTCCACCATTGCAAACTCCAAGAGGAACTTACAACTGAAAGCAACGCTCAACTTCGTCTAGTAGAGTTTAGAGTCATTGGATGAAAAGAGATTGGAAGCACAACAAAGGTTTGAGTGTTATCAAGCTCGACTTGCAAGAGTATTCAAAAATAAAGTGCGACCTTGATCATTTCGAGTGAGGGACTTGGTCTTTGCATTCCGGAGATCCATAAAAAACCGCATCAGTGACAAGTTAACATCAAAATGAGATGGACCGTATGTTGTAAAGGAAGCATATTCAGGTGGCTCTTATAAAATTATAGACCAAGATGGTGTAAGAGTTGGTCGAATCAACGCTAAGTTTCTGAAGCAATACTTCCCATGACGGTTGGCTACACTTTATAAGGTATGAGCATAAACTGCATGTTACTCCTAGCCTACAAGAGTATAAATTGTGTACGACACAAAAAAAAACTCATCATCTTGAACTACGATATGACTTGATCCTCTTCACCAAGGTACGTATGAGCTTGTAGTAATCACTCTAAGCTCAGTAAAATGAGTAATAAAAAGGGTTTGGTGGCCTTGTGTGATCATCACACTAGCTCTTTAAAATTTATGTAGCTAGCACATAAAGTTCAAATGCGTCACAAAGGATCAAAGGGGATGATTTTTGGACCCTACTTTCCAACGTGAAACTCAGCTCGTGATTCAGACACCTCTTCGCTAACTTGTGAATTTTCCACCGCGGCCACTCAAAGATAAAAAGAGATGATCATATTTTTGAGTTGATTTGAGCATTTCAAAGGCCTATTAGTGGGAATTCATAAATATCTTAATCATCAATTTTACACACATTGAAGTTCTTGAATCTGTCTCGGCAACAAAAGAAGAAACTCGTATGGTTGAGACTCCTACATCAAGTCATGGATCTTCAACCGTGTTCGTTCAAAGTTTCATATAAAACATGCTAAATTGGGAAGTAGATTTTGGGTATTTATCTAATAAATTCAAAGGAATTTTGATTTGAATTATTGATATGTGATAAGCCAAGGAATTCATTAGTATTGGGTCAAGCGACTTGAAATTCTACTTGATTTTTTTGCTTACGGTGGAGATAATTTTGTGTATTAATTGATGCTTCAGTATGTTGCTCAAAATTAGGGGCATCTTTACCTATAACATCAAATTGGGATACCCTTTCAAATCAAAACTCAATGTTGAAATAGTATAGCAGCAAAGATGATAATACAAACACTCCAAGGTCAAGCAACAAGAAAACTCAGTGTAAGTGAGGAAATTTCTAGTATCCGACATAATCCAACATTATGTCCATCATTTCTATCAATTGGAAAGTGCATCATTTCCAAAGTTTGGACAACTTTGACAGTAGAATCATCTTTCACCAATGTTTCAAGATTTTCGTTCACCGACGCAAATGCAACATCAATACTTATAGCATTATCAACAATGTAATAGGTTCAGCCAACTCAAGCTGAACATTAGAAGTTGTAAGCCCTTTATCTAAATACCTTTATGCAATATTGGTTTCATTCTCCTTATCTATGACAAAGATACTTTTCAGTCCCCACCAAGTCATGTTGACCTTGTTCTAAATAATTTTATATTATTATTTTTCTTATTGTTTGAGTATTTCTCATTGGAAATTTAAAATCATTAATACTATATTGGGACATTGTGTGAACTGTAATCGGCCCCTAAGAAATATCCTTGAAAAATTGATCAAATGTGGCGGCATTTTCTGAATTGTAGACCTATATATGGTTAGTTAATTAAAGGCAATGTTAGTAGAAAGAGGAGTAAACTAATATGTTAATAGATGTCTATGTTACGACACTTACCCAATTAGTATACCACGTTATAAATGATGGAAACACAGGATCATAACTATATTTTCTCACAAAATAACTGTAGAAACACATCCAAAATACAATTATTTTCCTTGATAAAATCGTAGTTTAATATATGTTGTTTACATATTTAATTTTGTTACTCTAAGAATGGTTGGACTTCTGGATAATTCAACAAGACATGAAGCTCTGCAGATTTTTTCTCATTTTTGGTAAGTTTGCGGAATGTACGCTTTTTTGAATCCTTACCCGGTTGGTTGAAGATTGATAATGATTGTACTGCAGGATCATTCACAGTATCATAATGTTGATTAGGTCTATTTTCTCAAACATGATACATACAAAGTAATAAGAACAAAAGTGGGAACTTTCTTTAGCTAGATATACTTGAATCATAAAACACTCCACCCTATATTTATTCTTAATACATCGTTTAGACTTGCCAATGCTCTTGTAAGATTTTATCTTAGATATATAATTTTAAAATATATATGAACAATTTATGAAATAGGAATTAATATGTTATAGTTACTTACCCCTTAAAAGGATACATCCACCTATATTGAACTGGACCACCAAGTAGGGCTTCAAGAACAAGGTGAATGGGAAGATGTTCCATCACATCAAAAAACGTATGTGGAAAAATCTTCTACAACTCATTACTAATGACTCCAATATTTTAGGCCATTTGAACCAGATTCTCTATTCTCATTGTGCTGGAACACAAGTCTTTGAAGAATAAACTGATCTCTGCCATCAGTTTAAGTATGTTTTGGCAATCCACAAAGAGAAATTGGAACTAACTATTCCATGAAAACATGAGATTCGTGTTTCTCATCCCACGTAATATTCCACACTCCATTTCAACTCTCTTTCCCAAACTTGAGGTCCATGTGTCATTTTAAAGCTTTCAACCCACTCACAGATTTTTCTCTTCTATTCAATTGTGAATGAATAACTAGCCTTGGGATTAAGTAACTAGTTTTTGGCAGACTCTTATAAATGCAAGTCCAGTCGTCTATGTCACGCCCCGAGCCTACACCTTGGACGTGACTGGCCCCCAATGATCATTTTTGGCCTTGAGCAAACCTTTTGCCTTACTAACTCAAATTAACTTTGTTATAGAATTTAAAAAATTCTCATAAATAACTTTAAATATTGTCTTGGCCAAAATGACACTTGAATCTCAAATATAGAATCTGAAATAAAGTGATAGAACTGAACTACTAAATATCCATCTATGAAGCCTCTAAAACTACTTTGATGAATGTTGGGACAGACCTCACAACATTTTGAAATAGGAAGATCGGAAATTATAAGAAAAAAGATCCTACGGAATGCAAGGAGGCTCACCCAATCAACATTGCAACCCTACCTTCTTTTCTTGAAGCTCAACTTAAGCCAACAACAAACAATCTCATTCAGATTCTCATATCTTTAACAATCTTTGAAGCATAGCTAGACAGTTGGGTGAACTTCAACCATACTCGTGAATACTCAAAGAATCCTGTTTCAGAGTAAGGAACTCTCGTACCCTTGCTTTCTTCAGTCCGCGGGGTAAAACACGCCCCAAGAAAGCTTCTTCAAAACAAGCCGACCTTGGATGTGGTACATCCTCATCTCTGCCCTCCTTCCACTTGTCATACCAAGTCCTATCCACACTCTTGTGTTGGTATGCGACTAGTTCTACTCTCTCAATACCAATAACATGAATTAAATCAAATACATTCTTCAACTCTTCAACAATTTTTTTGGATATTTCGTGGTTCTTAAACCATTGAAGCTTGGCGGATTCATCCTCAAGAATTATTGAATCCTCGAAGTATCAACCCCTTCTTGTCGATCTCCTCTTTGTTGCCCGATTTGGTTGGTCACGACTTTACTCATAATCCGGATAGCCTCATGGTATTTAACGTTTGTAACTTTCCCTTAAGGTTGCACTTCAGGTGCATTAGGTACCTCTCACTCCTCTATATTTTTTTCTAGCTGGACGACCTTTGACTGCTCTTCGTGGAGGCATGATGATCTTAAACACGCGCAAATACGAATTAGAGCGAAATTTTTAGAGATAAACTCTAACGCATGAAATGAGTATGAAAGAAGTGAGAAATTTCTAAATATTGTAGCTTCCTAATCATAGATGTGGCGAGTTTCACACCGATGATTAAGACTGTATAGACATGACTTCATAGACACCCTAGAACTCCTGAACTCTATGCTCTGATACCAAGTTTATCACGCCCTGAGCCTACACCCTGGACGTGACCTACACCCAATGCCCATGAGACAACCCTTGGCCTGACTTACTCAACTGATAGGAAGACTCAACTTAATCAATTGTATAATTTGAAAATTTCTCGTGAATAACTTTAAATACTATCTTGACCAAAATGGAACTTGAGTCTCAAATATAGAATCTGAAATAAAGAAACACAGCTTAACTACTAATTATCTGGCTACGAATCCTCTAAAAGTACTTCGATGAATGTTGGGACAGATCCCACAACATTCTGAAATTGAAAAAACTAGAAAACATGAAACAAAAATAAGGATCCTCTAGAATGAAAGGAGGCTCACCACGGAATCTGTAGCTCAAACCAGATCAATGAAGCGCTGCTTGCTTATCTTGGTTACCTGCGTCTACATCATAAGATGATACAGGACAACTGGCATAGTACATTGAATGTACGACTTCGCGAGTTGGAATGCTAAACACAACTATAAAACTTGAAAGGAGTAAGAATGGACTTACCTTGAAAGCAGTTAGGAGACATGCAATATAAATTAATCTTGACAATAGCGTAAACATTAGTTTATTAAAGATAAAACAATAATAAACTCAACTTTATATATATATATATATATATATATATATATATATATATATATATATATATATATATATATATATCATAATGATCCTAAGCGATGGTATAACGTTTTACCTCACGTTGCCAAGGACCATCCTATACCTATTCATCGGCATATGACCTTACTTGACTTAGTGGATCCACTAGTTTAACTTATGTGATCATCTGAAAAGTATGACCCCCTAACATCCATGACGGCTACATGGTTTACATGAGGACTTGAGTTAAGTATGAACTTTTATCCCCCACATCGGTGCTCAAAACTACTCCCAAAAAATATACTTCCGCTCATACTTTTAGAATAACTTCCTTTTGGGTTGAGATAATTTGTTGAACACTTTATCTTTGCAAAAGCACCTTTGGAATCAATGTTTCCCTTTCTTGTTCAAAACTCTTTTGGGAAGTCTTAACTACCTCTTGTATTAAATGTAAAAACATTTATAAAGTATCTAGAGAATACTTAGTTCACTTATATTTTGTAAGAGATGAACTTAACTCTTTACTCTTTGCTTAACTTGAAACTTTTGATCTTGATCAACTCTTTAGGGAATACTTTGTCCCCTAGTACTTCTTTTGAAGAAAATACTTCAACTTTTACACTTTCTTTAACTCTAAAGTTGAGCCTTAAAACAAAGTTAAAACATTTAAATAAGACTCTTAGATGCTTTAAGAAACTTTACTTGAAGTTACTTCATTGCCTTAGACATACCTTCTTGACTTCTATGAATTTGATCTTAACTTTCCTTGAATTGGTTTATGAATTCAAGTATTAATGATCTAATGTTTATGGATGATTTCATGAAGTTCAGATGTAATTTAGAGTGTTGGAACCAACTAGGATTTTTAGGTACATCACTTAGAAATTCTTATGGAAGGATGGGGGAGAAATGGGAACTCCAGGTGACCCTGGCGCTCTGAGAGGCGCTGGGTGCCGGAGCCTGACGGACAGAGGCTGTCCTCAGGTGCTCTAGCTGGCACAGCGCACCAGATCCTGATGGAGAGAGTCTATGATAAGGGGCTCTGGTAGGTGCGGTGCCCCAATGCCTGTCAAACGGGTTTTCTGAATTTTTTTAATCACTTTTCGATTCTAAACCTCCCAAACATCCATGGAGTTCCCCCAAACACTTAGGATCACTAATATCCTCAATACCCAATAGTTAGACTCGTAAAACATCCCGGAAACACGAATCAAAACCACTAAACGTACACCAGAAATCTACCAATAAGATTTCGACAATTGTTCATCAAGAAATTAAAGATTCACCATTTAATCAATACAAAACTTGTTGAATTAAACATATTGGCCTGTGGATGAACGAACCCAACACAACGATCTCACATACCTATATAGGGATCACCTCCGACGAATTCCACTAGCGAAACCTTAGCTTTCTTGAAGAATTCTTGATCTACCTCTTTTTTTCTCTTTTCTCCCAAGCCCTAAGAGTTCTCAACTTTTCTAAAATTGAATAGAGACTTTATCTTACCCCTAATAAACCCCTAATAAAAATTAGGAAATACTAGGGTGAAAACACTACTTTACCCTTATAAGGTGACAACACTACTTTACCCTTACGAGATGTTATGGTCTACAATGTTATGGTAAATAAAGTCTAGCCTTAACATTATCTTTTGTCTTTCCAGTCACATCCATTACAGTGTTGAACATATTATCAAAGTGATTTTTCTTAATATGCATGACATCAAGATTATGTCTAAGAAAATATCCTTCTAATAAGGCTACTCCAAAAATATACTCGGTTTTGTCAAATTATGTGCAACACTATACCCATAAAATTTGTACGGTGGTTCCTCATTTACCTTTGGAAAATTTTGAACACTTTGCTAAATATCATGACCCGTTAATATTGGGCGTGGACCATCTCGTTCAGTTTTATTCTTCTTAAATGTATATTTCTTACTCCTAAACTCATGATCAGGTGGCAAGAATCGACGGTGTGACAATCAAACCATGAATTTTTCCGGCCATGTTTTAATGTGAATGATTTAGTATCTTCCATACAGTAGGGACATGCTAACTTTCCAGCTGTCATCAATCCTGATAGCATTTCATAGGAAGGAAAATCATTAATAGTCCACATTAAAGTCATGTTGAAATTTTGTTTACGAGAAATGTCCCATGTGTTTACCCCATCAGAACAGAATAATTTCAACTCATCAACCAAAGATTGTAAGTACACATCAATCTTGCTTTTTGGATTACTCGGACCAAGAATAACACAATTCAGACACATATATGGACTTCTCACACACATCTTAAGTGGATAATTTTACAATGTAATAAACACAGTCCAACAAGAATATGGTACAACCCCAACTGAAAAAGGGGTGAAACCATCCGCACGCATAACCAACCTAACATTCCTTGGTTTAGCAACAAAATCTGGATAAGTTCTTTCAAAATGTTTCCAATCCTCTCGATCATATGGATGACACATGAAACTAGGTGGCCTTCTATTTTCATGGTGTCATATACTATGAGGAGCAGAGCTATTTGATGCATACAACCTCTTCAATCTTGGTAGAAGAGGTAACAATGCATCACCTTAACGGCAAGTTTCTTTCTGGTAGAACCAGTCTTATAGAGAGGGTGGCCACAAAACTTACAAGACTCTAGATCGACATCCTCCTTATATTATAACATACAATATTTTTCACAAAAATCAATTAATTCTTATCAAGGATAGTCTTAACTTAGACACCAATGCATTTGCTCTATAATAAGAATCAGTAATCATTGCATTTGGATCAACTGATTCCTACATAAGATCTATTATAGAGTCCATTGCTCCTTGAGAAATACTATTGTCAGATTTGATATTCAACAATCTAATTGACAATTTAGAGTGTTTACTCCCATTAAACAAATGACTACTACAATCACACAATTGTTCATAAAATATATTTGCTTCTTCATTAGGAATTTTTTCTGCATTTTCCCCAAATTCAAAATCAAAATGCATCCCAAAAGCATCATTAACCATATTTGACATTCTAGAAACTTGGAATAATTAGGCTCTGTAGATATACTTTTACCGACAACAAAGTTATTAAACATAGTGTCACTTTAAATCTGACCATGACTAGCCCAAACTGTATACACTGGTTTGAATCCATTCATCAAAAGATGCACATCAACAGTCTTAGTTGTATGATATCTCAGAGTTTCACAATAGACACACGGGAACCTAATCAATCTTAAAGTTAAAAAATCATCAAGTGTCTTTGCATGATTTATAAATCTGGTGACACCTTCTACAAATTTTGGAATCATACCTGCTCGACCAGGATTGTTTCTATTATACATCTGACTACGATCATGATCCATCTACACAAACAATAACAATAATTTTAATTCCAACACTATATTTACCAACTAAATGGCATCATATAATTTTAACTTATTTGAAGAACTTAACAACATTATAAGTCAAATTAGTTTTGTTTTAACTTAGTTCCAAAACTATATTCACCAATTTAACTTAGTAAAAAAATAAACAACTTTCTAAGTCTAATTAGTTTAACTTTAACTTAATTCCAACACTATATTCACCAACTAAACCACATTATATAATTTTAACATATTTGAAGAACTTAACAACTTTATAAGTCTATTTTTTTTATTTTTAACTTAATTCCAACACTATATTCACCAATTAAATAAAGTGACTATCAAGAATGAGTATCCTCTTACAAGGATACATGATCTTTTCGACCAACTTCAGGGTGCTTCCTACTTCTCGAAAATTGATCTCATATCAGGCTACCATCAATTGAATGTTAAGGAATTTTATATTCTACAGAAAACTTTTAGAACCAGATATGGGTGTTATGAATTTTTGGTTATGTCCATTGGTTTGATAAATGCCATTGCAAAATCCATGGATCTTATCAATTGAGTCTTCAAAACTTATTTAGATCTGTTTGTCATCTTCTTCATTGATGACATACTGATTTATTTAAGGAATGAAGAAGATCATGCTAGTCACCTCAGGATAGTTGTGCAGTCTTTGAGAGATAAGGCATTATATGCCAAGTTCTTCAAGTGTGAGGTTTGTCTTAAGTCTGTGGCATTCTTGGGTCACGTTGTTTTCGATGATAGGATCAGAGTTGATGCCCAAAAGATAGAATAAGTCCAGAGTTGGCCTAGACCCACATCTCCGATAGATATAATGAGTTTTTTTGTTTTGGTTGGTTATTATAGGAGGTTTTTGGTTTTTGGTTTTAGATCCTCCAATACGTGTTCACTTAAAGGAAGCTAAATCTTACACATAGGAGATGGTTAGAATTACTCAAGGATTATGACATGAGTATTATTTACCATCAAGGTAGGGCTAATGTGGTTTCTGATGCCTTATGCAGGTTATCAATGGGGAGTATTTTCATGTAGAAGAAGAAAAGGGAGAGTTAGCTAAATATGTGCACAGGCTTGCACACCTGGGGTTCAAACTTATGAATTTCATAGAATGAGGGATATTGGTGACTAATGGGGATGAATCATCACTACTGTCTAAGGTAAAAGAAAAGCAATACTAAGACCCCATTTTTCTTGACTTGAAGGTAAATTTTCATAAGCAAAGAGTGTTATCTTTTAAACAAGGGGTGGATAGTTTCCTAAAGTATCAAGGTAGGTTGTGTACCTAGGGTGGATGGACTCCAAGAGAGGATCCTAGAGGAATAGCTCCAGATATTCTATTCATCCGGGTTCCACCAAGATGTACCACTACTTGAGAGAGTTATATTGGTGGGAAGGCATGAAGAAATACATTATTGAGTTTATTACCAAGTGCTAGAATTTCCAACAAGTTAAAGTGGAACACCAAAGGCCTAGAGGGTTGGCTCAGACAGTATAACTTTCGGAACGGAAATGGTAGATGATAAATATGGACTTCATCATAATCCTGCCAAGATCTCGAAGGCAACAAATTTTATTCTTGTAAATGTTGATAGAATGACAAAATCAGCCCACTTTTTGCCAGTAAAAACTACTTATTCGGCCGAGATTATGCTAACTTGTACCTTTAAAAAGTGGTAACAGTTTCAAATTATTTTAGATAGGGGTGCACAATTTAATGCACAGTTTTGGAAGTCTTTCCAGAAAGGTTTGGATTTAAAGGTGAACTTGAGCACTACTTTTTCATCCTTAGACAGATGGTAAGCAGAGCGTACTATCAAGACTTTGAACACATGTTAAGAGCGTGTGTGATTGACTTCAAAGGGGAACTGGGATAATCCTATACCTCTTATTGAATTCGTTTACAATAATAATTACTATTTGAGCATCTAAACGGCTCCATATGAAGCTTTTTATGGGAGAAGAAGCAAATCTCCAACTGGATGATTTGAAGCTGGTGAAGCAGGGTTGATTGGGAAATATCTAGTTCAACAAGCTATGGAAAAGGTGAAAGTGATTCAAGAGATATTGAAAATGGCACATAGTCGCCAAAAGTCCTAAACAGATGTTAGAAGAAGGCCATTAGAGTTTGAAGTAGATGACTGGGTATATCTTAAGGTTTTACCCATGAAGTGTGTTATGATGTTTGGTAAGAAGAGTAAACTTAGTCCCTAGTATATCGATCCTTACAAAATTTCCAAAAGAGTTGGCAATGAATCTTACGAGCTAGAGCTACCCCAAAAGTTAACACCGTTCATCCGGTATCCATATTTCTATGTTGAAGAAGTTATTGGGTGATCCTTCATTAATTGTACCAACTGAGAATGTTAGGCTTAAGGATAGCTTATGTTATGAGGTTATTTTGGTCCAGATTTTAAATCGTCAAGTTCGCAAGTTGATATCTAAAGAAGTTCCATCAGTCAAAGTCCTTTGGAGAAACCAATTTTTTGAAGAAGAGACTTGGGAAGCTGATGAGGATATGAAAAAGAGATATGCACATCTCTTTGAATCTGGAGAGAATGCAGATCAAGGTACTAAATTCTCTTCTTAGCACTTTATTAGACTATGTGTAACCATGTTATTACTTGTTTTTGTTGTTGCGTGTAGAAATGATGTTGATATCCCTAACTTAGTGAAAGATTTCTCATTCAAGGATGAATTCTCCCAAGGGGGAGATATTTTAACACCTCATAATTCAAAATAGCTAGGATTAAACCAAGAAACTATGAATAGTTATTTTTGGTAAGAATAGGAAAAGTCTTGAAAATTTCTCAAGTATAAAAAGTGAGTTTTCGTCATTTTAAAACGACCATAATTTCAAGCTCAAGAGGAGTTAGGGGAAGTTCTTTATATGGATAGAAAACCCTTGGGAAGATATTTCCAACGGCGCCGTGTTTGCTCATTTTCAATGTCGTGTGAAGGAGATATGCTTTTCGGAAGTAGGGATGTTTGATTTCGGAAAGTCCAATCCGGATTTTAGTAAGGGTAAAGTAGTCTTTTCACCTTACTATTTCCTAATTTGATTTAATGGTTTATTTGGGGTAAAACTAATATTTAGTTCAGATTAGAAAAAGTATTTTTCACACTTAGGGTTTGGGAGAAAAGAGAAGAGAAAAAGAAGAATGGAGAAACAATAAGATTTCACCAAGAACGTCAAGAGATTCTGGTGGAATTTGTCGGGGCTGATCCCTAATCAGGTATGTGAGATATTTATATGTTGGGTTCTCCCACCCACACAACATGTTTAATTGATCTCAATTAGAGTACATTGAATGATGAACATTAAAGTTCTTAATGAAAAATCGTTGAATTCTTGTTGGTTGAATTGTGGTATACCTTTAGTTATTTGATTTATGTTTCTGGGATTTTTTATGAGTCTTAACTATTAGGTATTAAGGTATTTAATTATTCTAAAGTGTTTGGGGTTAAATCCATGGAAGTTTAGAAGGTTTAGAGATGAAAACAAAGAAGAAAAGTGAAAAGTCCCATCTGACAAGCCTTGAGGTGCCGCGCTTCCAAGATACCCTCAGGTTAGGCTCTGTCTGGCAGAACTTGGCGAACCATGGCAGCCAGAGCGCCTCATACCAGAGTTTGTCCGATAGGATCTAGCACTCCACGCATCTCAGAGCGCCAAGGTCACTTGGAACCCTCATTCTTTCCCTATCTTTTCATTCTAGTTCCTAGGTGATTTACCTACGTTCCTTGATTGATCCAAACACTCTAAGGTACATCTTAACATCATGAAATCATCCATAAAAATGAAATCATGAACCTTGAATCCATAATTCAATTCAAGAAAAGTTAGAATCAAAGACAAAGAAGTTAATGGGTTAAGTCTAAAGCTATGAACTAAGTTAAAGTAGAGTTTCTTGAGTTTTAAAGAGTCTTATTTAAACGTTTAAACTTTGTTTTAAGGCTCAAGTTTCAAGTTCAGTAAGGAGTTGATTTCATTTCTCAAAAGATATAAGGGAACTATGTATTCCCTAGAAAATTTATAAATGCTTTTACATTTATGTTAAGAGAAAACTAAGACTTCCCAAAAGTGTTTTGAACAAAAAAGGGGAATATTGATTCTAGAGGAGCTTTTGTAAAGCTAAAAGTGTTGAGCAAATTATCTCAACCCAAAGAAAGGAAATTATTGTAAATGTATGAGCTAACTCATATTTTGGGAGTAGTATTGAGCATCGATATGGGGATAAGATTTCATATTAACTCAAGTCTCTATGTAAACCATGTATCCATCACAGGTATTAACTGGTCATACTTTCTACATGGTCACATAAGTTAATATAGTGGATCCACTAAGTTTAGTAAGGTCCTATACAGATGGCAAGACATAAGATGGTCCTTGGCAGCGTGAGGTAAAACGTTGCACTATCACTTAGGCTCATAGTGATGGTTTTCGGTTAAGAGAATCTCCCACAAATTTAATGTGTTTTTTATGCACAGAAGTTATTTGTATTTTCATTTACATCAGTTTACTTGTATTTTTATATGCATTTCATAATTAATTGTATCTTTCATACAATCATAGTTTCAGCATTCTTTAGACAACTTTCTTATACTGCACATTACTTTTAAATTGCATTATAATGAAATGAGTAGATAATAATGAGTTGAGCAGAGAAAAACTAAGTGTTCTTCCTTACTCATTCCAAGCCTAACTGTGGGTTTATGTATTTTAAATCGCATACTCGTACGTTAAATGTATCGATGCCTCGTCTTTCAAGAATTTTCTTATTTCATATTTGAGTTATGTCTTTTAATGACTTAAGTAAGACAGGTCAAGGGTTCGCTCATGACCAACAATGTTCATTGTGTACTGGCCACGTCCAAGATAGGCCCTGGGCTTGTCAAACTTGGTATCAGATGTAATATCTGAAAAGCACCACGTAGACATAACCGACATCGTCATCCTCTTTGAGGACAAAGACTAGCCTCTTAGCTTACATCATTACATTCATAGGTCAAACATATGGAAAATTTAAAGCTTTTCATTACTTCTACATTGAGGTTTACATAGACCTCTACATATGCATAATATTTAAATCGAGTATACATAGACCCTTCGTATAAGAAGATTACATAGTCTTCTAATTTTACTGCACATAGATATATAAAATATAACATAGTTTCAAATGGACGTCTCATCGCATTACCATCTAAAAAGAGTATAACAATTTAGGCCTACCCCATACATCAATGTAATAAAGCCACATATAAGTTATACAATGTTTAGTACTCAAATGAAAAGGAAAGAACATAAGAGTCTTAAAACTAGAACAACTTCATAAGCTTGATAGTGTCATTGCCCTCGGAAAGTGAGGACCTACCCAACTTAGATGAAGGAGAATTCCAAGTCTTCCTTCAAATTCGTCTCAATGCCCTTCAACGACAGGAACTTAAAATGTTTGGGAAAAGGGAGAAAATGGGGTTAGTACACTACTTCGATTAAGTATGAGACCATATTCACACATATCTAAAAATCATGCTAAAAATAGGACATTTCATTATAACATGATATTTCACATTTAGAAATCCTTATGCACATTCAAGAACCAATACAAGTTATTAAAGCATATTCATCAAGTCAATACCATGTACTATACAATACTAATCCACCTTAAGTAAAATCAAGTAACATGAGTATCAACATACTTGAACACTTAGCCAAAACAACTTTATCATCAAGTTATTATAGCAAAAATCATAGATGAGAGTTCATACAACATCTCAAATCAAGACAATTACCCATGAACCCCTATTGATTCAACAAGTTCAATGACCAAGCAAAGCCCCATAACCTTACTCAATCAAGTAACCCTACAATAATCATGACCAACATCCAACATCTTATAGCATATCACTAAGAGTACATATCATCATATTTTAACAATGAAGACCAACACATATTCATAAGTGAAACCAATAATCATATAGTATCTACAATGTGCAACATCATCAGATACATATCATGTACCATTAAAAGCATATACATATATAAGAACATCCTCCTAAGACTTCCCTCAGGGCTAACTAGTCCAATATTTAGGTAGAGTCCCATACCCCTAATTGTTAGAGTTCATTCCTTTAGCTCATTTTACCTTTTGGGAACATCTTGACTTAACAAACATAGACCACATGAGCTAATGTGGGATTCGGTTTCATGGAACTCTACACAGAAAGAAGGCAGACTACTTGCCAAGGTAGTACCAAAACATGAACATAACATGTACGTGGATCCACTAGCTAGTATTCCTATGGGGGAAACATAGTTCAACAACTAGGAGATATAGTTGGGACCCTCTTTATGCTACATGAATTATAGTCGCCAATCTCAAGAGTACATTACTCATCCTACCTTCCATATGTGGGAAGGGACACTCGTCACTCTAGTTCACTCGGTGGTAAGCCAGAGTCCCTTTTGAAATGTCTTTAATGTTTTTATGAATCATCATAGTTTAATATAGGTCATCGGGTCTATCCCTTGTATAATCATTATCATCATAGCTCAATAAGAATTGCAAGAGTATATTCCTTTTGTTACAATTCATATAAGTGAGGTTACCATATTTACATAATCACGTCATGATAAAGCACAATACTAAGTATCACCATCCTTATATCATTTACATCTTATCCAACACCTCACAACCCATAGTAAAGAGATTTCAATTTCAACATCATACCAACCCTATCAATCCTAATACAAGATATACTACAATGCAATATCATCACTTAATCGAAATTTACTACAATTGAAGTAAAGAATAGGATGCATAAGACTTACCAAGTCTCCTTCATAATCCATCAACAAGGTCTTACCATAAACCATTAACTTAACCCAATAAGGCAACAACCAATCACACAATCCTTACCTAAAACATATATTATGTGTATGAATGGTTTAATTGTTGTTGCAGGTAAAAGGAAATCAAGATTAGCAAGAAACAAGCAAATTACTACACATAAAAAATAAAACAAAGGCATCAACAGGAAGGTGGAAATACAACAAATTTGAAGAAAAACAAAGTGGATGGTTTAGCATAGACAATAGTTTCATATAGACTTTCTCTTTTTATTTGAGTTGTAAAGGGAGAGTCTCCTTATTTACGTTTTCTTAGAAATATGTATTAGGAGAGAATTCCTCTTTAGATACTTAGTTTATCTATAGATAAGCTCCTCATTGTATAAGGTTGAGTTGACTAACCTTAGTAGGTATGTCAACTATAAACCTACCATATGAATAGAAGGTAAGGTTTATGCCCCCCTTCTTGTACAATTTTCTTTTTATTAATGGTAAGGCCTGGGGGTGTTGCTAAACCCCTGATCCACCTCAAGGGTCGTTTCATAAAAAAAACAATAAGGTTATAATATCCTCATCACATCATTAACCAACATGACAACAAGGTCAATTGAATTACTACATCACAATCCATCACTAGTTCATAACTTAAGATACGAGACCTAGATCAATTATTCAAGAACTAACATGATAGGACTTCAATTCATCTTAATATTTATAATTGATACAATAAAATCATGGAATAATAATTAAACTAATAACCATAACAACTAAACCAACATAACACAATTCATATTAAGATGACAACCTAGGGTTAAGGGGAATAGGTCATCTTCTACAAACTAGACCAATCCATCAAGAAATAACATAATTGAGATATAATATATGTTAATATATTCATAATATACAAAGACAATCATAAACAAAGCAATTTACAAGATCAATTTTGCGATTGGAAAAGACCCACTCGAATTTCGTTCTTTTGAAATCAATTTGATGAAACCCTTTGGTGAAAGAAGTCCCAAAGGTCAAAAGAATCCCATACCTTATTGTTTGATGAAGATTGATGGATAAACCTTGGTTCTTGAGCCCTATAAACCACCTAAACCTTGTCTTTTATGGTGTTCTTCAACTTGGAAGAGAGAAAGAAGAGAGAAGGAAGAGAGTTGGGTTTGTGAATTATGAGGACTTAAGTATGTTTAATTAGCTTAGGTTTTTTATATTGGTTATTAACTAACTGAATTAGACCACCCTTAACCCCTAATTAATTAAATAACCAGTTAATTAATTATGTTCACAAAGCTTAAAAAGTGCAATGAAACAGTTCACTCACAGACGACTCCTCGATCGAGGCCCTATTTGTCAAACGACGGCCAAGGGACAAACCGTCATGTTGGTCCATCGTTGAGTTAGGAGACTTGTAAAAACAGGCTTTGTCCAAATATTCTAAGTGTCTATAAACGAAGGCAATCAAATCCCCGTCCATGCGTCGATTTGAACACGGTCCGTTGATGACAAGTCGTTGGTGCATACTGCCTTGGTCAGCCTTCGACCCAAATGCAAGGGTCCTCCTCAAGGGCCCTTGGTTGGTCATTAGGGGGTCGTGCTCGGAGTTTTAACTACAAATTAACTCTAATACGCATTAGACAACCTTCCACCAAAACTCATCAATTTCCGACTCCTAAAACGTAGTAAAATAGGCTAAGGCACACTAGCACCTGATTGAACTAGTTTTCGGACATCATTTATGTTCCTTAAGGTTTTGATTTTTAAACTTTCTAAATGACTTATATACCCTAAAATAGACCTTAAAACAGTGTCTTAACCTTTTGACACTTATGTTGGGCTCTAGAACATGTCTTAGACTTTCAAAGTGTTACATTATCACCCCCTTAGGAACATTCGTCCCCGAATGACACTGAAATCCTTTGAAAGGAAGTTGTAGCCTCAAACTAGCAGCCCAACCAATTAACAATACATACAACATTGGTTACAACATCAATAAAATCAATAAAACAAGGAAGTTCAAAACTTCAATTACCACTTATAAGGCTTCAACATCACATTATGATGAATTTTGCTTCTCACACAACAACATGAGCTCAACATACCATATATGAGTCAATTATGACAACACTCAACTTAACAACATGATCAATATCATTTCATAAAGACTCACCATATCAAAATGCACAACATAACTCAAAACAAGAAGAATTGCAAATTTTCAAGTCAATATACACAATTCATTGTAACTTCACTGTAATGACACCAAAAATGCACATTTTTGCAAAAACATTCCCAAAATTAAAGAAACTTCAAATTTAGTCATTATTTTCATTATTAGCAAGAATAACTAACCTTCATTAGGAAAAATATAAGGATAACAGGACTTTATGTCGGCCTCGGTCTCCCATGTTGCTCCCTCAACTAGGTGGTTTCTCCATAACACTTTTATGGAGACCACCTCTTTGTTCCTCAACCTCTTCACTTGATTATCAAGGATTTCTACCGGGACCTCCTCATAAGAGAGGTTATCCTTCACACCAAGACCCTCAATAGGAAGAATAGAATTGGGATCACCAATACACTTTAAGCATAGAAACATGTAAAACCAGATGAATCAAATATAGTTTACTAAGGAATTTAACTCATAGGCAACCATACCAACCCTTTGCAATATTTCATAGAGACCCATATAACAAGGACTCAACTTCCTTTTCATTCCAAATCTGACAACCCCTTTCATAGGAGAAATTTTCAAGTACACCTTATCACCTTCTTCAAACTCTAATTCCCTTCTCCTATGGTTGGCATCAGACTTTTGCCTGCTATAGACTGTTTTCAAGCGATTCTTTATTATATGAACCTTCTCCAAAGTTTGATAAACCAAATCGGGACCCAAAAGTAAAGCCTCACCAACTTTAAATCATCCAATTAGAGATGTACATTTCCTACCATACAAGGCTTCATAAGGAGCTATAGATATAGATGAATAGTAGTTGTTGTTGTAAGCAAACTCCAACTAAGGAAAATGCTTATCCCAATTTCTCTTAAAATCAATGATTCAAGCTCCGATCCGGTATGATGGATAACGGAATACCATGGCGGAACACAATCTCATATATGAAGATCCTTGCGTTATCCTCCACCGGATAGGTAGACTTGACTGGAATAATATGAGAAGATTCGGTCAATCTATCCACAACCACCCATATAAGAGTCATATTGGTTTTGTATCCGAGGTAAATCTACCACAAAATCCATATTGATGTCTTCGTACTTCCAAGTAGGAACTTCAATTTCTTGAAGTAAACCACCCAGATTTTTGTGTTCGGCTTTCACTTATTGGCAATTGGACACTTTGCTACCAATTCTCCTATGTCCTTTTTCAAACTTCCCACCAAAATACTTCCCTAAGGTCATGGTACATCTTTGTCGAATCCGAATGAATGAAGTAACGGGATCCATGATCTTTCTCAAGGATATGGTTCCTCAAACCATCTACATTGGGAACACACAACCTTCCTTGATACCTCAAGACACCATCCCCCCTAAGGAGAATGACTCATTAAGCTTGATAAAAACCGATTCCTTCAACTCCATCAATGGTTGATCAAGGTGTTGTTTGGACTTCACCTCAACCACCGAAGATGACTCGGAGTTATGATGGACCATAAAACCACCATTCGGAGAATCTTCCAACCTAACACCCACTCTAGCCAACATATGAACATCCTTCATTAGGTCATTTTTGGCTTCCTCTACATGAGACAGACTACCCATGGTCATACGACTTAGAGCATCCGCAACCACGTTGGCCTTGCCGAGGTGATAGAGAACACTCATGTTGTTATCTTTCAACAATTCCAACCACTTTCTTTGTCGGAGATTAAACACCTTTTGAGTAAACACATATTGACGACTCTTGTGGTCTGTATACACATCAATATGAACACCATACAAGAAATGCCTCCACATTTTAAAACAACTAACACGACCGCTAACTCAAGATCATGAGTTGGATAGTTCCTCTCATGCACCTTAAGTTGCTTAGAGGCATAGCTACTACCTTCTGATGTTCCATAAGCACACACCCTAAACCCACTAAAGATGCATCACAATACACAATGAAACCCTTGGTACCCTCCGGTAGAGTCAACACCGAGCGGAAGTAAGCCTATTTTTTAAGATTTGGAAGTTTCTCTCACATGCCTCTGACCACTCAAATTTCTTAATCTTTTGGGTCAAAGTGGTCAAGGGAGATGCAATGGACCCAAAACAATTACAAGCCTCCGATAATAACCCGCTAGACCCAAGAAACCTCTAATGTCAATTAGAGTTAATGGTCTAGGCCATTTTTTCACCGCCTCTGTTTTCCTTGGATCAACCTCAACTCCCTCTCTAGAGATGGTATGAGCAAGAAACGCCACCGACCTCAACCAAAACTCACATTTTCTATACTTGGAAAATAATTGGTTCTCCTTAAGCACTTGTAACACCACCCTCAAATGGTCTAAGTGTTCACCCTCAATTTTTGAATATACCAAGATGTCAATGAACACAATGACAAATGAATCTAGGTAATTTCGAAACACCCTATTCATGAGATCCATAAATGTCGTCGGGTCATTAGTGATACCAAAGTACATTACTAAGAACTCATAGTGACCATATCTAGTTTGAAATGTCATTTTTTGTATATTCTCACCTCTTACCATAAGTTGGTGATAATTCGATCTCAAGTCAATCTTAGAAAAGTAGCTTGCCCCTTGGAGTTAATCAAACAAGTCGTCAATTGGAGGGATAGGATACTTATTGTTAATAGTGACTTTTTTAAGTTGGCGAAATCGATGCATATTCTAAGAGACCCATCCTTTTTTTTCACAAATAATAATACTGGAGCACCCATGGAGAAATACTATGTCTAATGAAGCCTTTGTCTAGTAAATCTTTGAGTTGAGCCTTCAACTCTTTCAATTCGGTCGGAGCCATCGGATAAGGAGGAATTGAAATGGGATTTGTATCCGGTAACAAGTCGATACCAAAATAAATTTCCCGTTCAGTAGGAATACTGGGAAGATCATCAGGAAAGAGCTTCATAAGTTCTGTCACTATGGGAACAGACTCAATGGGAGGAATTTAGGATTCTAAATCTTGGACTCTTACTATATGACATAAACACCCTTTAGAGATCATTTTTCATGCTTTAAAACAAGAGATGATACGACCTCTAGGAATAGAATTCCCCCCCTCAATTCTAAACTTCACCACCCTTGTTCTACAATCTATAGAGGCAAAGCAAGCATGCAACCAATCCATACCCAAAATGACATTGAAATCAAGCACATCAAGTTCTACTAATTTAATGTAAGTAACTGTATTGGGCAACAATATAGGATAATTTCTATACACCCTCTTTGCAACAACCGACTCACTCACCGGGGTAGACACAATAAAAGGTTCATTCAAGATATCGGACAAATGTAAAACTTTTTACCTACTAGATGAGTAACAAACGACAAGGTAGCACCGGGATAAAGTAAAGCATATACATCAATAGAGAAGACTTTCAACATACCGGTCACCACATTGGGGGATGTCTCTTGCTCACCTCTAGAGCGCAGAGTATAAAACTGATTCTTCCTCATAGCATCATTACAACCACTTTCTTTCCCAATCTCCTTGTCTTTCCCAGGCAATCTCCAACTTAATTCCCACTTTTACAACAACCAAAACAATTATTCATTCCCTTAAGGCAATCAACCTAATGCTTCTTGTCACACTTCTCACAAGTTGGCTTCTTTTTTGGTGAACTAGTATCCCTTTCCTTTTTAGGATCAGGGTTAGACACCCTATCATACCTAGCCTTAGGGAACTTGGAAGGAACTTGATTAGAAACCCTATTATTGAACCTAGGCTTGTCTTTGAAATCAAGCCTACCCTTTGAAGAACTATTATCAAAAGATCTTGCCCTCTTGGCATCTCTACTCTTTCTCTTAGCCCTTGCATCTTCCACTTATTGAGAATGAACAATGAGACAAGAAATGTTCATATTGTCATGTAGCATAGCCTAATGACATTTCTCTTGAAGTCATCTTACACTCTCGCCACAAAGCAGTTCATTTCATCTCTAGGATCAGAAGCCAAAGAAGGAGCATACTTTGACCTTTTAGTGAATTTCAAGGAATATTCAAGCACACTCATACCTCCTTGACTATGATGAAGGTTGATAAACTCCACAACTTTAGCTTTCCGCTTTTCCCTAGGAAAGAATCTAACAAGAAAAGCCTTTTTGAAAATCTCCCAAGTCTCCGGTCCACCTCTCAAAGGTCTATTGTCCCTCCATTGGACGTACCAAGTTTAGGCCACATCCTTTGGTTGGTAAGTGTCTAACTCGTCCTTCTCACTAGTAGTCAACCTCATAGAACAAAGGATCTTGTAGATTTCATCAATGAACTCTTGGAGGTCTTCTTCAACCTTGCACCCATAGAAAGTAGGGGGATTTATCTTAGTGAAATCCCTCAAATGGGAGGCCATGGTGCCAAATTTTTGGTTTGCTCGAGGTAAAACCTCTCGATTAGCATGGGCCTTCATGGATTGAGCTTGGGTAGTGAAGGCTTGTTCTTGCGTAGTAATGTCTTGGGCCATGTAGAGAAGAGCAACCCTTATGTCACCATCCGTCAACGGAGGAGGATTGGCCGGAGCTTGGTCATCATTAAGATCTTCTTCAAGAGGAGAGACTTGATTGCCTCGGGAAGGAGCTCCCGCATTGGCAATATCTTCTTCAAGTCGTTATTACACGTTAATTCAAGTATTCATTGCATATAATCACAATAAAAAAATTATATGCTAAAAGCACGTAGAGTCAAAACTCTAAAGGCACGATATTAGACTTCTAAGAAAGTGACAGTTTCCTAAGCATCACATAGGTTCCTATCCATAACCGTGACGCACTTCACAATTATGAGTAAGAATCTATATAGACGTGATTGAGAGAGACATCAACTCAAAGATATTCAACCTCATTGTCTAATACCAAGTTTGTCACATTCGGGAAGCACCCTCTAGACGTAACCAGCATCGGCGTCCTTCTTGAGGACTAAGACTAGCCTCTTAGCTTATATCATTACATTCATAGGTCAAAAATACATAAAATTAAGAACTTCTCATTACTTCTACATTGAGGTTTACATAGACCTCTACATACCTATCATATTTATATCGAGTATATATAGACCCTTCGTATAGGAAGATTACATAGTCTTCTACCTTTATTGCACATAGATATATAAAATATAATACAGTCTCAAATGGATGTCTCATATCATAACCATCCACAAAGATAATAACAACTTGGGCCTACCCCATACATCAATGTAATAAAGCCACATATAGGCTATACAATGTTTAGTATTCAACTGAAAAGGAAAGAACATAAGAGTCTTAAAACTAGAATAACATCATAAGATTGATAGTGGCATTGCCCTAGGAAAGTGAGGACCTACCAAACTTAGATGAATGAAAATTACAAGTCTTCCTTCAAAGTCGTCTCAAAGCCCTTCAACGACCGGAACCTAAAATATTTTGGAAAAGGGAGAAAATGGGGTTAGTATACCACTTGTACTAAGTATGAGACCATGCACACATATCTTGAAATCATATCAAAAATAGGACATTCCATTAGAATATGCTATTTTACTTTTATAAAGCCTTATGCACATTCACGAACCAATACAAATTATTAATACGTACCATGTACAATACAAGACAAATCTACCTTAAGTGAAATCAGTAACATGAGTATCAACATAGTTGAACACTTATCCAAAACAACTTTATCATCAAGTTATTGTAGCAAAACTTATAGATAAGAGTTCATTACAACATATCAAATCAAGAAAGATACCCATGAACCCCTATTGATTCAACAAGTTCAATGACCTAGCAAAGCCCCATAACCTTACTCAATCAAGTAAACCAATAAGAATCATGACCAACATCCAACTTCTCATAGCATATCACTACGAGTACACATCATCATACTTTAACAAAGAACACCAACACATATTCATAAGTGAAATCAATCATCATTTAGTATCATCAATGTGAAAGATCATCATATGCATATCATGTGCCATTTTAAGCATATACATATATAAGAACATCCTCCTAAGACATCTCTCAAGGCTAACTAGTGCAATGTTTAGGTATAGTCCCATACCCCTACCTAGACTAAGTTAAACCCCTTAGGTTATCCTAGTTAGAGTTCATTCCTTTATTTTATGTAAACTTTTGGGAAAATCATGACTTAACTGACATAGACCACATGAGCTAATGTGGAATCCGGTGTCATGGAACCCTACACTGAAACAAGGAGGACTACTTTACAAGGTACTACCAAAACATGAACATAACAACTATATAGATCAACTAGCTAGTATTCCTATAGAGGAAACTTAGTTCAAGAGCTAAGAGATATAGTTGGAACCCTATTTATGCTACATGTAATGTACTCTCCAATATCGAGAATACAGTAGTTATCCTACCTTTCCTATGTGGGAAGGGATACTTCTCAGTCTAGTTCACTTGCTACTAAGCTAGAGTCCCTTTTGAAATGTCTTTATGTCTTTAATAATCGTCATGGCGTAATGTAGGTCATAGGGTTTATCCCTTGTATAATCATCGTCATCATCATAGATTAATAAGAATTGCATGAGTATATTCTTTTCATTACAATTCATATAAGTGAGGTTAGCACATTAACATAATCATATCATGATAAGGCACATTGGTAAGTATCACCATCTTTATATCATATATATCTTAGCCAAAACCTCACAAACCATAGTCAAGACATTTAAATTTCAACATCATACCAACCCTATCAATCCTAATACAAGATATACTGCAATGCAGTATTATCACTTAATCACATTTAACTACAATCGAAGTAAAAAACTGGGATCACAAGACTTACCAAGTCTCCTTCATAATCCATCATCAAGGTGTTACCATCAATCCTTAAAGTAAACCAATAAGGTCATAATATCATCACACATCAATAAACAACATGACAAAAAATCCAATTGAATCACTACATCACAATCCATCACTATTTCATAGCTTAAGATAAGAGACCTGGATCAATTACTCAAGAACTAACATGATAGGACTTCAATTCATCTTAATCTTTTTATAATTGATAAAATAACATCATGGAATATTAATTCAACCAATAACCATGTCAATTGAACCAACATTACACAATTCATATCAAGATCACAACCTAGGGTTAAGGGGAATAGGTCATCTTCTACAAACTAGACCAATACATCAAGAAATAACATAATTGAGTTATAATACAAGTTAATATATTAATAATATCCAAATGAAATCATAAACAAAGCAATTTACAAGATCAATTTCGAGATTTGAAAAGACCCACGTGAACTTCATACAAATCAATTTGATGAAACCTTTTATGGAAAGAAGTCCCAAAGGTGAAACAAATCCCATACCTTATTGTTTGATGAATATTATGGATAAAACATGGTGATTGCAACCCTATAACCCACCTATACCTTGTCTTTTATGGTTCCTCAACTTGGGAGAGAGAAAGAAGAGAGTTGGGTTTGTGAATTATGAGGGCTTAAGTATGTTTAATTATCTTAGGGTTTTTATAATTGTTATTAACTAACTGAATTAGACCACCCTTAACCCCTAATTATTTAAATAACCAGTTAATTAATTAAGTTCACAAAGCTTAAAACGTGCAGTGAAACAGTTCACTCACAGACGACTCCCCGATTGATGCCATGTTTGTCAAACGACGGCCAAGGGACCAACCGTCATGTTGGTCCATCGTTGAGTTAGGAGACTTGTAAAAAAAGGCTTTGTCCAAATATTATAAGTGTCTATAGACGAACTCAATCAAATCCCTGTCCATGCGTCGATTAGAACACGGTTCGTTGATGACAAGTCGTTGGTGCACACTGCCTTGGGCAATGTTCGACCCAAATACAAGGGTCCTTCTCAAGGGCCCTTGGTTTGTCCTTGGGGGGTCGTGCCCGGAGTTTCAACTATGAATCAACTCTAATGCGTATTAGACACCCTTCCACCAAAATTCGTCAATTTCTGACTCCTAAAACTTAGTCAAATAGGCTAAGGCACACTAGCACCTCATTGAACGAGTTTCCGAACGTCATGGAAGTTCCTTGATGCTTTGATTTCTTAACTTCCTAAATGACTTATATACCATAAAATAGACCTTAAAACAGTGTTTAAAACTTTTGACACTAATGTTAGTCTCTAGAACATGTCTTAGACTTTTGAGGTGTTACATAAGAACATAGAGTTCAAGAGTCCTAGGGAGTCTAATAAGATGTGTTTGTAGAGTCTTAGTCATCAGTGTGAAGCGTTCCACATCTATGATTATAAGGGTACAACATTTAGAAATTTCTCACTTCTTTAACATTTCTTTCGTGTGTTAAAGATTTTTTCTAGAAGTATCTCTGTTATTTGTGCTTATGCGTGTTTCAGATTAACATGTCTCTACAAAGAGCAGCAAGAGGTTGTCCAGCCAGAAAAAATGTCGAAGAGCCAGAGGTACCTAATTCACCGAATGTGCAACCTCAAGGAGAAATCACCAATGCTGAATTTTGTGAGGATATCCGTATGATAAGACAAGTGGTGACTAATCAAGTCGGGCAACAAGGGGGAGCTCAACAAGAAGGGGTTGATACTTCGAAAATTTGGGAATTCTTGAGGATGAATCCCCCAAGTTTTTCTGGTTCAATCACTACTAAAGATCAGAAAAACATTGTGGAAGATTTAAAGAATGTGTTTGAGGTGATGCATGTTGTTGGTATTGAGAGGGTTGAACTAGCCACATATCAACTGAAGAATATGGCTAGGACTTGGTTTGATAAGTGGAAAGGTAACATATATGAGAATGCACCACATCCAAGTTGGGCTTGCTTTGAAGAAGCCTTCTTGGGGCGTTTCTTTCTCTGAGAACTGAAAGAAGCAAAGGTACATGAGTTCCTTACTCTGAAACAGGAATCCTTGAGTGTTCATGAGTAAGGAATAGTTCACCAGAGTCTCTCTATGCTCCGGAGATGGTTAAAGATATGAAAAGCATAATGAGCTTGTTTGTTGCTAGCTTGGGTCGTTCTTCAATCAAAGAAGGTAGGGTCGCAATGTTAATTGGGTACATGGACATTTCAAGATTAATGGTTTATGTGAAACAGGTAGAGGAAGAGAAGCTGAGGGACAGAGAGGAGCACCGGAACAATAAATCAAAGACTGGGAATGGGTATGGTCAATAAAAAAGTTGTTCAAGTCGACCACAATTTCAAAGACCAAAGGGGTATGAACCATCATCTGCTAGTGCACCTACGTACAAAAACAGAGGTGAGCATAATGTCCAGAATTTGTAGAACTTCAAGGCTAGACCAGCCTAGTCATGCATCTGGTAGGAGTGATAGATACCACCCCGGTAAATGTCGTGATGGGCATACATGTTGTTTCAAGTTTGGTCAAGAGGGATACTTCATGAGACAGTTCCCTAAGAATAAGCAAGGTGGTGGAAATCCGGGCAACAGAGCTCAATCTTCATTAGTTGCTCCACCAGACAACGCTGCACCTAGAGGATCCACTTCTGGTATTGGTGGAGGGGTAAACTATCTCTATGCAATCACTAGCCTCCAAGAGCAAGAGAACACTCCAGATTTTGTCACGGGTATAATAAAGTCTTTACTTTTGATGTTTATGCTTTTTTAGACGCAGGAGAAAGTTTATATTTTGTAACTCCTCATGTTGCAAATCAGTTTGAGATTCTTCCTTAAAAACATTGTGAATCCTTCTGTGTTTCTACACCTGATGGGGAGTCTATTCTAGCGGAAAAAGTTTATTATGATTGTCCTGTTTTTGTCAGTGACAAGAGCAGAATGACTGATCTAGTAGATTTAGACATGGTAGATTTTGATGTCATTCTAGGTATGGACTTGCTCCATGTTCGTTTTGCATCAATAGATTGCAGATATCGAGTTTTCAAGTTTCAGACTCCAAATGAGCCAGTCTTAGAGCGGATTAGTAGTTCAGCAGTGCCTAAGGGTCATTTTATTTTGTACCTTAAGGCAAGGATGTTAGTTTCAAAGGGGTGTATCTATCACTGACTCCGAGTTAATGACTCGAGTGTTGAGGTACCTTCCCTTCAGTCAGTTCCTATAGTAAAAGAGTTTTTCCAGAATTTTTTCCTGATGATATACCTGGAGTCCCTCCTTAAAGAGAGATAGACTTCGTCATAAATATCATTCCAGATGCTCGTCCTATCTCTCTTTCCGTCACATAGAATGGCACCAACAGAGGTAAAAGAGCTGAAAGAACAATTGAAAGATTTGTTAGCCAAAGGCTTTATTCGACCAAGTGTCTCACTTTGGGGAGCTCCGTCTTGTTTGTAAGAAAGAAAGACGGTTTCCTTTGGATGTGTATAGGCTACCGTTAATTGAATAAGATGACCATCAAGAATAAGTATCCTCTTACAAGGATACATGATCTTTTCGACCAGCTTCACAGTGCTTCTTGCTTCTCGAATATTGATCTCAGATTAGGCTACCATCAGTTTGAAGGTTATAAAATTTAATATAATTATTTACTATTTAATTTTACCAACTTTTGGATGTCGGTATTATAATATTTTTTTTATTGTACAAAAATTTGTCATCCGGATGACGATTTAAATAATATTAAATTAAAATATTTCTAAATTTTGTTTTATATTTAATTGACAAAATAAAATATGGTAATTTATTTATTTTATTTAATACCGACATCAAGAGGTCGGTTTTTATTGTAGTTCGTTTTGTCCGCAAAAAATACCGACCTCTTGAGGTCAAAATTTTGTTCCCGCTTTATTTTGCATAGCTAGTCAGTTATCTAATGTTTTTGTAATTTTTTATTTTTTGTAGTCGATATTTACATTTTTTTAGTAGTGATAACAATATAAGATATATACGATAAATTAGCAATTGAGGTTTATTTAGATGATAATGAAAAATATTGAATAACAATTATTTAGACGATGATAATAAGAGAAAAAACAAGGAAAACAGGATTAAATATCGAAGAAGAAATGAAATAGAAGTATTTCACTCTATTTCCTCCTATTTTTAGTTTCACCATTTATTTTTCCGAAATAAAGGAAGATTCATCGGATAGTAAATTTATAATTTGACAAAAATATGAAAAAATAATCAAGACCTTGAATATGTTTATCCGAATGTTATTTATTAACATAATAATATGCGAATTTTGTTCTTAATAAATTAGTCTTTTATTTTTGAAAAACCTTTGATAACAAAAATGTAATTCACTTAAGCTCTAATTCTACTAAAATATGTGTATTTTGATTTTGTAATTTCTTATTTCAAATTGATTTTTAATTTTTTGTAACCAGGATTATTAGAAATATTTTTATATATATTTCATAACTGCAGGAAGCGCGAGCAAATTCCTTAGTAAGTAGTAAAAATTTGGAAAACTTAAGAGATTCTTGTACTTATTCTATTTTATTATTATTATTTTTTGAAATTACATTTTTGAAAGTACTATGCGTGTTTCCTTAAATTCTATTCTTGAAAAATCAAGGAGACAATTAACTACTCCTATAAAAAGCCTCATAAACTCGTATGTTCAAATCACTAGTATTCAGGTTCAAAAGTCTTAATTGTTCGTTAGTGTAAAAGTATAGGTATGACTTTCTTGTGGAAAAAGCAATGTTAGTCGTGTTGGTGGTGATGATGGCTACTTCAAGATCCACCATATCTACTGTGTATTACGTTGGTGATCTTGCAGGATGGATATTCAACTACAATTAAAATGAATGGGCTTTATTCGAGCAATTTTGAGCTGGTCATATCCTGGGTAACATATCTTAGTCATCATCATTTGAATCAAATTGTTATAGTAGGGGGAACTTATATAGGATAACCTTATGTATAGTACTAAAATCAAATAAAACTTTAAACAACATCGAAGTGAGTTTTAATATAATGCTACAAGTGTAATGTAGTCAAATTAAATAATCGATGTTTCAGGTTACATTATCAATTAAGACACACATAAACCAAACTACTTTCACATTGAGCTTTGTTTTTTGCAACTAGAAAAATGCATATACATTGTTGAATTGTATAACAAATTTTTTATTTATTGAGATGTAAAGTAAGTCTAAAATTGAGTTCTTCATAAACTACTCATGCATATCGACTAAATTATCAAAGATGAGCCAAATTTACTAAGTTATGTCAAACTTTGATCGATCTTTTATGCAGTTTTCAACTACCATCCATCCTTAAACAACGTGATGCAAGTTGACATCAACGACTACAACTCATGCACAACTAGTAATCCAATTGCCACATTCAACTCAAGTAGTTATTCAATCACCCTTTCACACCTGATGGAGACTACTTCTTCATATGTGGTATTCCTGGTCATTGTGCATCTGGACTCAAATTACACATCAAAGTTAGTCCAACTAGAACTCCTCCTCCTCCTCCTCCTCCAGAGACAAACCCTGAATTTTAAGACTTCGGGTGCACCAATATAAACATATCTCAAATATGAGGTCTAAATAAACTTAGAATAAATTTAAAAAAAAACAAGCTTTAGTAGGATTCGAACCCTGGACTATAGGTTGGAATCTTTTGCTTTTACCAGTTGACAAACGAACTTCTATATTTTCTTTTCTATATCCTAATTTCTACCAGTTTTTGATAAGAGATATACATATGATTTTTCAAAAGTTAGCGGGTGCACGTGCACCCCCTCCATAAAGTGTGGGTCCGCCCCTGCTCCTCCCACTCCTACAATGATGAATAATTGTTATCCTGATCATTTTCCTACAAATCAAACTAAGAAACCTCACTCTTCTTCAAGCACTACTGCTTATTCACTCAACATGTTATTATGTACATTGTTTCTTCTACCCATGGTTTAGACACGACACTACAAGGTTTAACATATATAGATTTATTGGTGGTCTTACTTAGGTTTTTTTTTGTATGGAATGGTTTTTGTTTTATTTAGTTCCATTTGATTTGGAAGTTCTTTTAGTATTGATTTTGTAAGTGGTTGTTTTTACCAATTTATTGATTATAGTATTAGATTATGATCTATAGTCAGTTATACTATTGTTACTACTTTATCTATTTCATATTAATTGAACTTTTGAGGGTTTATTCATTGTTTAAAATAATTCAAATATTCAAAGTTCAAGATGGATGTTTGATTTTTTTCCTTATCATTTTTTGAAGTTTTATGAGCTAAATTATACTAGTTACTAAGTTATATTTATGATTTCACAATAGATAATAGTGAAAATTATGATTTAAATTGTGTTCTTGAATATTTTTCTTAGAATGTGTATATTACCTCATAAATTCAATTAATACGGATCGGAATAGAGGAAATAGTATTTTTTATTTTGTTTAGTTTCATAATTAAGATATTGAATTTAAGAAAAAGATTATTTACCCCGTTCCGAATAAGCCTAACGGTTTAACAAATTGAGACTTCTCAACACAAATTCTCGTATGATAAATATTAAAAATTAGCGCCGCCATCTTCAAAACCCTATGTCTGCCTCTTCTGGTGACTATAGCCGCCACGGCCACCATCCCTCTAGATGTAGGAACTTCTCTTACCCATACCATGCCGACATACACCTCTACTTTGAAACAACCAAAAGCACAATGTAAACCTATACCTGTAAAGTCAATTTGATACTTACATGGAGAACCACAAGTTATATGGGAGCATGAAGAAGTCAATCAGATGATCATCAACGAGAATTTGGAGTATGCTGTGGTAGGAAAATTCTCGTATGGATGGCCGGAGATCCAGGATCTACAAAAGGGTATGCCAAAACAATGAACTGAAACGGGAATGTAGTATTTGTCTACAGAGCAACATACATGTATTGATTAGGGCCACTCTGTTAGAAGATTATGCTTATCTTTTGTCGAAGCCTGTTTTTTACATTACACAAAGGAACTCGTCCTTTCAAATGAGAACTTTAAAGTGGGATTCGATGTTTAATCTTGAGGAAGAAACATCCACATCTATTGCTTGGATTTTCTTTCCCTCACTTCCCCCAAATTTCTTTTGAAAGGAAGCGGTCTTCTCACTAGCTGCACTAGTTGGAAAACCACTTCAAGTAAATATGGAAACCATAAATCAAACTAGACCCAGTTATGCGAGAGTTAAGGTGGAGGTGATTTACTAAGAGAACTCCGAAAACGCATTAAAATTGGAATGAAAAGGAGGAATGAGGAGATAATGGAGAAATGGATTCGCATCAAGTACGACTATGTTCCAAAATATTGTAAAACATGCATGATTCAGGGACATATAGAAAAGCAGTGTTATGTTGAATATCCAGAACTCTTTCCAGATAAAGAGAAGGTTGATGATGTAGTGGCAGGAGGGAAAGCCAGTAAGGAAAACCATCAGGGAAAGGAAACAAGAAAAGAAGGAATTGGAAGACATATTGAAGGGGGAAACCAACAAAGCGAGAAGAAGGTTCAAGAGATTATAGAACAAAGACACATAGAGGGAGCGGGAGGGGGGGGGAGGGGGGATAGAAGACAGCTGGAGAAAGTGTGGAATAAATTCGGACAGATCACAGGAAATAAATTTGATGCATTGGACAAAGAAATACAAAAGCTCGAGGAAGAACAACAAGTAAAAGAGATCGGAGAAAGTGGAAGTAAGGAAATAACTACAACCCCAGGGAAACAAATGAGCAATAACATGAGAAACATAAACAACCTTACTACTCCAACTGAACAAGTGGTAAAGGTTAACAACAAGAAAGGAACAGGGCCTGTAACAATCTCATAAAACACTAACGGTATAAACAATGATGATGCTGAGGAGAAATAAAATGGAAGAAACGATGAACACATAGGCAAGGAGAGGACAATAGATGGGTAGTGAAGGGGTACATTAACAAAAGGAAACTTAGCTGAGGCTACATCAAGAAACTGGCTGACAAAAATTAATAACTCTTATTCAAATAAGACAATGTTTGAGGTGGGCAAGAATGTGAACGATGATTTATTTATAAAGAAAGGTCTAGATTTAATGAAAGACAATGAGGAAGAGTTGCAGTTGAGAAAGGAGACAGAAGAAGATGATGATATGGAGTATAATATTCAACAGATAAGTAAAGCAGGGGATTTATCGCCAAAGCATACAAATAGTTTGAAGAATTGGCCCAAGACAGGTAAAACTACAAATCCCTTACAGGTGAAAACAAAGAGCAGCAAAGAAAAGACATGAAGTAGTAATAAATGATACAAAATCTATTCTTTTGGAACATTAGATCAATTAATTCTCAAAAAATCCTTCGAGAGATTAATGGATCTAAATAGCAGACAACACCACTCATTCATACCTCTAATGGAACCTTTTCAAGATCCAATAGAACTACATCATTACAAAATAAATCTTCGGCTCAGTCATGAAGGTGTCAATACTTCAGGAAAAATATGGTATTTCTGGAGAGACGAATGGGAAGGAAGTATGGTTTTGGATACCATTCATCAGGTAACCTTAAAGTTCAGCAAACATAACAAAGAGTTTCTCATATTAGCGGTGTATGCTAGATGCAATGCTCTAGAAAGGTTGGAACTGCGGGAGGAGCTAGAAAGCGTCGTGGAGGGTAGTCAATTGGCTTGGATCATAGGGGGGATTTCAATGTAATTCTAAATGAAGAAGAAAAATTGGGTGGACTAGCTTTCACACAATTCCAGGCCATGGATTTTGCACTTTTTGTTAATAATTGTAATTTATCAGAAGTCAAGTTTGCAGGCACTAGATACACCTGGTAAAATGGGCGAATTGAAGAAGAGTGCATTTTCAAAAGACTTGATAGGGTTCTTATGAATCAAGTTTGCTTGGGTATATTTCCTTCTTTAGAGGTACATCATCTCATCAAACAAGGTTCTGATCATGCTCCTGTTACACATGATTTGCAATTCTGAAGAAGAGCCTGCAGTGAAACCATTTCAATTTTTGAATTTTTGGACAAAGGAACATCAATTTAAAGAAAGAGTTTCACAAAATTGGAAGGTAGATTTTATGGAATTTCAGGCAAAATTGAAGAAGGTAAAAAAAGCTCTATCAGCTTGGAGCACGGAGGTTATTAGGAACGTCTTCCTTCAAATTTCTACGATAGAAGATATCATAAAGACTAAGGAGACCTAGCTAGAATTATACCCCTCTAGAACAACACGGTGGAGTTGCATCAAATCGAGGCTGAATTAAAGAAGGTCCTGAAAATTAAGGAGGAATTTTGGAAGCAAAAGGCAGGGATAAAGTGGTTTTTCGATGGAAATAAAAACACAAAATTCTTCCACTCAAATGTTAAAGGGAGGAGGAAAATGCTCCACATATCAGAAACAGAAAATAATCAAAGGGTCAAGGTGCAAACTATTGTGAAAATCGGAGAGGAGGCGCTAAATTATTTTGCCGAAGAATTCAAGGAAGAGGATATGAATAGAGATTTCTCAATGCTTGACCATATTGAGAAAAGTATCACAGCGGAAGAGAATGTGGAAATGGTTATATCAGTGAGGAAGAGGAAGTCAAAAGGGTGGTCTTTGAACTGAATGGTAGCAACGCATGCGGGTCAGATGTTTTATCAAGGTTATTTTTCCAAAGCTGCTGGGAAATTGTTGGAGGAAACATTACAAAATTGGTACAAGGGTTTTTTTGTGGGCAAGAGCTACCCAAATTTGTTACACACCCCATTTTGGTGTTACTTCCAAAGAAGGAATTGGTAAAAAAAAAAATTATTTGAGGCCCATCAGCTTATGTTCTTTACTAACAAATTAATCTCTAGATTGATACATGACAGGATGCAGGTAGTACTATCAAAAATTATATCCTCATCGCAGTTGGATTTTGTAAAAGGGAGAAGCATCACGGAAAATGTATTATTGAATCAGTAGATAATTCGAGATATGCATTGGAGAATAAACATTTTAACGTGGTGGTTAAACTGGATATGTCTAAGGTCTATCATAGAGTGTCGTGGATATTTCTAACGAAGGTTTTGAGAAAGTTTGGTTTTGCTGAAGTGATCATTGACATGATATGGAGGCCACTGTCAAACAATTGGTATTCGGTTCTCATTAATGGGAGGTCACATTAATAAAAACAAGGTTACCCTATGTCTTCTACATAATTTTTTTTTTTCGCAACTGCATATTTCATATATAAAAATGACTATACAAAACAAAGTGGTATTGGACTAACTACTCACTCATAATACCAATTAATCTACTAACATCTAGTCTTCTATACAATCAATCTACATAGATCAGTGATTCAATACTATATATATCTAAACCGAAACTATGGGTAGACATTGAGCTGTTGGAGTGCATTCTTCCATTTTTCCCTGGTCTGACTCTTCATATGCATTAGCAGTACAATTTCCATCAAAACTGCACCAGTGTTCATGCTTCCATTCTGAAATCTGGTCTTGTTCCTTTTTCTCCATATGACGTACACTAGCATACCAAAAACACTGTTTGTTATTTCATCTAGTCAAGGCCTTCTTCTTTGCCATTAAGCACACTAATTTCACTTCCTCGTGCCACTCCTGAATAGCTCATGAGAACCCCAACCATTTACATAATCTACTCCATAATTCCTGTGTCACCTGATATTCAAAGAACAAATGGATGAATGTTTCTAATGCAAATCTACAGTATGCACAATCAGGAGGGACTTGGATCCCAAATTTAATTATTCTATCAACAGATTCCAATCTCTTCTGGACAGCTAACCATATGATAAACCTATATCATATGTATGGAGAATATATCACCAATCTTTTATGCAACAAAAGTTGAGTTCAAGTCACCTTGTACGGGTGAAGTATTCATTTCTTTGTTTCCAAAATCTTCCTCACAACCCAAGAAGCATTCTTACTATGCACCAACTTGATCCATAATCATTCTTTATTCCTTGATATTTTTTTTTTGATAGGGTAACATTACTAGTACACAAGAAAATCCGACAAATTTATTCAATATTTTCATATTTTTGGGACCAATAAGCTTGAACCCCAAACAAGACTGACTTAATCAATTGTACTCTTCCCGCATATGATAGTAAGTCGGCAGACCAGCAAGTGACTTTTGCAGTAATCATATCATATCATATATTATTATAAGTGGGAAGATTTAAGTTCCAAGTTAGATTACGAAAATGTCTTTCACCAATTTTTTAAATTAAAAAGTCTTTTACTAATTTTTAAAATTAAATATATAATGACAATTAAACTTGACCAAATAAATGATTAGATGTTACAACTTATCATTTTCCATTTCTTAATGAATTTGATTGTTAAACCTTTTAGCTTCTACCATTAAACACATTCATTCACAACCTTTCTTCTACTAAATTTCTCCCTTTTATAAATTGGATAACAAATATTGATCCACTGCACTTTGTGTTTCATCATCTAATAGTTCTTATATAATATTTATTATTGGTCATTATTTTTCTTATTGATTTGTGCCTTCGTTCATTTTTTATTTTCGTGATTGTTGAAAAAACACATCATCTAATAGTTCTCATGTAATATTTTTTATTGGTCACTATTTTTCTTATTGATTTGTGCCCTTCATTCATCTTTTTATTTTATTGATAGTTGGAGTATTTATATCCGAAGAATCTTAAGCCTTGGGGCTTGTAATTTTTGAGTGATGATTCTAATTGGTAAAAATATTTTTCTATCCTTACAAGTTGTTCATTATCCCTCTAAAAAGATTTTTGATATTTAAGTTTTAGGCAGAAAGTAAACATTAGAAAGAGTTTATTTTATATGCACTAACACAAATATAGGAGTACTTCAGACAATGTTGAGCAATTTTAATCAACAAGAGTTGGACCTATATAAATTATAATAGTAACAAAGGTCAAACGTGCAAGGCACGTTTCCAGAACTAGTTTTATTATAAGTGGGAAGCCTCCAAGTCAAAAGTCGAATTACAAAAATGTCCTTATAATGTCATAATATTGATGAACAAAGATGTACACATTAATTATAAATTAGTACTATTATTTTTTATTAAACAATATGCTTATTTATTTATGGAAAAAAATATAAATACACTCTTAAAAGCTAGGATTGTTATTTATTTAGTTTCTCTTTTCTTTTCATTCTTCTTCCTATTATTTTTCTTTATATCTTATTTGTATAAATGCCCAAAAAGACCTATAACCTAAGAACTGCATCTGTTAAAAAAGATATTTTAATAAAACCTTAATGAAGAATACTAATAATTTCTATGAAAACAAAAGTGAGACCACAATCGATGGTTACAAATGTATGCATGAAAGAATTCTGAAAGTTTCTTATTGTTACTATTGCTCTATTGGTTTGTACATGAATTTTTCCTCTACAAAAAATATTTTATGTATGTTGGGTTTATAATTTTCGTTACTTTTTCCATACTTCATCGTTAGTCATGTTTTCTTCTTATTACAATTGTAAACCCTATTTGATTGCAGAAGAAGATTTACAAGAGCTTTAGCAATAATTTTGTACGAAGAATAGAAGAATATTACAACATCAAATACTAAATTGTTCTCATAATTCAGAAACTCGAAAGGTATAATTTCTCCACCTCAATTTGTCTGATATTTAAGATTTCTTTAAATTTAAATCATACACACTTTGATTAATATTTTAAAATTAAAACTTATAATACTTCTTGTATAATTTTTCGAATATTTGTCTTTTAATTTTATAATATTGAGTTAATTTGATTCAATTTAGCTTCGTAAAACTAATATAATTGACTATCGATTAGCCAAGACTGTCACATAATTTGGAATGTAAGGTTGTACATTTCTCCCTTAAAACTCAAGGTGTTAAACACATCATGTATAAAAAAAAATTTTAAAAGGGATATAAATGTTTGATATAAAGTTAAAAAGTCATGATTGGATGATATAATAGAGGAAATTATCGAGTGTAAGGTTGGTAGAAATTTCCTTCTGCAATCAAATCAGGATGAGTTAATCATTTTTGTATATTAATTTTTGTTCATATTAATATATTAAATCTTTGGACCTAATATCATTAAAATTTAATTTGGTTTTAATTTTAATTACCCAATCAAGTTGTATTGTTCAAATCTTGTAGATTCATCAATTGTCTAATCATTTGACATACAAATTATATATTTAAAATTGTGTGTTTTTTTTAAAAAAATAGTTTGTGATAATCATTAAAATGTGATTTTGACATATATAACTCATATCGTAATAAATGTGTTTAGAGGACTCACGTGCGAAGCACATGTCAAGAACTAATTTTTTAAATAAGTGGCAAGTAATAATTGAAACTAAGCTTCTCAGATGCTAAAGGCACTCCTAAGTATCTGAATGGGAGGGTACCTTCAATATATCTCAGCTCCTCAATAATCTCTGTTTTTGTATGAGTTGCAACCCCTGCAATATACAGAGAACTTTTCTCTACATTATCCTGTAATCTAGAACCTTAGAAAACTTCTTGAATGCTTCATTTAGTAGCCTAACCGATATAATATCAGCCCTACGATACATCAATAAATCGCCTGCAAAACAAATATGCATACCACCCAATTTCCTACACCTTGGGTGAAAATTGAAGTTCCCATTGCTAGCTAATTGATTCAGTTCTCTTGCCAAATACTACATAGTGAAGACAAAAAAAATAAGGGGTCATAGGGTCCCATTGTCTAATGCCTCCTTTTGCATTTAACAACTGATTCAATCCTCCATTAATCATCAAGGAATAGAACACTGTAAACACATATGTCATGATCCAATGTACAAATTTGGCAGGGAAAGCCATGTCAGTTAACTTCTTGGGAAACCCATTCCAGAGTATCATAAGCCTTTCTAAGATCCACCTTCAGAACACGCCTTGGGGAAATCCATTTCCTAGAGTAGGATTTTAAAATTATCATGACCAAACAATATATTAACAATAATGATTCTTTCTTCAACAAATGCAGATTAGGATCATCTCACTAGACCACTAATCACCTCCTTGAGTCTTCTAGTTAACACATTTGAAATGATTTTGTACAAAGTAGTACAACAAGTTATAGGTCTGAAGTCCACTATACATTATTTATTATTAGAGGACTAAACAATTTACATGGTGATAAGGAATTTAAAGGGTTTCGTTTACCAAAGTGGAGTCTACAAATTAACCATCTCTTGTGTGTCGATGATAGAAAGTTAGTGATCAAGATGATGAGGGTACTGAGAGATTATGAAAACACATTGGGGCATTAGGTCAACAAAGCAAAGAGCTTTCTCTACCACTATGATAAGACTTAATTGAAAGTTGCTATTCGATTGACAAGGTTGAGAGTTATCAAGAAAGGAAAGTTTCCTTTTACTTACTTGGGTTGTGCAATATTTTACGGGAGAAGGAATTCAAGTTATTCTGAAGATCTAACACGGAAATAGCCACAAGGGTACTGACATTGCACCACTGGTTATTTTCTTTTGGAGGAAAATATGTGTTAGTCAATCATGTTATACAATCTATGCCGATATATATGTAATCTATTATGAGCCCAATCAAGAAAGCTATTGAGCAAATACATCAAATATTTGCTAAATTCTTTTGGGGAAAAGTGGGAGGAGAGAAAGGTAAACACTGGGTAGCAAAGGAGGAGATGTTTAACCCAAGGGGGAAAGGGGTCTAGGCTTCTTATCCCTTCATGAGGTAAATAAAGCCCTGTTTGAGGAGTTATGGTGGACATTTAGAGTTTAGGCTACTTGAATATGCAGCAAGTACATGTGGGATAAGTATTTTAAGAAGCTACACCCTGTAATAGCCAAAAACATTGGAGCCTCACATATTTGAAGAAAAATGATCAATAATAGAGATGAGGTGGAAGAAGAAATATGGTGGAAACCAAAGTTGTAAACTCTAGGTTTTGGTTTGACAACTGGACTAAGCAAGAGGCCATGTATTTCTTGGGAGACGAGATAGTCAAAGACGAAGATCCAGAAGTGAAGGATTTTATAATAAATGGATTATGGAATGAACAAAATTTTTGTGATTTCATATCAAAAGAGATGATGATACACATCATAGACACTACTAAACCCAAAATGAGACATGCCTAAGTCCTAATATCTCTTTTGATATATATTCTCCATCACGAAGATTACTGTTGTTTGTAATTTCTTTTGCATTTCTAATAAGCTCAATGTGGTGTTATAATCTTTTAGCTATTATTATTAGCTTTTGAAATAGATGTATGTATGAAGTTCAATGTTTAAATTATATATCTAAACTAATTAATTAAATATTTAAGTTAAACTAAAATCTTTTGAGATGGTTTTAAAATGTTAATATAATAAATATATACAAAATTATATATGATATATAAATTATTTTTTAATTATAAAAATGACAAAATTATTTAAAATGACTTAAAATATATTTAAAATTTTATAAAGTCAATTATTTCAAATCGTTTGAAATTTAAAAAACTCAATGATTAATTTATATATTGGAGGACCAAAATTGGGTGTCAACCATGTCCGACTAAGTTACTTGTTAAAATATTTAAGACTTAAATTGTAACATCCCGTCTTAGAAATAGTAGATTTATTAGAAAGAACTAATTTGGAAAAGCTAAATTGAGAATTTTGCAAACAATGATTAAGTTGTGAGGTTTTGGTCAACTTCAAACGACCATAACTCTCAGTAAATGATGAGTTAGGTGGCCATAAGATATAAAACGAAATGTATTTAAATCCTATTTCCAACGCCACCGAGATGACTAAGTTTCTACTTTTGAATGAGGGAGATATGCCTGTTTAAAGTTAGTATGTTCAGTTAAGAAAAGTTACCCAAATATACGAGGCGTAGCTTGGTCTTTTCCTTATCCCTTCACCTCATAACGTTCTTAGGAATTATTTAGGGGGTCTAAACTGATTTGGTTTAGTTTACACAAATTATGCTGGTATTTAAGAGAAAGAATTCAATAGGAGAAAAATCAAGGCATTCTTTGATATTCTTGCGGAATTAAAGGTCGTTTCGCCAAGGTTTGATCCCTAAAGAGGTATGTGATTTCACATAACGCTGGGTTCATTTACCCACACGCAAACCATGATTGTTTTTACAGCTTAATTTCTTTCACTTAGGCACAAAGTATTTGAGTTTCTTGATGAGTTTCATTGAAGTTTTTGTTCATAATCTTGGTTGTTGAGGTTTCGATATGTTATTGAGATAATCGTATGAGCTTTAAGGTTATTTTCAGTGTATTATCATGTACTATTGTTGGGTATTCGATCCTAAGTTATTGGGGAAGAAACCATTCGATTCCAGGCGAATTGGGGTTAAAAATGAGGAAGGAAAAAGTAGAGCAGAATGTGGCACGCAAATCCGCGTTGTGAACTTGCTCCCCCGGTGAAAAAAATTTGCCGAGAGGACTCAGCCTCCACTTTTTAAAAATTATTTCAGAACGAAGTATTTAAATCATCTCCACGTCGTGGACTTCCTCCCCCTAGCAATGTTTTTCGACCATTTCTCATGATTAACTATCTCAAATCACTTTTAATCATCATTGATATCCTCCCTATCACAAATCATAACCTTAAATTCATAATTTAAATTCAGCGTAGAGTTAAGAGTCAAGTCTAGAGAGTTATTCGAGTAATTTAAAGAAGACTTTTACAAATCTTCTAAATTTGTTTAATACTTAAGCATTGAGTTTAAGGAAGAGTAGAGTTGAGTTCATTTTTTTAAAATGATATATGGGACCTAAGTATTTCAAAAGAGTAAATGTTTTCACATTCAAGATGAGAGGAAACACCGACTTCCTTCTCATAAGAAATTTTGAGTACCATATTTTTTAAACGATAGACTGTTGAGCAATAATCTCAAACCACAGAGAAAGTCATGTACTTAAATATAAACTACATCAAAAATGATCATTAGCGGTACTTAATTCTTAATTGTCGCTTGTGATGCATTTTAGCAGCAATTCACACCATTTGTATATGTCCCTAAAGCCTTTAGCGACGTTGGTTCTAATGTCACTCAACTAATGCCACTAAAAATGTTAGCACACTTTATTATTGTCAATATTTATTGATGCTAAAAGTTGTTATTATTGTAGTGTTATGAGCTAGTTACATTTTGGGAGTAGTATTGAGCATCAATATGGAAACGAATTCTAATAACTCGAAGTATCCATAATCAATATAGCCAACATGGGTAGAAAGAGTCATACATTTTAGATAATTCATTGATGATTTTTAGCACAAATTAGTGGATCCACATAGTGAGTAGTCCTATACCCTGACAAAGTATAGGAAAGTTCTGTCAGCATGGGCGAGACATTGTATCATGAGATACTTCATAGTGATGGTTGTGGGTTAGAGAATCTTTCACAGAGTTACTTGTATTTTCATACAGAAACCTAAGTTACTATTGTCTTTTTTAAAACACTAAGTTGTTATCCACATGTTTTAATTTTTTTTATTCTGCATCTTTATTACTGCTTTATATTAAAATGAGTTTAGTTGAGCTGAGTTAAGACAGTTTTCACTTCCCTTTCAAGCTTATCCCTTGTTTTAGAATTCTACTCACGAACTTGTAAATTTCATGTACTTACTTCATTTGGCTGGAATCTTTTATGATATAGATACAGGTAAAAGGATAAACGTCTAGCGCTTCGTTGATCCTGTTGAGCTTTAGAGTTATTGGTGCACCTACTTGCTTTCCTGAGGCCCCCCTATTTTTTATGTTTCAGTTATTATAGTTTCTAGGATGATCGAGAGTCTTGTACCAACATCTCTCATATTATTACGGATTTATAGATAGATAGACAGTAGTTCATGAGTCCTTTCGTTTTAAGTTGTTAATGCCTTAAAGACTTGAGTTGCCTCATTGGCTAGTAAATGTCTCTTTTAAGACATTTTGTGTTTATGGCATGAGTTTATCTTCTGAGACTATTTCATGTAAGTTAAGTCTTCTACTGAGTAGTATTCAGGCTTAGAGTTCGCTTGGGGCCAACAATGGTTCTTCAGTGTCAGTTGCATTCAGGGTGTAGGCTCAGAGCGTGACAATTTAGGTTGAATATAAAATATCAAATTAAAGTGATTTAAAACCTCTTTCCAACACCACCTATTTTCCTACATTTTGAGTTCAGATGAGGGATATATGCTCGTTTGAAGTCAGCCAGTTCAGTTAAGGAAATTTACCGGAATTAATGAGCGGTATTTTTGTCTTTTCCTTTCCCATAAGCTTTAAGCATGTTTAGTAATATTTTAGCGATCTAAACTGATTTGGGTCAGTTTAAACAATCTTGAAATACTCATAGGTTTTAAGAGGAGTTAGAGAAATGAGAGAAGGTTTTTGGCGTTCGTCGAGGAATATTGCCAAGGGTTTGATCCCTAAGAGGTATGTAAGTTATTCATAATGATGGGTTCGTTCAACCAAATATCTGTCACGAGTTGCTTGAGTTAATTTCGTCCATGATAATCCATGTATGAGGTTCTTGATTAGTTCTTAAAATTTCATTGGCAAATCTTTATTATTGAGATTTTGATGAGTTATTTTTCAGATGAATAGGAGTTTGAGGGTTGTTTATGAGTGGATTTTAGTTTACTAATGTTGGATATTCTAATTTAGGAGAGTTTGGAAGAAATCATTCAATTCTAGGTTAATTAAGGCCTAAAATAGAAGAAGAAAATATGTTGGAAAAATTATGAATAAAAGCTGGCGTGCCACGCCAGCAGAGCACTAGGAAATATGGTATGTAGCTTAGGGGCTGCACCCCGCTCCACTATGTGCACTAGGATTGCCTGTCTCGCCTATTTTTCTGTCAGTTGTCCCGTTGAGTTCTTTAAAAGTATCTCTTTACTCTTTTCTGATTCGAACTACCTACACCTAAATGTCAAGATTTTCTTCTTAACATGAATCAGAGCCATTGAATTCGTAATTTAAGTTCAAGGTAGAGTTAAGAGTGAAGTCTTGAGAGTTCTTTTCAGTCAATTCGATAAGTTTTTACAATCTTTTAAAACTTGTTTTAAAGAATTAAGTACTTGAGTATGAGGATGGTGAGAATATAGTTTCATTTATTCAAAATGAATATATGCGAACTAAGTATTCCCAAGAGAAAATGTTGTTACATTTAAAATGAGGAAACCCCGATTTCCAAATGACATGAGAAGTTTTGAGTATAATCTCTTTTAAGAGAATATTTTGAGTAATAATTTGAAAGTTGAGCATGAGGAATTTTTTTAAAACATATGAGTTGTGTATATTTCAAGAGTAGTATTGAGTTATGATATGAGGACGAGTTCAAACAACTCAAAGTGCTCATGAATCATGTAGTCAATATGGATTGAAAAGGGCCATACTTTTTAGAAGATTCCTTATTAATTTTTGAGCATAACTTAGTGGATCCACTTAGTTGAGAATGTCCTATACTCCAGCAACGTATTCGACAGTTCTGGCAGCTTGGGCAATACATTGTATCATAACATAGCTAATAGTGATCGTTGTCGGTTAGAGCCTCTCCAAAATTGATCTGTATTGTATCTTTACATACAGACTAATTTATTATTGTATTTTTAAGGAAAAATACATAAAAGAAACCTTGGAGTTGGTTGGACAACTTACTTAAGTATTGAAACTAAACGGACATTTAAATACCCCCCTTAACATTTTTGAAATGAATTCAAAACCACAGTGATATTTTTAAGTATACCACTATCATTCGCTACATCATAGCCATGTAAGTACCAAAACATAGCCATGTTATCACTACAACATAGCCATGTCAGAACCACGTCATTGATCAATTTTTTATTAATTATTTTCACAATTTTTTGTTTAACACTTATTAAAGTTACTTTACACTAAGTGATTAATTACATATGAATTTTATAAAATTCAAATTTAAAATGTGGATCCATTTTTGTTTTCCCATCCCCATCCCCATCCAACCTATTTTATTTCCCCCATACCCAGCCCCCACCCACCCCTTTTACTTATTTCTTCTTCCTTCTGCGTCACCATCTCTATCTCTTAACTATTCATTTTTTCCTCTTCATATTTTCAATGATCTCCACCACATCTTATGTTTCTCCTCCTTTATTCATCTTATTCGGTGAACCAACAAGTTTATTTAGCTCCTATTAAATTTGACAAAATTTATAGGTGTGAAATCTACATAAAAAAAGAATACAACACAAGGAATTCCGAGGATGTAGATATTTGATGCCATATTCTTATTTATGGAGCCAATGAGTCACCACGTCCAAAACAATCAATTTTCAAGGTCAAACGAGCCCCATAGCAGGTAAACCCCCCATTTTGCCGATTGTCGTGTACTATAGTCCACCATCTTTTTTGGTTATCAAGAATTTTGAGATAGTTTTTGCCATAAATATACACGGACATCAGTTCAGACCTTATTAATGGAGCTGGTTGGTCACAACGGCAAAAATGACCCATTTTAAAGGTCAAATGAACCCAGAGCAGGTAAATCCAGTATTTTGCTGATTTTTGTGTGATATAGTCCATTATCTTTGGTGATCATGAATTCCGAGATCATTTCCCAAATATTTACACGGACGTCTATAAATACCTTATCTCTCGACCCTGTTTGTCACCACAGCCAAAACAACCCATTTTTAAGGTCAAACAAGTCCTAAAGCAGGTAAACCTCCAATTTTGCCAATTTTCGTGTATAATTATCCACTATATTTTTTGGTTATCCGAAATTCTGAGATCATTTTTGCCAAAAATTTACACTCACGTTCGTTAAGACCTTATATGGAACTGTTTGGTCACCACAACCACATTGGCCTATTTTGAAGGTCAAACGAGCCCTAAACCATCAAATTTATTTATGAAAAGATAGAGAAAAAAATAAACATTAGTGACAACCTGAATTTCAATTTCCTCGAAATTTGGAGAGCTCCCTAGCATGGAAAGAGAAAGGAAAGCTCAAAAATTTGTCCAAGAGTAATCAAATATATTAATAGGCGTTTGAGACAGTTAAGAGCTGATGGAAGCCATGTTGGTATAAATTCAGTTGATCAATTATCGACCTACGAATAAAATAATAAAAATCAAGATACCAAAAAGAAAAGTACATGCATGGAAATACAAGTAAAATGAAGGAACATTATTTCAAAATTATCCCAGCCGAAATACTCAAGAGTAAGAATAGACGAAAAAATATTGTCAAAATTATTTGTTACCTCTAGAACTAATCCTTTAGGCTCATCGAGAACATTGTAAAGAAGAGGAACATTTTCTAGATATATCAACTGTATATCACCGCGAAAGACAAATGACCTTAGGTTAGGAGCATTAATACTCATAAGTTACGGATTGTGCATGTCTTTTAGCATTAAATCCTCAAGCAACGGTCAATTAGAGATCAAACATTCAAACGTATCACAAGATAATGTTACAAATTTTAATTTTTTAGGTTAATCAACTAAATAAATCTCTGAAAGAAGCATGGAAAATGTATTTTACATCCCATGAGATACAAATGCCTCAATGCTGAACAATAACAAAAGAAGTAAGGGATCTTGTATGGTGGATAAGTAAATGGAAGTCTAATGACGAAATGTTGAATGAAATTTTTGTCGAGCAAATGTACCAAACGATCAACATTACAACATACTTTTAGAATAGCAATGTCATCGGTACTTTTCAATGTTGTTCCTATATGAAACCTGAAGAAACAATCAAGAATTGAAATAAATCCAATGGTAAGTGATGTCAAGTCCTCTGGTGTTTCCCAGTCTGTTTGATCAAAATTTAACCTTTGGAATTTAAAGGCAAGAATATTGCCAATCCATAGAAAGTGTACTAGTTCTTACCACATCTCGAAAAGACAACCTATTTAGAATGTCTTCGATTAAATGAATGGCAAGGTTGCTTAGTCGATCAGGAGAAGGTAAATGTAGTCTTTGTTCATCTGGAGGCATCATAATCTGTAGAAAGTAAACAAGATTATCATTGGTAAGGTCAGAGTATATGCTACACGAACAACAAACAAATCTGCCTAACCTTATTCAACTGACATGTCACAACTCTAACAATAAAAGAAAAGGTGCATAATTTGTAGATTGAATTTGCTTTGATTTCTTTAATTTGCAACTCTTGATGTAAAAATGTCTGGTTTAGGTTAAATCAAATACATATAAAGTATTTTTGTATAGAATTTTAAGAAAACTTAGAAGTTTAAATTACTTATGTTATACTTCTTGTAGTAGAAAATTATAATATTGTGTACTTACATCAAAACACTAAATGAATGACATGTGTTTATCGTAACATTATAAAACAATCGATAACATTTGACACTTTCTTCAACACTAAAGGAGTCATTTGGTATTATATATAAAAATCGTATTTGTATTATGTTTTATTACAATGGTTGACTGTAAATTTAACTATGGTACAAATAATACTAGTATTACAATTAACTTTTTTTGGGATATATGACCCCAAACATTTGTGCTACAAGAAGCTGAAAATATTAATTTTGTGAACTACAAACTTAATTTCAATATTTTGGTGAAAGGCGACTTAGAAGACTGTCATGGCTTCAGCTGCCTCTCCGTAGTAACAAACCGTGGGAGATTTAAACCTTACCAAAGACCTATGCATCTCTTATGAACTATAATCCTACAACACTGACCAAAACAATCTTGAAACCTATTTTAATTAATACACAGGGAACCAACTGTCCGTTTTACTTTTAAGGAATTAGATGAGATGCCGTTGAAGAGGGACTTCATCAAGCTGTAGTAATGAAGCTTTCCTATGGTGCAGCTAGCTTACACGAACTGAGAAAATTAATTTCAAAACAATTGGTAATCAAACGACGTTGTTTAATTGGCTCGCTTGCAGAACGACATCTTGTAATTCGTTGTGATCTTTATGAAGATTTTTGCTCTGTTCTTTCAAAACAGGTTGGTGATCTTCAATTTAATGGGGAGCAACATCTGTTCTGTAACTTTACATGGACACAAAACTTGAACCCTAATGAAGAGACTTCAAAATCTTTGGCGTGGGTTTAGCTACCTTAATTGCCGCCAAATCTTTTCGCTAGAAGACCTTTGTTATCCATTGCATCGGCTATTGGTAAGCTAGTAGCCAGATAAATCCACTCAAGATAGGAATCTACCTAGAACCGCTAGAGTTAAGGTCATTCTTGATCTTATGGAAAAACATCCCAAACGAGTAAGGATGCCCTTTTTGGATGAACAATCTGGTAAGCTCGTTGAACACTGTCAACAGATTCTATTTGATAATCTTCCTTTGTATTGTACCTATTGTAATCACAAAGGTCATGAAGATGCTGATTGGCGACTAATGATCCAAAAAAAATGGAGAGAGGGTAATCATGATGACATCGGGCAGCAAAGGTGACAAAATAAATAATGTGGAACAATTGCAGGGTGATGCACCAGACTTCTTGAATAAAAAAAAAGAAACTAAAGTATGTAATGATATGGATAATGCAAGTAATGTGAACAGAACACTGAATATCGATTCTATGCAGCACCTAACTACTGAAAATAGTGGCAATACAAGGCTAGTATTAGTTGGTCAAAGGTTAGTCCAGTAGGAACTTATGGTGCCTTAAAAAAAGGTTCAGGAGGGCCTTTTTATGCCTTGACCAGAGTTTCAATCGTTAAACATCTCTGGAAAAAGTTTTGCTGATGCTATGAAAACTACAGATAAGGACAAAGAATATCAAGAAGGCGATACATGTGTAGTTTCACGTGAATGTCAAGTTGGTTCGAATGCAGATAGAAGGGTCGTGAGTGAACCTGCAGATACAACAAAGGATAAGATTGAATATCAAGAAAAGACAACCAATTCAAAGGCTTTTGTTGTTGCCGTCGCATGTCACTTCTGGAAAGCTATTAACTTAAGATGTAGCCATTAACACAACACCTTTTGTGTCACAAATAAAATAATTTGGACAATCTAATACAGTTGATAAAGCATGGGTAACAATTGATGTTGGAGCTCAAATTGTTTCTCTAGGAGCCTCTTCAAATTAAGCTTCATCTTGCTCCTAAGTTGAATACGGTTAACTGACTCTCATATTCTACCGATTGTTTCAATCTCTCAAGTTACTTAGACAAATTATTTTAGGGGGGAAAAAGGTGTTACAAGTGAGAGTTGATAGAGCAACCGGATGGAAGAAAAGGATGACCATGTCGCAACCCATAAAAAATTGAGCCTTGAAGCACCAATATTTGTTCCTACGGGTAGTGGCATTACCAGTGATTCATCCCCATTACATATAGGGAGACAATTGGTTTTAACAAGTACTAATGTTCAAGAAGTTTCAGTTAGTAACAAAGAGCTTCTTGATACGTTGGTGAGTTCTAATATTAAAAAGTTAAATTCTCTTACGCCTATTAACACAGATTTTGGTAGTAGTTCTTTGTCCACAAATAGATTTGCTAGCCTACAAGATGAGGAAACCTTTAGGAAAGTGAAGAAGAGGATATGTTGAACTATTGTTTTGCAAATGCACCTAAGGATGCATAAATTTGTTCTAGTCAACAACGCAACAATCAAAAGAAGCATGGAAGAAAAAATAGATGGGATGGTAAGATGACTGAGGAGTTTGTTCCAAGGCCCCTATCGATGCGACTGGTAAAGCAGAATCATATGACAATGCCAACAACTTTAACGAAATCCAATAAATCTAAGATGATTTGATGAACTATCAAAAGTTGTTAAACAGATTTGAAGAGGAAGAAAAGAGGAAAACACTTCAGATTTCTTTAGATGGGCAATCTATCTTTGTTAGTTCATACTTTTGTAAAATGAAGTTTGTGTTTAATTACTGAATATTGTTATGGCTTTTATACTTTCGTACTACTTGAGCGTCCTTATCTGTAATATCATCATAGAGTGTATTTTAAATTTTGTGATGATCATAGAATACTTAGTTCTCTCTAGCTCTTATTTTCTTCATGCGGGTTAATTAGTAGAGGTATTGTACCTCATTAGAATGGGTAAGGTAAGGTCTAGCACCTCTTGCGTGTACTTATCTCTGTTGAGGTTTTCTTTTAATTATACCAATAATGAAAGGCCGCTAGACACTGTCTAGTGGTATAAAAATAAATAAAAAATATAATTTGGTGAAAGAGAACAAAAAAATACATCATGAAATTTTAATTTATGTATAAACTATTAATAATAATACAAAAATCATGTGAAATAATAATATTTTGTTAATTCAAATATTCATATCCAAACCCTTAATTAGCATAAAACCATCGAGAAATGAATGATAAATCAGATTACTACAGTTAAAAGTTTTTTTGATAACTGAACAAGGTGATATTCATTATTCACAACTAAGTCAAAAGTCCATATGTCTTTAGTCTATGTTTTCTCAAGATAGCATAATTAGAATTTCACAAATATTTTACTTTTTTCTTAATAGTGTAATTATTTGGAAAACTATACTTTTTCTTAATAGTGTTATAATTTGAAAAATTACAATCTTAAGAGGATACAAGTTTGAAATAACTTAATGTTGTTGCTACCATCACTACAAGAAACACAACCTCTAAGGAAGGAAATGTATGGTCCCAGAAAGTCCAATTCTGGTCCCAAATAGTCATTTGGGATGGGAAAAAGAGGGTCGCCACCCATCCATCTTCGCTAAAGGTCAATTGGGAGGGGTCACTTTTACTAGTCACTAAATGTTTTTAAGGACAGAATTAGAGAAGGTCGCAAAAATATATTTTAGAGACTAGATATCTCGTCGCAAATAGATAATTTTCTTCTTTGAAAACTTGTCATTTTTGGGCGTTAAATCCTTTTAGAGAAAAGCAACAAACTTTTCCTAGATTACTCTTTAGGGCCGATCAACTACCTCATCCTAAAATACATTTTTTTTGACGTACAATCATGTCGCCCAATATTATTTTTCACAACAAGAACCACCTCGTCCTAGTTGAACCTTTAGGGACAAGAAGTTGTATCATCCTAGATTAAACTTTTAGATACATGTACCTATGTCGTCTTAGAAGAACTTTTAGAGACGAGTAAAATTTTTGGACTTAATTAACCATCGCTTATTCTTGATCTTCCTTTCACACATGTATTTTGGCACTGCTACGTTAAATTTCCATAAAAAGGCTTATATTAATATAAAAATAGGTAAACATCCCGTGGTGTAAGTGTAAATTTTTAAATACAAAAATAAAACTTAGAAAATTGACAACATCCCGAGCTTGATTATGATTAAATGCTGCGCATAACATTCCTAGCAAAATAATAATGGTCGTTTGCTTCTTCTTAACTGCATCCTGAGTTGTAATTTGAATTTTCCAAAAAGAACTCTAAAGAAAACCAAGGGCTATCCAAATATACCAACAATCTGCAAGAGCATAAGAAGATTTGTTTAATTAAACTCTGAAATGCATTCACAAAGAATCCAAATCTATATCAGAAGCACAAAATTCAGTAATATAAGCTAGTACAAATGGACAAACTCTCCCCCAAAAGATTTATATTCTTTTTTAGGGGAAACAACTTACTGCGGAGGAACTAAACAAGCACATGATATCACTGGTTCAGGAAGTCATGAGCATGATATTATTATTGCAGGGGAAATAAATAGCTATCACTATTTTCTTTTAATCATTTATCCTTGTAGGAGTCAAAGTATCTCAAATTGTGTGCCTGCAATCGTACATGTAGAACATGAAAAAAAAAGATAGAGAAGGCAATAATCTTTTAAACAGTTCTAATGATACATGTTTTGTACTGGACTGTTAAGGAATTTAGTTTTGAAACTTGGTGCTTTTTTCGACTCTCTTTTGAATATTCTTAAGAGCCTGAACAATAGGCTTATTCTTCACATAAGTAGAGTACAAGTATCCTCTCCATTTATTCCATAACTCATCAATCCTAATATATGATCATGGTGATCATTAAAGTTAACACTCTCAAAATTAATCGTACAATAAATAATATGTGAGTTTAAACAAAAAAGGAGAGTAAACATTGTGCATTTACTTGAAACAGTGGTTCATTGTTACCTCGATAGCTGCCCACATGTGACCCAACCTCTGCTGCTTAATGTTACTCTATGATGATGCTCCAAGGTGACACATATTATTGTCACAGATTTTTTTCCCCAAATCCTCAAAAACATATTGCTATTTTTCGAACTGTTCGATTATTGTAATATTTTACTTGCAGCTTCTTTCCAGCTACAAGTGATGCTTCTTCTTTACACTTGTTGCTCCCTCGAACTCTTTCTACCTTTCTAGGATTAGATGGTCCTATAGTTTTATAATATATCAAGAACTGTAGGAATAAAAATTAGTTGGACAGACTGATAGTGCATGAATTTGTAAATGTTCGTACCTGTTTCAGTTTTTTGGGAGGCTTACATAACTTGATCAGTAAAACAAGATGATTTAGTTTAGCGTGTTTTCTTTCTGAAGGACCAGTGTATTCTTATCAATTGATTGCAATTATGGAGTAGAAAGATTTAGGTGTTTGATCCCGCCCCTTTCCTATTGCATCTCGAACCAAGAAGTCATATTATAAAAAATTTGGCATTTATTTTCTGTTATACATGGAATAAAACATACAACAGATTTTTTAAAAATTGCTTTACTTGATTAGTTAATGAACGAAAGGGAGTATGAAATTGACTAGGAGACATGGTGGAGTTTTTATGTCCATCTCCTCGTCTCTTACCAATAGCACCTAAAAAATGACACGTTACAAGTAAAGCTATGTTATTTGTCGCAGTTGTAGTAAACATGCCAAAGTAGAAAGATTGCAGAAAATTGAGATATCATCCTGTATTATTTGTGACACACGTAATAAAACAATAAAACACCTCTTCTTTAAATGGAATATCACAAAGATCTGGTTCAAAATGTTCAGCTGTATAGGTGAATTAAGAGTGGTAGTTAACTGGCAGGGAGAAGTCGTATGGGCAACAAAATGGACAAAGAAAAACTCAAGAAAAGGGAGCATCTTCAGTTGCAACTTTGCGATGGTAGCTGCAATAATATTGAGGGAAAGAAATATGAAGAGATTCCTAGGTCACCACTACGAGGAGTCTTGAGTAGAAAGAGAGATCGATGTACACATGCACACAAGAGGGAGAATTCTGAAGGCTTGACAGGCAGCCTATTACACACTTCATGAATCTCTTCCACGAGAGGAGAAAGTCATACTAGTGGGTTTTAATCTTTGTGGTTTTAATCTTGGACTTGTTCTGGAAAAATACCCACAAAAGATGTATGTTGTTGTTTTCTTGTCTGCCTGTATGCCTGATTCTATTCACATATCCTCCAATATATTAAATCAGGTGAGTATAATATACTACTAACTACTTCCGTTTATAAAAGAATGAATTAGTTATGGATTCTTTCTATATAGACAAGTAAAAATGGATACAATGAGTTAAAGTTTTGTCGTTCTTGCAGTTTAGATATGCCATTGTGCATATATAGTTATATCAGGTAAGCTCATAACTATTTTAGGTAATACATACAGCCTGGCTATAGTTCAATAAATAAATAATTTTATGATATGACAACAATAATTGAAGGAAAGGAAATTGTGTCATTTCAGTTTTTATACACGGGAATTAACCTTTCGATGTGATGTGCTGAGTAGTTGTTTTAACTTCTTGGATGTATTGCTTAAATATATCAGTAGATTGAAAAAGTAAACTCTTACCTGGAATTTTTCTAACAACATAAGACCTTGTCCTCGTCCTCGTCCTTTACCAATTTCCTGTGGCGTGACAAATGAGTATCTGATAGTACTCTTTATAATTGATCCATCCTCATTTTCAGTTTTAATATTAAACTTGCAAAAAGAGGCAGAAGTAGAGAATACATCAAAAAAATTAAGAATTGATCAGATAATCCTAGAGAAAAAGAATTTTTCAAACTAGTAGTGTAACTCTAACAAATCAAACAAACAGAATATGACAATATCATCTCTTAATAGAGGAGGTTGTCCTGATCAGTTTCGAACAAACAAAAATAGTGGTTAAGTTTCACGAGAGTGGAAGAATATATTGTTCAACTATTACAACGTATTTTCTTGAAAAATCTCAAGTTTAAAAAGTCTTGAAACCTAAATGACACTATCATTGTTTCTTCCTACTATGTACAACATATACAAGAGAAAATTATCATCAGTTCTATTATTTCGTTTATCTTTCATGATCTCAACTAAGATTCCTCGTGAAAATCTGATTGATTCTGTATGAAGACACTATGATATAAGAAGAAAACAATCAACATATTAAATTTATAGAAGAAAAAAATAACTCATGAAATAGGAGGAATAACATAGATACAAGTAGACGAAATCAGAGAACTAGTTGAAAACACAAATGAATGTTTAAGGATCTATTAGAATATATCTTCTTGAGAGATATCGAAACTATAACTTTTTGACTTTCAATATGCAGCACAACATTAGGTAATTTGCATCAGCTCTATAGGGTTTACATGGACGTCCGTGTAAATTTATGCTAAAAATAATCTCGGAATTCCGGATCATCAAAAAAATGGTAGACTATAGAACACGAAAATCGGCAAAATTGGAGATTTTCCTGTACTAGGGCTCGTTCCCTTAAAAATGGGATATTTTGGCCATGGTGACCAACCGTTTCCTTACATAAGGTCTTAACAGACATTCGTCTAAATTTTTTGCGAAAATCCTCTCGATATTTTGGGTTACCAAAAAAATGGTTGATTATAGCACACGAAAATCGACAAAGTGGGGGGTTTGCCTGCTCAAAGGCTCGTTTGACCTTGATAATGAGTTGTTTTGTTGTTGTGAAAATAGACTCCATATATAAGGTTTTAACGAACGTCCTTATAAGTTTTTGGCAAAAATGATCTCGAAATTCTGGATCACCAAAAAAACTAGTGGATTATAGCACATGAAAATCAGAAAAATAGGGGGGGGGGAGGGGTGACTACTCTTGGGCTTTTTAGACCTTGAAAGTTGGTTGTGTTGGACATGATGACCAACCGGCTTCATAAATAAGATTTTAACGGATGCCCTTGTAAATTATTTTTAAAAAATAATATCGAAATGTTGGATCAACAAATAGATGATGGACTATAGCACACGAAAATTGAAAAAATTGGGGGTTTGCTTGCACTGGGCTCGTTTAACCTTTAAAATGAGTAATTTTAGTCGTGGTGACCAACCGACTTCATAGATACGGCATTAACAGAGGTCCGTGAAATTTTTTGGCAAGATTAATCTTGGAATTCCAGATTACTTAGAAAGATGATGGATAATAGCACACGAAAATTAGCAAAATGAGGGGTGGGGGTGTTTGCCTACTCTAGGATCGTTGAACCTTGAAAATTGTCCATTTTGGCTGTGGTATCCATCTATATCAACAAATAAGGTCTTAACGGACATCCGTGAAATAGTTTGGAAAAACATATCTCAGAATTCTTGATCATCAAAAATAATGGTGGACTATTGAACACAAAAATTGGAAAAATTGGGGGTTGCCTTCTCTTGCGATTGTTTAACAATAAAAATTGGCTGTTTTGGTCGGGGTGACCAACCGAATCCATAGGTAAGGTCTTAAAAGACGTTCGTATATATTTTTGAAAAAAATCATCTCGGAATCCGGATCAACAACAAAGATGAATGACTATAGCACATGAAAATTAGAAACATAGGGGGTTTGCCTTCTCTAGGTTCGTTTAACATCTAAAATGAGTCGTTTTGGTCGTGGTGACCAATCGACTTCATAGATAAGGTCTAACGGACATCCGTGTAAAATATTGGCAAAAACAATCTCAAAATTTTGGATACCCAAAATTGATGGTGGACTATTGTACACGAAAATCGATAAAATAGGGGGTTTGCCTTTTCTCTAGGTTCGTTTGACCTCTAAAATGAGTCGTATTGGTTGTGGTGACCAATGGAATTCATAGATAAGGTCTAACGGACATCCGTGTAAATTTTTGGCAAAAAATCTTGAAATTCTAGATACCCAAAAAAGATGGTGGACTACTGTACACGAAAATCGACAAAATAGAGGGTTTGCCTTCTCGAGGTTCTTTTGACCTCTAAAATGACTCGTTTTAGTCGTAATGACCAACAGACTTCATAGATAAGGTCTAACGGACATCCGTGTAAATTTTTGGCAAAAATAATCTTGAAATTCTAGATACCCAAAAAAGATGGTGGACTATAGCACATGAAAATCGGTAAAAAGGGGGTAGGGATATGAGAGGGTTTGCCTGCTCTGGGGCTCGTTTGAGATTGAAAATGGTTTGTTTTGGAAGTGGTGACCAACCCTCTACACAAATAGGTTTTTAGCAGAGTTCGTGTAGATATTTGGAAAAATCATCTCGGAATTCTTGATCTCCAAACAAGAATGGTGGAATTGCACACAAAAAATCAGCAAAATGGTGGTTTTGCATTCGCTAGGATCATTTGACCTTAAAATTGGTTGTTTTTGTCGTGGTGACCAACCGCCAGCATATATAAGGTCTTAACGGAGTTCCATATAAATTGCTTGCTTGGAGCTCGTTTGACCATGAAAATATCTCGTTTTTGTTGTGGTGACCAACCAGCTCTATGTATGAGGTCTTAAAAGACCTTCATTTAAATATTTGGAAAAAATTATCTCGGAAATCCGAATATCCAAAAATGATGGTGGACTATAGTACACGAAAATTGGTAAAATGTGGGGTTTGTATTGGACTCGTTGGAACTTGAAAATAGGATGTTTTAGCCGTGGTGACCAACCGGTTTCATAGATATGTTCTAGACTGAATTTTGTGTAATATTTTTGCATTTCTGATTTCCGGATGAACAAAAATGATAGTAGACTATGAACACAAAAATCGATCAAATGGGGGATTCGCCTGCTTGGAGCTCGTTTGACCTTGAAAATGAGTCGTTTTGGTCGTTGTGACCAACCGTCTCCTTAGGTAAGGTCTTAATAGAGGTCCATGTAAATTTTTGGAATATTAATTTCGAAATTTTGGATCACCAAAAAATATGGTGGACTATAGCACATGAAAATTGGTAAAATGGGGGTGGGGGGGGGGTTTGCTTGTTCTGGGCTCGTTTGAGCTTGAAAATATATCATTTTATCTGCGGTGACCAACTGTCTCCACAGATAAGGTCTTAATAGACGTCAATGTTGATGTTTGGAAAAAATAATCTCGAAGTCCAGATCACCAAAAAAAAGATTGGTTAACTATTGCACACGAAAATCGACAAAATGGGGGGTTTGCCTTTTATGGGATAATTTGACCATGAAAATTTGCTATTTTGGTCGTAGTGATAAACCGGGTCCATATTTAAGTTTCTAACGGAGTTCCAAGTAAATTTTTGGGAAAAATCATTTCGGAATTTCAGATCACCATAAAAAATATGGTGGACTTTAGCACACAAAAACTGCAAAATGGCGGATTTGCTTGCTTTGGGCTCGTTTGACCTTGAAAATGAGTTGTTTTGGATGTGGTGACCAACCGACTCCATAGATAAGGTCCTAATGGAATTCCATGTAATTTTTTGGATAAATCAGCTCGAAATTTTGGATCCCCAAAAATATGGTGGCCTATTGCACACGGTAATAAAAAAAATAGGGGATTTTCCATTTTTAAGCGTCTTTTGATGTATAAAATGGGTGTCATTTCGGCCGTAGTGACCAACCGACTCAATGGATAAGGTCTTTGCAGATGTCCACGTAAATTTTTGGTAAAAATTATCTCAGAATTCTAGATCACCTAAAAAGATGGTGGACTATTACCAACGAAAATCGATAAAATAGGGGGTTTACCTACTCATGCTTGTTTCACCTTGAAAGTGGGTGATTTTGGACGGGGTGACCAACCGGATCCATAGATAAGGTCTTAAAGGACATTCATATAAATTTTTGACAAAAATCATGTCGGAATCTGGATCAATTAAAAAGATGGTTGACTATACATACGAAAATGGGTAAAATGGGGGGTTTCCCTACTCTAGTGCTTGTTTAACCTTGAAAATCAGTCATTTTGGCCATAGTGACAAACCGAATCATACATATGGTGTTAATGTACTTCCATGTAAATTTTTGGCAAAAATTATTTGGGAATTGCAAATCACCTAAAAAGATGGTAGTGCACACGAAAATCAGCAAAATGGGGTGGGGGGTTTACTTGCTCTGGGGCTCGTTTGACCTTGAAAATGGGTTTTTATGTCCATGGTGACAAACCAGATACATATATAAGGTCTTAAAAAAATCCCATGTAATTTTTTTGCAAATATCATCTTGGAATTCCGTATCAACAAAAAAGATGGTGGATTATGCATTTGAAAATCGACAAAATTGGGGTTTTTCATGCTTTGGACTCGTTTGACCTTCAAAATGAGTCGTTTATGTCGTGGTGACCTACATACTCACTATAAAAGGTCTTAAAAAACTTTCGTGCAAATTTTTGGTGAAAATCATCTCATAATTTTGGATCACCAAAAAAATGGTGGAATATAGCATACGAAAATCGGCAAAATGGGAGGATTGCGTTCTTTGGGCTCATTTGACCTTGAAAATAGGTCGTATAGTCTGTGTTAATCAACCACTTCATAGATAAGGTCCTAATGGACGTCCGTATAATTTTGTGGCAAAAATTATCTTGTAATTCTGGATCACCAAAAAAATGATTGACTAGCACATGAAAATCAGCAAAATAGGGGGTTTGCCGTCTGTAGGGTATTTTTGACCTTGAAAATAGTAATTTTTGGCTGTGATGATAAATCGGCTCCACAGATAAAGTCTAAATGGTCTTTAATGTAAATTTTTGTCATAAAACTTCATGGAATTCCAGATCACCGAAAAAGATTGTGAACTGTAGCACACATAAATCGGCAAAAATAAGGGGTTTGTATACTCTGGGGCTCGTTTGACCTTGAAAATTTGTTGTTTGGCCGCGCTTACCAACCGTATCCATAGTTATATTATTAAAGGACTTTCATGTAAATTATTGGACTAAAACATCTCGGAATCACGAATCGCCAAAAAAGATGGTGGACTATAGTACAAGAAAATCGGCAAATTTGGGAGGTGTTCTTGCTTTTGGGGCTCATTTGACCTTTAAAATGAGTTGTTTTGTACGTGGGGACAAACCAGATATATAGATAAGGTCTTAAAGTATGTCCGTGTAAATTTTTGGCAAAAATCATCTTGATATTATGGATCACCAAAAAATATGGTGGACTATAGTACACTAAAATTGGCAAAATGGGGGGGGGGGTTTGCTTGCTCATAGACTCGTTTGATCTTGAAAATTGGGCCGATTTGGCCGTGGTGACCTTCAGGCTCGATTTATAAGGTCTTAATATACATCCGTGTAGATATTTTGTAAAAATCATCTAGAAAATCTGGATCACCAAAAAAGATGATTGACTATAACATACAAAAATTGATAAAATGAGAGATTTTCCTTCTCTAGGCTTTTTCAATCTTTAAAATCGGCTGCATTGGCTGTGGTGACGAACCAAGTTCATATATAATATCTTAATGTACGTCCATTTTATTTTGGCAAAAATCATCTCGAAATTCTTGATCACCAAAAAGATGGTGGACTATAGAATATGAAAATCGGTAAAATAGGGGGTTTGATTGATTTATGGCTCGTTTGATCTTTTAAATGGGCCGTTTTGGACGTGGTGACCAACTGGATCCATTGATAAGGTATTCATGAATGTTTCTATAAATATTTGGAAAAATCATCCTGGAATTTCGGATCACCAAAAAAGATGGTGGACAACACACGAAAATCGATAAAATGGAAGATTTTCTCGCTTTGGGCTCGTTTGACCTTGAAAATGGGTTGTTCTAGCCGTGGTGACCAACCAACTCCATAGGTAAGGTTTTAATGGAATTCCATGTAAATTTTTAGCAAAAATCATCTCGGAATCCTTGATCATCAAATATGATGGTGGGCTACAACACAAGAAAATCGGAAAAATCAGGGGTTTGCCTGCTCTGGGAAAGTATGACCTTTAAAATGGGCCTTTTTAGCCATGTTTACCAACCATATCCATAGAATAGGTATTAACATACGTTTATGTAAGTTTTTGGCAAAACTCATCTCAGAATTTCAATCACCAAAAAAGATGGTGGACTATAGAACACGAAAATCGGCAAAAATGGGGGTTTTGCTTGCTCTATGCTCATTCCTTGAAAATGAGTCATTTTGGTCATAGTGACCAATCGATTTCATATAAGGTCTTAATGGACATCCTTGTAAATGTTTTGCAAAAATCATCTTGGATATTGTGATCACCAAAAAAGATGGTGGACTATGGCAAATGAAAATCGGCAAAATAGGGGGTTTGACTACTCTGGGTTGTTTGACCTTAAAGTGGGTCATTTTCGCGGTGGTGACCAACCAGCTCAATAGATAAGGTCTTAACGGATGTTCGTGTAATTTTTTGGCAAATATCATATCAAAATACCAGATAACCAAAAGAGATGGTGGACTATATCACACAAATACCGGTAAGATGATATATTTGCCTGCTTTGGGCTCGTTTAACCTTTAAAATTAGTTGTTTCTAAACGTGGTAACCAACTGGATCCATAGATAAATTCTTATGTATGTTCGTGTAATCTTTGGCAAAATCATCTCAAAATTCTTGATCAGACAAATAAATGGTTGACTATAGTTGACGAAAATCGATAAATTGGAGGGTTTGCCTTTTCTAGGCTCGTTTGACCTGGAAAATGAACTGTTTTGGCACTGTTGACAAACCGACTCCATTGATAAGGTCTTAGCGTACTTCTGTGTAAATTCTTTGCAAAAAGCATTTCAGAATTCCAGATCACCAAAAAAGATGGTGGACTATAATATACAAAAATAAGCACAATGGGTGGTTTGCCTTCTCTAGGCTCGTTTTACCTTGAAAATGGACCATTTTTGTCTTGGTGACCAATCGACTCCATAGATAAGGTGGTATCGGACTTCCATGTAATTTTTTTTGGCAAAAATCATCTAGAAAATATGGATCACCAAAAAATATTATGGACTATAGGACACAAATATCGATAAAATGGAGTTTGGCTGCTCTGGGGCTCGTTTGACCTTGAAAATAAGTCATTTTTATTTCTCCCTAAGCCTACACCCTAGGACTTAACTCAAGAAATAACTTTAAAATAATACTTAGCCCAAAATAGCAACTAAAGTCTTATTGTTCGCAAAAGTTATGAAAAGTCTAAAGAACTAACTCTGTATGTCTCTGAATCCTTTAAATTACAAATGGATGTTTGGACAAGACCCACAATAACCCTAACAACTAAAAACAGTTAGAAAATAACTAAAAGGTAAATATGTCCACTAGAATAAAGGGAGGCTCTGAGGTGCTTACATTAAAGGTGTGATGGAATGTCTATCCTAGTTACATGTGTCTGCATCATCATACGATGCAGGTCAACTGGCATAAGTACATTGAATGTATAAATATACGAGTCAAATGTTAAAACAACATAGGCTTGTAAAGGAGTTAGAAAGAACACTTACCTCGGGTCTTCTTATCTCATGATTAGCTAAATCATTATGAGTACTCATTTAAATGTATAGCAGTTTGAAGACTTGTACAATATAATGAAAAATTGTTTAAAACATGGTTTTCAACTCTGTATATGCAAAGATACCATTAACTCTAAAATGTACGTTTACATACAAAATAATGTGACATAACCTCATAACCATAATAATAAAGAAAATATATTATGCTTCCTCTCAAAGTCTATTCATGCAATGTATAAATGAAGTCTAATACTAAGTAGAACCTCTTGAGGAACCATGCAACTGTTATTGTGGGAGTTCTCTAACCGATAACCATTATTTAATAATTATAATGATGATACAGAGTTTTACCTCACGTTGTCAAGGACAATCCTAAACCTGCCAAAGTATAGGACCTAATCTTCCTAATGGATCCACTAGTAAATTGTGAAAAGGTTCATCTAAAAAGTATGACCCTTTTCTACCCATGATGATTACATTGTTTTCATGGAGACTTGAGTTAATCTAAAACTCGCATCCCCACATCGGCATTGAATACTAATCACAAAAATATACTAGATCTTACATTTTAAAAAAATACTATTCCATGGTTAGAGTTTAGTGCCCAAAACATAGCTTTAAAACACTTTTGGGAATCATAGTTTCCCTACTTGTTTCATTTTATAAAGATATAACTCTTTCCTGAAAACTAGCCCGAAGGCTCTTTGGAAAATTTAGCTTCCTTCTTTAAATGTGAGAACATTTCAATATCTCTTTGGAGATACATAGTCTCCCTAAATTTTAGAAGAAAATAATTTCAACTTAACTTGTTTGTATTTACTCTTTTCTATTTATTGAGCTTGAAACTAGGGCTTTGAAATGACTATTAGGGAAATACTTCGATCACTTGTATTTCTTTAAAGGATGAACTTCAACACTTTAGGGAAATACTTAGCTGCCTTAATTGAAGGAAATACTTTAACTTTTACTCTATCTTTAACTAGATAATTGTGCCTTAAAATGAAGTTGAAACGTTCAAATAAAACTTTTGGAACTTTATGAAACATTACTTTGTCTTACTTCTTAACCTTTAGACTTAACTCACGTCTTTTTAGACATTGATCCTAACTTTCATTGAATTTTATCATGATTCAAGGTTAATGATCTCATGTTTATGCATGATTTCATGATGTTTAGATGTACCTCATAGTAATGGAATCAACAAGGAAATGTGGGTACATCACTTAGGAACTAGTATGGAAAAATAGGGAAAGAATGGGGTCTCCAGGGGGTCGTGGCGCGGGGCGCCAGGGATTGTCTTGCAGACCCTAGTCTGGGGCGCTCTGGGAGGCGCGCCCACCAGGGCCCGTCAAACAGAGCCTTCCTTGAGGCGGACAAGAAGGCGCGGTGTCCCAAGGGGTGTCTGACAGGTTCTCCGACTTTTCTTCTTCATTTTTCATCTATAAACCTCCAAAATTTCCATGGATCCCACCCCAAACACTTAAGATCCCTAAATAACTCATAACCTAATAGTTTATCCTCGAAAATAGTCCAGAATAAAAACTACTAGAGATCAACTACAATTCTATCAACAAGAACTTCACAACTTTTCATCAAGAAGTTCAAGATTTTCATTCAAAAAACTCTAAATTGCTATATTGAATCAAGTTGGAGGAAGGGTGAAAGAAACCAACACCAAATGATCTCACGTACCTCGATAAGGATCAGCCCCGACGAAATCAACTCAATGATCTTGGTGTTCTTGATTCTTCTTCTCCGTTCTCCTCTTACTTTCTCTTCTCTCAAAACCCTCACTTGCTTTCTTAATGTGTAAATTGAATGGGATTATCTTGGACCCCTACATATTACCAAAAACCAATTAAATAATTGGGTAAGTAAAAGACAAGTTATCCCTGTTGGGTATGTAGCAAGAATTGATGGGAAATAGAGGGAAGGAGAGGAATTTGAAAGGTTTAGAACTTGAAAGGTTGGGAACTTGAAAAGTCCTCTAATGCTTTATTGAAAAAGGCAATAGTCCCTCATCGGTAATGGAAAGGAAAATAGGAGAGTTTAAATAAATAAACACTCCTATTAATTGTTAAAAGGGTTGGAAAGAGGGACCCCCCTCGCGCCGTCGTCGTCGCTCGCTCGCTTCGGCTTCGGCTTCGGCTTTGGCTTTGGCTTTGGCAAATGATCGATCGAGAGATAATTTTTTGGACAAAATTTATTTTAATTATTTATTAATTAATTTAAATGGCCAAAAATTATTTTCAATAAATTAGTTGATAACCGAAATGTTTTCAACTTTTTAGTTAAAACCCGACCCGACTCGGATCCGCGAGTGACCCGTTTTAAATTCTGTTATATTCAAAATTTCCCGCCATGACTGTTCTGAAAGGTTGCAACTTTCAGGAACAGTCAATACCATTTGAAAGTTTGCAACCTTTCATTAATGGTCGTGTTAATTCTGAAAGGGTTGCAACCTTTCAGAATATATTCTTCTTGCCTATAAATACCATTCAGTCTTCAGAATATTTCTAACGAATTTTCTGATCTTCCTTCTTCTTAAAAACACATATTTCTTCGTGTACTTTCCTGCTGTGGATTGATTCGCTGACAGTAGAGTTATTGGTATCTATAGTCTACTGATTAAATCATTTTACCCTGGGAGGTTATATTCCAAATCAAACCTCGGATACTAGAGGGGAATAATTTTCTTAAGGGGACACTGTGAATTCAGTGGACTTGATTTTCTCCCTAATTTTTCAATAAGAGTATTCCAGATTCTGGTACGTTTTTACAGATTAAATTATTTTACAAATAAATTTCTGTTCATCTTATTTACTGGTTATAAAAATTCTCAGTTACTTCGTGTTTCTTAATAATTTATTAGAACCAGTAATTTCTGATTTTATAACACAGACTGGCAACAATCTTAAGGAAATTATTAAATCTGTGTTTCTGGTGGAGACAAAAATCTTTGTGATTTTATCTCCTGAAGTCTGCAATTATAATTTTATTGCTTACTTATATTGTATCAATTTTGTTTATCAGAAATGCAAAACACTGGTGTGACAGTGGCTGTTGCTGCACCAACCCGACCTCTTGTATCACAAGCAGAGAAACCGGATAAATTCACAGGTGTGAATTTCAAAGGATGGCAGCAACGAGTATTTTTCTGGCTTACCACTCTTGGTCTGCAGAAATTTACAAATGAAGATACTCCAGTCCCTGCTGATGATATGCCAGACAGGGAAAAATTTATGATTGTTGAAGCATGGAAACAGTCAGACTTCCTATGTAAAGGTTACATTTTGAGTGCTTTAAAGGATGACTTATATAATGTCTATAGTGCAATAACAACTTCAAAAGAGTTGTGGAATGCACTTGAAAAGAAATATAAGACAGAAGATGCATGCTTGAAAAAGTTTGTGGTCGCAAAGTTTTTAGACTATAAAATGGCAGATAGTAAAACTGTTGGATCGCAAGTGCAGGAACTTCAACTTATTCTCCATGATCTGATTGCTGAAGATATGGTAGTAAATGAAGCTTCTCAAGTGGCTGCAATGATCGAGAAGTTGCCTCCTTCGTGGAATGATTTCAAGAATTATCTAAAGCACAAGCGTAAAGAAATGAAGCTTGAAGATCTTGTGATTCGTCTCAAGATTGAGGAAGATAACAGAATTGCCGAAAAGAAGTCGCGTAAGAGTTCAACAATCATTGGAGTTAATATTGTTGAAGAAGCTCCTACCAAAGACAAAAAGAGAAAGAAGTCCAACGGGCAGAAGTCAGAACAGGCCAAGAAGAAATTCAAAGGCAACTGTTATAATTGTGGCAAGGCTGGTCATAGATCTTCTGATTGTCATGCACCAAGAAAGGACAAAAACAAAGGCAAAGGCAAAAGTCAAGCAAACATCGTGGAAAATATGGAAGATGCAGATGACTTGTGTGCAATGATATCAGAATGTAACTTAGTTGGAAATCCCAAGGAGTGGTTTCTTGACTCAGGTGCTACTAGACATATTTTCTCTGCAAAAGAAGCCTTTGCAACGTACACTCCTGCTGAGTACGATGAAGATTTATTCATGGGAAACACAGCAACAACAAGGATTGCAGGAACTGGGAAAGTAATGTTGAAAATGACATCCGGCAAAGTGTTGACTTTAAACAATGTTCTGCATGTCCCTACTATTAGGAAGAATTTAGTTTCTGCTACACTACTCGTTAAGAACGGGTTTAAGTGTGTCCTAGTTAGTGATAAAGCTGTAATAAGTAAGAATGAAATGTTCATAGGAAAGGGCTATCTCAATGAGGGTCTTTTCAAACTAAATGTAATGGTTATTGACAGTATCAATAAAAATTCTGCTTCTGTTTACTTATTGGAGTTAAGTGATTTATGGCATGCCCGTTTGGGACATGTTAATTACAAAGCCTTGCGAAAATTGGTTAATTTAGAAGTATTGCCTGATTTTAAATGCGATAAGTCGAAATGTGAAATTTGTGTGGAAAGCAAGTTTGTTAAACATCCTTACAAGTCTGTTGAAAGAAATTCTAAAACATTAGACTTAATTCACACAGATATATGCGATATGACGTCAACACCATCTCGTGGTGGAAAAAAGTACTTTATAACTTTTATTGATGACTGCACTCGATTTTGTTATGTATACTTTCTTAATAGTAAGGATGAAGCAATTGATGCATTTAAGCAATACAAAAATGAAGTGGAAAACCAATTGAATCTAAAGATAAAAATGATTCGGAGTGATAGGGGTGGAGAATATGAATCTCCTTTTGCAGAAATATGTTTGGAATATGGTATTATTCATCAAACTACTGCACCTTATACACCACAGTCAAATGGTTTGGCAGAACGGAAGAACAGAACATTAAAGGAAATGATGAATGCCTTAATGATCAATTCTGGTTCACCGCGAAATCTTTGGGGGAAAGCCATTCTTACAGCTAATAAAATACTCAATAGAGTACCCCATCGAAAAACACAATCAATTCCATATGAGTTGTGGAAAGGAAGAAAACCCAACTTGAAATATTTTAAAGTGTGGGGGTGCTTAGCCAAGGTAGAGGTTCCTTTACCTAAGAGGGGTAAAATTGGACCCAAAACAATAGATTGTGTCTTTATTGGATATGCTGTGAATAGTAAAGCCTGTCGATTTTTGGTTCACAAATCTGATAATCCTGAGATTCATGTTAATACGATAATTGAATCAGATAATGCAGAGTTTTTTTGAAAACATTTATCCGTATAAAACTGAAAGTGAGTCAACAAGTGAAAGATCTAAACGACCACGAGAAGAATCAATGGAAAATATTCTAACTAGTGAGGAACCTAGGCGAAGTACTCGACAACGAAAATCTGTTTCTTTCGGACCAGATTTTGTAGCACTATTGCTTGAAAATGAGCCTCAAACATTTAAAGCAGCTATGTCTTCGTCAGAGTCAACTTATTGGAAAGAAGCAGTCAATAGTGAGATTGAATCAATTTTAAGCAATCACACTTGGGAATTGACTGATCTTCCTCCAGGAAATAAACCTTTAGGATCAAAATGGATCTTTAAAAGGAAAATGAAACCTGATGGGACTATTGACAAATACAAGGCTAGACTGGTAGTCAAAGGGTACAGACAAAAGGAAGGTCTGGACTACTTTGACACATATTCTCCAGTAACAAGTATAACATCAATTAGGATGTTAATAGCACTTGCAGCAGTGCATGATCTTAAAATCCACCAAATGGATGTAAAGACAGCCTTCTTAAATGGAGAGTTAGAGGAACATGGAACAACCTGAAGGGTTTATAGTTCCTGGTAAAGAAAAGAAAGTGTGCAGACTTGTGAAGTCACTTTATGGACTCAAGCAAGCACCCAAACAATGGCATGCTAAATTTGATCAAGTAATGTTGGCAAATGGATTCAAGATTAACGAATGTGATAAATGTGTTTACATCAAAAATGTTATGAATCATGAAGTCATTGTTTGTTTGTATGTTGATGACATGTTAATAATGAGTAAAGAAATTGATGATATAAATGCTACTAAGCGCATGTTGTCCAACAAGTTCGATATGAAAGACTTAGAAGTTGCTGATTTGATTATAGGGGTCAGGATTATCAAAACTCCCCAGGGACTAGCATTATCTCAATCTCATTATATTGAAAAAGTATTGGATAAGTTCAATTACTTGAATTTCAATGTAGTCAAAACTCCAATTGATTTAAGTTGTACATTTAAAAAGAATGAAGGTCAAAGCGACTCTCAATTGGAATATGCCAGAGTGTTGGGAAGTTTGATGTATATTATGAATTGCACACGACCAGATATAGCATGTGCTATTAGTAAACTGAGTCGGTACACTAGTAATCCGAATCAAACTCACTGGATGGCTATGAAACGTGTGTTGGGTTATCTAAAATGGACACAACATTATGCTTTGCATTATAATAAATATCCTGCTGTGATTGAAGGATATAGTGATGCAAATTGGATCACCGGGTCAAATGATGTAAAATCTACGAGTGGTTATGTATTCATACTTGGTTGAGGAGCTGTCTCTTGGAAATCTTCCAAACAGACATGTATTGCTCGCTCCACAATGGAATCTGAATTCATTGCTTTGGATAAGGCTGGTGAAGAAGCGGAATGGCTCCGGAATTTCCTAGAGGATATTCCATTCTGGCCCAAACCTGTTGGACCAATTTGCATACATTGCGATAGTCAAGCAGCAATAGGTAGGGCAGGGAGCGTTATGTACAACGGGAAGTCTCGTCAGATACGACGTAGACATAACACCATAAGACAACTGCTCTCTAGTGGAATTATCACAATTGACTATGTAAAGTCAAGCGATAATGTGTCAGATCCACTAACGAAAGGCCTAGTGAGAGAGGCAGTTGAAAGATCATCTAAGGTAATGGGTTTACGGCTTAGGACAAGTCAGCATGACGGTAACTCTATCTAGCAGACTGGAGATCCCAAGAGCTAGATTCAAGGAGAAAACAAAGTTGTGGCTGACGGTTCGACATTGTCAATTAACTCAATCCATTCTCATGATGAAGACAATGTTCAGGAAAAGGTTAAGACTTTAAGGCTTGTTAATGAGGTAATAAAGCTTAAAGTTTTTAATGATTTGCTAAGTTTGATAGATTTGACCAAATAGTGTATCTACGAGATGACACGTTTAGAAATCACCTATGTGAGTGTGAAGTGGAAGCCGCTTCAAAGAGAATTTTATGTCAAAAGCCTATTCTCTATACACTCATGAAACCAGGAGGTGTTGATGGCTGAAACGAACACAACCGTAAGAATCATAAATAGTAAAGGGTTAATTGTGTGACATATGGTTGTCTAGGTATACACCAAAGTTCGACGGTTCAAAGATATCACATCTACCGATTGACCGAGTATATCCGACATATGTTCACTACGGAAAGTCCAAGGGGAAACCTACTTATCCAGATGCAACTAATCCTTGCTTGTAAAGTACACAATTGTCCGTGCATTCCTATGTTATAACTATTCCCCATCAATGTGGGGGATTGTTGGGTATGTAGCAAAAATTGATGGGAAATAGAGGGAAGGAGAGGAATTTGAAAGGTTTAGAACTTGAAAGGTTGGGAACTTGAAAAGTCCTCTAATGCTTTATTGAAAAAGGCAATAGTCCCACATCGGTAATGGAAAGGAAAATAGGAGAGTTTAAATAAATAAACACTCCTATTAATTGTTAAAAGGGTTGGAAAGAGGGACCCCCCTCGCGCCGTCGTCGTCGCTCGCTTCGGCTTCGGCTTTGGCTTTGGCTTTGGCAAATGATCGATCGAGAGATAATTTTTTGGACAAAATTTATTTTAATTATTTATTAATTAATTTAAATGGCCAAAAATTATTTTCAATAAATTAGTTGATAACCGAAATGTTTTCAACTTTTTAGTTAAAACCCGACCCGACTCGGATCCGCGAGTGACCCGTTTTAAATTCTGTTATATTCAAAATTTCCCGCCATGACTGTTCTAAAAGGTTGCAACTTTCAGGAACAGTCAATACCATTTGAAAGTTTGCAACCTTTCATTAATGGTCGTGTTAATTCTGAAAGAGTTGCAACCTTTCAGAATATATTCTTCTTGCCTATAAATACCATTCAGTCTTCAGAATATTTCTAACGAATTTTCTGATCTTCCTTCTTCTTAAAAACACATATTTCTTCGTGTACTTTCCTGCTGTGGATTGATTCGCTGACAGTAGAGTTTTTGGTATCTATACTCTACTGATTAAATCATTTTACCCTGGGAGGTTATATTACAAATCAAACCTCGGATACTAGAGGGGAATAGTTTCCTTAAGGGGACACTGTGAATTCAGTGGACTTGATTTTCTCCCTAATTTTTCAATAAGAGTATTCCAGATTCTGGTACATTTTTACAGATTAAATTATTTTTACAAATAAATTTCTGTTCATCTTATTTACTGGTTATAAAAATTCTCAGTTACTTCGTGTTTCTGAATAATTTATTAGAACCAGTAATTTCTGATTTTATAACACAGACTGGCAACAATCCCTTCCAACATCTAGATTGGACTATCCTTAATACAACAACCCAACTTCTGAAAGACATGTCTCACTCATATGAAATCGAAATCATGCAAACTTAGCGTTGTTTGAAAGATATATCCAAGGGATTTCACACCATATCATGAAATACCTGTAACTCATCCTGACGTAGGAGTATGACCATTTGAAGTTGACCAAAATTCACTTTTCTCCAACTTAAGAAAATTTCCAGATTTTAATTATTTTTTTTTCAAAATGACTATTTCAACTTCTAAGCTTCTTCCTAGCTATATAAATTTGCGAGATGGTATAATTTTAGTCGTGATGACCAACCGACTCCATATATAAGTTGTTAATTGACTTTTGTATAAATTGTTGGAAAAAAATCATCTCGAAATTCCGGATCACCAAAAAAGATGGTGGACTATTGCATACGAAAATCGATAATATGAGGTGTTTTCCTGCTCTGGAGCTCGTTTAACATTGAAAATGGGCCATTTTGGCCGTGGTTACCAACCGACTCCATATATGATCTCTTAACGGACATCCGTGTAAATTTACACGAAAGATGAATGCTTCAGTAAGTTTGTCTCTACTTAAACACGCCCACACTGATCGAACTTCGATTGACATTTGTAGGTTATTTTGAAGTATGCTAAATACGTGAAGGACATTATGGAGAGAAAGAGGAGGCTCATATAGTATTAAACTGTGTCACTTAGTGAGGAGGGCATCTCAAGGATCCAAAATAGACTGCCCAAGGTTGAAGTATTTGATGTCTACTGCGCTTTAAAATTGCCTTCTATTTATGAAGAGTTGTCGTCTATTACTGAGGTTTATCACATAGTAGAATAACATTTTCTTATACTTGAAGATCCGTTAGAGAGAGTTAAAGGGGGTCATGATTTAGATAGAGATACTGAAGTTCATGAGACTGAATAATGCTTAAATCTAGCTTTCGTAGACATTCGTATGACTCAAGTAGGGTCATTAGATTGCGAGTTAGGCCCTCTACCAAAACCACCGATAGTAGAAGCCCCTAAGTTGAAACTAAATATTCTACCAGCTCACTTAAGGTAAGTGCATTTCGGTACTAATGAAACATTGCATGTTATTCCTTCTTGCAGATTTTTTTTTGATTTACAGGTTGAGGCTGCATTGAGGATATTGAACATAAGAAAGAAAGCAATTTGTTGGGAAATGACTAATATTCTTGGGATTAGTCCGGCATTGTGTATGCATAGAATTTACATGGTAGAGGATTACAAACCCAAAGAATAACAACAATGCCATCTCACTCCTGAGATGAAAGAAGTTGTAAGGAAGGAAGTTATAAAGTGGATAGATGTTGTGATTTAGTACCCGATCTCTGATAGCAAGTGGCTAAGTCCAGTACAATGTGTTCCCAAGAAGGGAGGTATGGCTGTGGTAAGTAATAAATAATGAATCTATTCCTATGAGAACAGGGACCAGTGTCGTATTTGTATGGATTACCAGAAACTAAATGATGCTACCTGGAAAGATCATTACCCTGTACCATTTATTGATCAGAGCTTGACAGTTGTACTACTGCTTCTTAGATGGGTATTCCGGGTACAATCAGATCTTAATTGCCCCCGTAGATCAGAAGAAGACCACAATTGCCTTCCCATATAGAAAATATGCTTTCAAATGCATGCCATTTTGACTTTGCAATGCACCGGTGACTTTTCAAAGGTGTATGGCGGCCATTTTATATGACATGGTGGAAGATTTTGTAGAGGTATTCATGGATGATTTTTTATTCCTTGGGAAATCCTTTTAGGTATGTCTCTAGAATCTTTATAAGGTGCTTGGTAGATGTGAAGACACCAACTTAGTAATAAACTAGAAGAATTATCGTTATTTTGTTAGAGAGGCGATAGTATTGGGATACAAGGTGTCTAAATCTAGTTTTGAAGTGGATAAGGCCAAAATAGAAGTCATTGAGAATTAACCCCCTTTTATTTCTGTAAAAGGGCTGCGTAGTTTTCTTGTCCATGCAGGTTTTTACCGGCGATTCATCAAGGATTTTTCCAAGATTTCACGTCCCATGTGCAGCCTTTCAGAAAAGGATGTGAAGTTTAACTTTGATGAAATGTGTTTCAAAGCTTTTGAGATGTTGAAACAGAGCTTAATTGAGTCTCCTATTCTAATTGAATTTGAGAAGCACCATTTGAACTTATGTGTGTGCTAGTAATGTAGCAGTAGGTGCGGTGTTCAGACAGGAAAAAAAAAGAGTGTTCCACCCCATTTATCATGCAAGAAAGACCCTTGACTCCATGAAAGCATATTACATAGTGACTGAGAAGAAGATTCTAGCTCTAGTGTTCACCTTCAACAAGTTTAAATCGTATTTTGTAGGCACCAAAGTAATTGTCTTTACTGGCCATGCATCTATCAGGTAGTTATTCAATAAGAAGGAGGATAAACCAAGGCTAATTTGTTGGATACTACTTCTCCAAGAATTTGACCTTGAGATTAAAGATAGGAAAGGTACAAAAATCAGATAGCGGACCACTTATCAATGTTGGAGGACTTCTCACATGTAAATGAGGGTGAGCGAATACGGGAAGAGTTTCGAGATGAGAACTTTATGGATTTGGATATCTCTCAAGTTCCATGATATGCGGACATTGTGAACTTAATAGTGAGTTGAGACTATCCGTCGAATCTTGATAGGGAGGTGCTTGAGCTAAATGATGAATGATCCAAATTGCGTTGTGCCGCGATGTTTAATCAAGCTATACATGGGAGGCAACCCATGAATACTATGTAATAATTAGGTAGTTTGTTTTCAAAATTTGGTGTTTTTAGTTTGTCTAGATTTTTAGATTATAGGTTAGCTTTATTAAATTAGCGATTTTTCATTATTTGTACCTTCGTTGAAAAATAAATAAAAAAAAATGTGTGTGAAGGCTGGCACACTGGGAGGCGTGCCGCGCCAGCACATGATTGGACAAAGGCCAGGATCATACGTGGTATGGGCCCACTACGCATCTATTCCACCTTGCCTGTGCAGGCTGAAGCACTGGCAGGTGCATTGCGCCAGCACAAGACGAATAGAGGAGCTTCGTAGGCGCTATACAGGCGCACCACACCTTTGTTTTCCCAAAGCCAAACTTTTAAAAAAATTATGTTTTAAACCAGGATTTCTCCCGACCCACAATAAAAATTACTCTCCAAATCCCCTATTCATCCACCATTCCAACGATTTCACCCCTATAAACAACCAAAACAATTCTTTTTCGTCTTCCCCAACTCTTTTCCTCCCGTCATTAAACCCTGCTATCCTCCATAAACACCTCCAACCACCCCTCTCTCTCCCTCACCCCCTATAAATCCCACCCTTCTCCACTTTCTTTTCTACTCCATTCAAAAATATTTCTTATCCCTCTCACCCAATACTCCATCCGACCTCCCCCCCCAAAAAAAAATTCTCATATTTTCTTTCTTTTTTCTTTTCTTAAAAGGGTTTAATGACATCTTAAGTGAAGAATGTGACGGCTTCGAAGAGGTGTCGATAGGGTGATTTTGTGGGTCCTTTAGTGGCCGGGAATCAGTGCAAAAATTTGGTAAGAAGGCAGTAGAGAGGTATGGATGGTAATAGTTCGAGTGTAAACTAGAAGTGAAATACATGAGGTACGAATATGCGAATAAGGTAAGTCTATAAGTCTAAATTTTCAACTATATATAGAACTGCGAATGAGTTAGGATTTTTATTATGTTTGATAATCCTGGAGATTGTAATTTGACTTTGGTGAATCAATTTTATTCAAATTGGTTAATTGAAACTAAGTATAAGACTTTGACTATGAGGGGGTAAAATGTAAAATGGTAAAATTTAATTTTCTTTACAAGTTGTGAATGAGGTGTTGGGGACTCCTAATTGTGATTCTAATTTTTTTAACAATTTGAAGTATAAAGATCTGTATAGGGATATCCGACAAACTTTGTGAGGGGTTGAGTTTCACTACAAGCAAAATGGTTTTTAACAAAGGGAAATATGGTCGTTATAAGTCCAAATCCAGTCGCTAAAAGTAATTAACGACCATCATTAATCCAGTCATCGCCGGTCGTTAAAAGTCATGAGGTTAAAAATTTAACTACCGAATTCAAATCCGGTCGTTAAAAGGTTTCTTAGTGACAACATAAACTGTGGTCACTATATGGCCTTTTTAACGACTAGATTTTCCCTTTGTACAAGCACTTGTAACAACCAAAATTTTCTTTGTTAATTATATTCTAATTGCAATACCAATACTATTAAAGACCACATTTCCTGGTGCTAATTGTAGTTTATTCAAATAATTTTAAGAAGCTAATTATAAGAGAGTTTAAAGGAACCAATTTCATTCGTTGTTAAAGAAAATTTTATACAGTAAATACAGAAACACTTAAAATAAACTAAATAATTGAATTCATAATAGAAAGTGTCATGGTTAATACAAAAAATCTAATTAAAGAAAGATATATCATATTCAACTAGCATAACATATCTATATAAACTCCTAAAAAAGAGAAAAATTGCAAAAAGATAAATGATATGACATTGTCTTTAATTTAAACAACCCCTAACTAAAGTAAAATCCATCTTGAACTTCAAGTTTCTCTGTACGTTGTTGAACGATATATTCTTCGTCTTGAAATTCAAGATCTGTAAGAAAAAAACTGATGTCTATTTAAAACAAGGAATAAAAAAGTATGTACTCAAACATGCTTTAAAAGATGCAAAACATTAAACTTTGAAAAAATTAAGGCATGTAAACAATAAGTTGTGATCTATTCCCAACATCTACTAAGTATTTAACGATTTTCTGCAATGATAAACAATGATTTTGTAAGGCCAACTAAACAAAATACTCTAACAAGGGACTAGTATAACTTTTTCCTGCTTTCCTCTCAAAAATCCAAATCAATTATCATACAAATTCTATACAAACTTAATTAGAAGCTAATTAGTAGTATTAATGAGATATTGTTTCTTTTTTATTAGTAGAAAAATACATAATAAGAAAGAGGAATAGGAGTTAGAAGATATATTTGTACTGTCCCATGAAATAAGCAGCTTTTTGAAGTTGAAACTGCACTTTGATTTTCTTATAGGAAATAATTAAGAAGTTTCAAATATAACAGAGAGTATACATACATGAATTAACGTTTTTTTAACCTTCCAAACTTTGGATGGGTCATCTTTTGGGAAGCAAACTGCCAGTTCAATAAATAAATCACAGAAGAAAAATTATGACAGCCATGAGACTAACATAGAGAGAACATCCAAAGGCACCAACTTAGTGTTTTTTTTCTAAGAGGGCGGCATAATATATTTTCTTCTTGCTACATGAACATCTCTAATATTAATCAAGCAGAACATGAAACTATTCCAGAGTTGCCAATATCAAGAGTCGATGGAATAAGATTCATTAGGCCTAACAAGGATGATCAATAAGGATTGGAAAATACTATAGGAATATACAAAAAAAATAGGGGAGATGCGTATACTTCAAGGAACAACACATGCAAATATAGTACATAGATACAGAGAAGTAAATCGACTAGAAGATACAATGGCAAATGAAGCATTCATGCAGCAAGAAGAAATTCAGTGGATAATTTAATCAACTGACAGTTGACTCTAAGAGAATAATTAACATGGATAAAATAGGCATGCCAACATTGAGAATTAAGACAACAAGGGTCAGCATGCAGAGGCAATAGATCCACACCAAGCTTATTGGATCCCTGCCATGGGACCAACATCATACTGAAGTCATAAGGCATGTGAAGGGAAAGGCACAAGCAGCTCAAGTTTTCAAAATGGTCCACACAGAATTGTTACACTGTCTGTGGATGAGAAATATGAGATTTTCTGAACAAAGGAGTAGAGAGTCAAATTCCATTGCAAAAGAGATAGCTTTTGTTTGTAGTGTTCGAGGCCCACCCAGGATTATCGGTCTCATGTCTACTTTCAGATTTGGTCGTGACTGAGTAGGATCTCTAGGATGTATTGGATAGCTTGTTGTGTGTAGTTAGCTATCGATGTTATAATTACTTTACATTAGTGATTAATGAAATGGTTAGTTACAAAAAAGCATTTGCGCAGAAATTGGCTTGGCAGAAAAAAGATGTGAGGCTTTTTGAAGATGTTTCACTTAGTAATCAAACTGATGATAAAGTTGTTGATATTTTGGCCAGGATTGTGTGTACTGTATATGTTCAGATTAGTATTATGTTTGGTAATATTGTTGTCGTAAACAATGATTGTTTAGGTAATCGAGGATTCATTGAGAACATAACATATACTATATTTTTGAAAAGAAATATAATATTCACTATTAAAGAATGCTAAAATAATCTTGGTACTAGAAAAATAGGTGTTTATATATATTATTAAATACGACGTACAAACAACATGATCATTAAGATATGGCTTCCATCTATTGAAAATGGTACCATTAGCAACCTCCGAATGGAACACTACCTTCACCTAAAACATAAAAACATAGAGTTTGCTTGTCCAAATAACCAGATGAAGCATAAAACTTAGGGGAAACAATTAAAATACAACATTTACTATGCAATTGGACTTGATTTTGCACTCTACTAGAGGCAATTAGGATATTGATACTTTGAATCAATTGTACGTGGTAAATAGCTAGCAGGCTATAAGAAGAAACTCAGGAAAAAAATGGGCTATCGATTTACTACTATTTAATGGTACTACCTATTTATCACTTGAAGAAGCAGGCGTTGAAGGCTGACCAAGTAGTACTCTAGAAAGATATTCATATTTTCGCTCCCGCTCATCCATGCGTTCACATTTATTCTCTAACTCATCCATGCGTCATTTTAGTGATTCATTTTCTTTTTCACATGCATTCAATTTATCTAATAATGCACTCTTCGAAGAGTTTCCACCTTTTAAGCTCTTTAGCCGTTATTCCTCCACCAAATCCAATCACCTGACTCTTATATTAAGGTCAAAAACACTTTTCTACAACCTCAATATTTGTAAGATAATAATGATATTGAACCAATTTTAGGATTTCAGCCTGTAGAATACAAGAAAACTTAAAATAATACAACACGCAAAGTTAAATGATTAAAAATAAAATTTATCACTAAACATACATATTTTGTATTACTTTTAGGTTCGACAAGCTTATAATCCTTCTTACGTGTCTCCAAGAAGATCTTATGCATTTTTGGTTGTTTACCATCTTTACCTCCCTTAACATACAAATAAACAAGTCAAGAAAATCATCATAAATCATTTTAGAAAATAAGATGCTTCATCAAGAGTTACAAAACTTACTTAACAATTCATAAATAATTTCTCTACTAGGCTTACTCCCGGTACGATGAGGCATACTCAACTTTGACCTGTTGACAATGTGTCTTTCACATGTTTCCTTTATTCACAACATACCATAAAAATTAAATTTAGTAAATTCAAATAACATGTTAATAAATAAATACTTTTGAGTTATACCATAAACATGTGACTTAACAAATGCTCCTTAACCAGCCATTCCCAATCACTCTTGTCTACCCCTCTTGGCACATCTCTTCGAGCATCACCAAATGGATTAGACTACATAATCTTGTGAAGTGGTCCTCTACAGTTATTCCACAACCTTCTCATATTTGAAAGACATGTTATTTCTTAACATTATGTAGTCACAACTAAATTTATCCTATAATATTTCACAGGTACCATTAAACATAATCTCAAACATTCAGCAAAACTAGAAGTGAACTGAATCTAGATTTCCTACTTATGGTACTCTTCCTGTGGATGGTGATATCTATGTCATGAGAAATCAATGATGAGCCGGTGGACTAGATCAAGTGAAAAAATGAAAAAAATAAGCGAGATCGAGAGAGTAGATAATACAAACTACAACAGCAACATATATGTTATTTGGCAAACATTACTATAATGTTATATAGATATTGTTTGGTATAAAATTTACCACGTTAATTTTAATCTTTCATGATGATAAGTGAGCCGCGAAGCTATCAGCTATAGATCTCTAAATAATTATCATAACATTCGACATGTTCGACATAAAATGTGTCCCATTAGTGTTGCTTTTTCAAGATGAGAAAGTCAAAAATGAAGCGATAAGTACCTCCGTAACTACCATATCAATATCCCAAATGTTTGCATAAAATGTGTTGTTGTCTTACATTTTTCCATATGAGAAGTCAGATCTGATGCAATTAGGTAATAACTCTCTAAATACTTACCTTAATAGCACCAGATGCTTTTCATAATTATAGAGTATTGATATTACTTTTTTGGTATGAGAAGTCAGATGTTAAGCTAATAAAACTCTACAAATATTTACAATAATAACATCCCATATTTTCTCTAGATGATCTTCTTTAATGTCTGTCCATGAGTGCACCCGTAATGAGAACATATTACGATCACGAATTAAAATACACAAGTGTCTCAGAGATGAGGCATAATTCTTTCCAACAACTCGATTGGTAAAACTAATATTTAACTTCTTCTCTAGGTTTGAGTCGTGCAACATTTTTACAAATGTTTGTTCTTCTAACCATTTTTGCATTTTCAGACTCACATGCACCTGTGTATTAGTTCATATCGGACATAAAGACCAAAAACAACAAAAGAAAATAGTTTGAGATAGTAAAAATTTATTTCATTTGTTTAAGCATCTTGCATCAGTTCGACTTATGGAGAGCAGGTAACATTATCTTTATCTTGATCAAAACCAGGAGGTACACGATCAATATTTTGTACTCGATCATTTCGATAAGATATTGTTGATGGATTGATGTTTAGAATTTTGCTTATTGGAGTTATATTTTAAGCCCTTACTCTTACACATCCCAAATATTATATGCTTTTCCCTCGTCCCCTAATTGCTAAAGTACCAAGTGGAAGGTATGCAAGTTTATGCGGCTTTAAAGTTAATTTCATTCCAAAGTTTTAAATTTTTTGATGGATCTATGTAAACCTAGTACAAAAATCACTTCTTTGTTAGTTCATTCAATAAGAGAAAAGTCATTGAACAAGTTTTCAATACTACATCCCTTTCTTTAAGTGTAAAGTAAAAGTATTTTATTTATCAATGATATTAAACTGTACAAAGACAATTGTTACAACTACCAAGATAAAAATGACATGAATTTAACATTTTGAATGTGGCTAATATCGAGATATCTACAACCTAACTAATACATCTCAAAATAATGATAGGATGTGGTCAGCCTAGGAATAGAATATCAGTTTCAGAAGATGGATATTATGAAAGAAGCTTGACAAAGAAAAATAATTAATTACAAGTCACGAAGAATCTGCGCATAAAATCCAAACAAGCTTCAAAGTTTTAAGCACAATTTTCATGTAAATAAAGAATATTAGGTTACTACTAATAAATAGTCCATATATAAGCACCAACAAGAAAATCACGAAGAAAATACTAGAAATAGAAACTAAAACATCAAGGGTATTTTGAGGATCTAATTCAACACCTTAGTATAATAAGTTGTGAACTCAGAAATAAAACATGAATATAAAGTCACAACTTCCTCCTAGATTCCTTGAAGCTATGCCAAATCGTCATCCTTTTTATCACCAGCATCAAAAGAATCACGAGCATGGACCTTTTGTAGAATATCACATCCATTATTTGCAAGATCATCACCATAAAACACTCGTGATTCTTTATTGGCTAAAATAAAAGGCTCATTTATTTTCATAAATCGCTTGAAGTTGACACTTACAAAGTCATATTCATCTACTTTAATAACCATTTGTTGATCATATACGTCAAACCACACACATCGAAATAAAACCACTCTTCTCCCACCAGTAAATTGTAATTCAAGAATCTCGGTTAAATCTCCTTAATAACTGATATTCTTATTCTCTTCATCATTCTCAAACTACAAACACCACACAATTTTCAGTTCTCAAGCCTTTATCGTGATCTCCCACATGTAATTCATATCAATTAGTAACATAGCATTTAAAAAATGTCACATATTGAAGTGGACCACGTGACAATGAGAGCAAATATTTTATCTTCTTACTATCATCGTTTTTGTGCAATTCCACAAGCTATCAAATTTAAGTACATTGTTTAGAAATTATTATTCATTAATTGATATAATATACACAAATGCTTAAATTCTCACCTTTAATTTTAACCGACTAAAGAATTGTCTATTCCATTCAATTTCTGAATGATTTTTGGATGTATCAATTAAAATTTGTGAAAATTTTCTGCAAATAATTTGAAGAATAACATTTGATTTTATGGGAGGATAATTTATTTGACTGAGTCAGTACTTACTCGAAAAATGGTTGAATTTCATCACAGTTCTTCAAAATATAAAAATTTGCAATTTGAAGTTCGCTTGAATCAAGATTGACTGATTTGTCACCCCTTAAACTTTTTTCGGATTGAGAAATATTTTTTAAACCTCCATTAGATTCAATAGAACCACCATTGCAATTCCTTTCATGGCGAATGGATTTTTTCTCCATATTATGCAAATATCTTGAACATAAGGTCATACATTCAAATGATATATATCCCTATGCAAAACAACCTTCTGGGCAGCTATGCTACCAATAAATTATTTTAGAAAGTATAGTTATGGCTATACCGGATGCATCCATCGATATTGGATAGGTCCAGAAATCTTAACTTCATTAGCTAAATGAACTGGTAAGTGGACCATGATAACAAAAAATGCAGCGATGAAGACCTTTCAAACTTGCACAAAGTTATTGGAATTTGGGCTTCTATTTGCTCTAGCTCAGCTACTCTTAAACATTTTGTTCCAAGTATCTTAAAAAATATTTGAAATTCAATAAGTGGTTCAAGAACAAATTTGCACAGCATACCACGTAAAGCAAGTAGAAGTAAATGTTGTAAAATAATATGGCAATCATGGATTATCAATCCTAAAAGTTTCCGAACTTTAAGGTTGACACATTAAGAAATATTTGTTGAAAACCCATCTGGGACGTTTAAATTATTTAAGAAAGTGAAGAATTTGTTCTTCTCTGTAGGATATAATGTGTAACTTGCAGTAGGTAACCCATATTTAACCCCTCTCTCTATCGGATGCATAATTCCTTCTTTATCTTCATTTCTTGCAAATCTAATAAAGAATTGAAGGTGTATTTGGTTTTTCCTTTGACATTTGAAATTGTCCCCAAAATATTTTCGCAAATATTCTTTTCAATGTGCAACATATCGAAATTATATCGCAACAATAGAGTATTCCAATATGGAAGATCAAAGAAAATACTCTTCTTGTTCCAATTATCAGCTCTATTCTTGTGTGATATTTAAATCTTCTTCCTTGGACCCTTTGATTATGCTAGACATTCTAAATCACCTACTTCAGCAATAATATCATTACCATATAACATTTTTGGCGGTTAACTTTTCACATTTGTGTCATTGAATGAATCTTTATCTTTCCTCTATTTGTGATTAAAAGGAAGAAAGTGTCTATGATGCATATGACACTCCTTTTGACCATTTACCAACCTAGTTGAAAGAGTTTCTTTATTGCAACACGTGGAAGCTAATTTTGCTTTGTTACTCCATCCTGATAAGTTTCCATATGTTGGAAAATCATTAATGGTCCATAACAAAGCTGCATGTAGCATAAATTTTGTTTAGCTGATGCATCAAAGGTCTCAAAAACTCCAGTTTCCCATTACTCTTTTAATTAATCTATCAATGTTTGAATATAAACATCAATTGCATCCCCGATACATTCAGGACCAGGAATAAGCATCGACAAAAAAAAAAGATAAAATAAAATTTTCTTGCTTCATGCATAACAAACATGACAAATTATAAGGAATAAGTACGACATGCGAAATGCTATATGGAGATTTTCAATTCTTAAATGGTTGAAAACCATCACTAGAAAGTCCAAGTCGAACATTACGAGGCTCAGTACCAAAAGATGGATGAAGTTCATCAAGTTTCTTCCATGCTACTGAACAAGCTGGGTGCCTCAATATTCCGTCATCAACTCTTTCATCATGGTGTCATCTCATCAAAGAAGATGTTTTTGAGGACATAAACAATCTCTAAAGTTTTGTCTTAAGAGGAAAATAACGTAATGTCTTTCATGGTATTATTTTATCATGTTTACATTGTGTTTCCCATTGCGTTTATTTTCCTTCCATCTAGATGCGCCACACACTTCTCAAAATTTGAGAATCTTATCATCCTTCGAGTATAGAATGCAATTGTTCTTACACACATCTATATTCTCATAAGAAACTCCAAGATTTCTAATTACCTTCTTTGCCTCGTAATATGAATATGGCAAGTTTGATCTACTAGGCAATAAATCTTCCTTTATCATCTTTAACAACATTGTGAATGAATATTTACTCCATTGGCCAATAATTTAATATGAAGTAACTTAATTAATGTAGAAAGTTTACTTACTTTCGAGCCTTCATAAAATGGTTGTTCATAACCATTTAATAGGCCGTAGAATTGTTTTGCTTCAGGATTTGGTTCTGCGTGAACAAAATCATAACTGTTAGTGTTCATATTCTCTTCTGTGAAATTGGGGTGTAAATACCTTAAGAGTTCATGCATTTTATCTGATCATCATCATTTTCATTGTAATTGTTCTATAGGAATTCAGAAACTTACTCTGGTTCACCTAACCTCTCCCCGTGATTATACCAAAAAGTGTAACCCTAAATTATTCCATACACTTATAGATTTGATCTAACAATCTCACGAGTTTTGGAAGATGCATTACAAATCTTGATGCATGGAAAATGTATTTCTTGTGTTTCTCCCAATTTTGTAAATGCATAATCCAAAAATTTCTCCACTCCAATGATGTAAGCATTATCATGTCTATCTTGAAAATGTTGCATCCATTCCTTATTAGGTGACATAATCTTCATTCAACAAAAGATATTATAAATACACCAACATAAGTAAGAACTAACAGTTTATTGTTTAAAAGTTGAAGACGACCTCTTTCTGAAGATTCTTGGTAAGTTTTAGAAAACTAATTATGTGATTTTATTTAGTTATTTATTTAGTGATTGCTTCAATTGTAAATTTATACTTTGTTCATGTTTATTCACATAACTAGATAATTATTATGTCTTTTTGGGTAGTTAATATAATTCGGAGATATTTAACATTAGAGAGATGTTTCAGTTTTAACTTTTGAGACAGATGATGGATATATATATATATATATATATATATATATATATATATATATATATACACACACACACACACAGACACACATATATATATATATATATATATATATATATATATATATATATATATATATATATATATATATATATATATATATATATATATATATTTAGTGATTGCTTCAATTGTAAATTTATACTTTGTTCATGTTTATTCACATAACTAGATAATTATTATGTCTTTTTGGGTAGTTAATATAATTCGGAGATATTTAACATTAGAGAGATGTTTCAGTTATAACTTTTGAGACAAATGATGGATATATATATATATATATATATATATATATATATATATATATATATATATATATATATATTATATATAAGATAAGGTCTGAATAGTTTCAATTGATGCAAAGTCAAACCAAGTCATAATAAGAAAAATATGATTTCGTCGTTCTCCAATCAAACAAATGAGATGAAGATCATCTTTTTATAGCTTCTACAAGAGAAACATGTGCTCTGTATATGCTAATTTCTCTAACAAACATTGGTAAGCCACACATAATTAAACTCTGCTTAGTTTATTTCATTCAAAGAGAATATGGGAGAGCAGGTGCTTGCGAATTTTCTGTAATGATTCCTGAATTTTCTCCAACCATCACTCAATTGATCGTTAATATCTAAGAGATGTGTTCCTAATGAGCTTTATGTTCAATTCGAAGAGAAAAATATGGAAATAAGAGACATTATTGAGTCTCTGTTTTCTTTTTTGGAGAAGTGGGAAGAGTGTGTTTTTGGTGAAAAAAAAAGAAAACTTAAACTAAAATTTTAGTAATGTTTTTAGTATATAAATAATTGGATATCAAGTATTTTAATGTCTGTATATATTTAAAACAATGCTAATATTAAATAAAAATGGATCTTTAACAACTGAAAAAATTAGTGTAGCTATAAATGCAGTTTTACCGACCGAATCATATCCCTTCGTTAAGAATTGGTCGTTAAAGAATTGTTTCTTCTAGTCTCTACTGCTGGATGGGAGAGGAGTAACGACACAACGAAGTATAATACCCTACAACTTGCAAATTTTAATCAAGTTGCTAGAGTGTTTTGAAGATAGTGTTTAGTTTGTTCCTTCCCTCTATACACTTGACCGATGTGACTCGGGATAGGGTGGTGTTACTTTACATGTTGATGAAAGGAATGCCTGTTAATGTGGGGGCTATTTTGAGACAAAACATGATGATGTTTCAGAATAATTTGAGATGGGGATTCTATTATGGGGGGTTAACTACCTATTTTCTGAGGAGTCATGAGATTGAGGAAGAGGAGTTGGAAATGACTGTTGCTTGGCACCCGGAGTTGACGGCTAAGTTGGTTGATGTCAATCGCACAAAGGCAGTATAAACACCGCATAGGCCAGTCTTTTCTGCTCAAGACAAGCAAGCCCGCGGTGACAACATTATGGCACGCATGTTTGGTATGGCTGAGTTGCAGTAGCGAATTGGTGGCCGCTCTTTCACTAATGATGCAATGGACGCTTTGGAAGAATGTCATCAATTGAGGGATAGTGCTTCCTATCTGTGCAAGACTAGTCCTACATTTTTGGAGTCTGTGGACGCTGATGAGCTCACATCTGATGAGGCAATGGATGATGAGGAGGAAAACGACGCTTTGGATGAGGCAAATGCCTTAATGATGTTCGACCGTGGAGACGACAAGTACTAGAGTCCCTAGAGAATATTCCTACCCTTTAACATTGTTTTGCTTATGCATTGAGGACAATGCTTATCTTTATAAGTGTGGGGTAGGGGTATTCTTTGTGTCTATAGTTGTTTACCGCTTTATCGAGTCTAGTTTTATTCTTTAGTTGTTTTTGTTTTTTTTAGCTTTTGGGTTACTCAGAGTTTATTTTCAGTAGTTTTACTGACGATTGTCCCTTTGAACCATATATGATTATTTTACTGATTTATCGAGTCCTAAAGTCATTTTAGGAGTGACAATTCCCAATGATAGATGGATGATAGTTGTCTTAAGGGAAAATCAATCACATAGAAGAGTAGGATAGACAAAACCAACCTTGGTCTTAAGTTATGTTCCAATAAGTTAGCCAAACTTCATGGATAGTTATTTTTGAAAAGATGCAATAACTTGTTGACCTTTGAATTAGCATATGTTCTTATGTTTGACTCAAATGTTGAAATAGGGGCTTAATTGTGTATTAATACTAATGCACCTATATGAGCATGTTATATATGTCATAATGCCATGTGTGGTGAGAATTGAATGGTTCTTTCTTAAGTTGATATTTAGAACTTTCCTTGTTTGTGTTGAATGACTAGCTTGTATTACTTAAATAATGTGATTGAGGCATTTCTTTAAGATAGGCAATTCTTTACTCTTCTTGTATGCCTACCATGAAATTACCCCCTTGTAAAACCGCATTGAGCCTTTAGCCTTGTTCATTTTATAAGCCACATGATAAGCAGAAACCTATTATTTCATACCATGTCTTTTGATCCTCTTAAAATCTCTAACTCACTATGTTAAGAAAAAGGGTTGAAACATAAGGTAGAATGAGCTAAGGATGAATTGGTACCACAAGAAAACCCTAATTTGGCCTTGTTCCTTAGTGGCAATGTGTTCCTCGACTAAAAAGAAGGGTGGCAATATTAGGACTATGCTCAAAACATTGGCCTTGAGCCTATCAAGGATAATGTGCACCTTACTCGAATAAAAAGTCTAAAGTTTGGGTGGATAGTGCAAAAGTATTTTAAAAATCGAAAAGAAATAAAAGGGCATGGCGCAATAAAGGGGTATTTAGTCATGAAGTGTGTACTAGAAGAAAAGAATAGTATGAAGGATGGTGTTCGTTAAATGCTAACATGTGTATTAGGGAGGAGTAGTCACTATAATGAATTCCAAAAATTCCCTCCATTACTTGAAGCCAACATTATAACCAAATGAAAGTCCTCTTAATTCATTATGAAGTACGATGTGAAAGTTGAATTACACTATGGGCAAGCATATGACTTGTCGAGGAAAGTAAGAATTTTACTTGTGAGCGTGAGTTTATTATGTTGGGAAAAATAGGCCTTGTGATTTTTGACATTGCTTGACTGAAAGGTTGTAAAAAGACATAAACAAGTGAGGAAATCTATGGCATGTGTAAGAGTATCTAGTTGTTGTGTTGGTATGAGTTTGCATTAGCCTTGAAGAAAAATGAATATTCGAAGAGTCATTCTTGGAGCATGTGTTGTATTTGGCATATATGTGGAATATTGTTGCATCAAATGTAAACTGCACGATCATGATTAAAAAGGTTTAGTTTATTTTAAGGTGAATTGATAAATCCAAGGTTATGATAACAGTTGATGGTGTAACGATTGTTTAAGAACAAACAAAAGTCTAAGTGTGGGGTTGTGATCTTAGGCATATTTCTATGCCTAGGTAGTCAATTAGGTCCAAGTTTTGGTGGTGTTAAAGGATGATCTTAAGTTTATTAGCTTGATTTTGTGGTTGTTTTCTTTGTTTATGAACTTACACACATCATTTAAGGAATTGTCACGCCTAAAATGACTTTAGGACCCGATAAAGCAGTAAAATAATCATATATGGTTCAAAGGAACAATCATCAGTAAAAGTACAATAAATAAATCCTAGGGCTTCCATTATTCGGGTTCGACTTTTGTCTAGTATGACAGGCAAGAATCAAGATTATAATCCTCTTAACTCTTTTATTTTTCGGGTTTGTTATGAACAATTATCTTTTTGTTGATTACTGATAGCATGAGTAGTTAAACGCCCTAGTTCTAGGGATGTAGCTATGAATTGATTGTTTAATATTTGAGGTTTCTTGAATTAATCTTCTATTATCAATTCAAATTAATTTTATATTCTTGTTTTACTGTTTTATACTTGCATATCTTAAGATAAACCTAGTGTCTAATCTTGAATTGACCATATGAGCGATTATAGACAAGGAAATATGGAGATCTCGGTTCACCCATTAAATTGAGGAAATTAGTGTTAAGGAGTGTCGCCCAGAAGATGAACACCTTGCTTGGTTATAAAATAGGATGAAATATAAATTCTCGCAATTAGTCTATTAATCGCCTCTCAACGATGTAATTAGATAGATAGTTGGGGTACGTGATGAGAATTGTGTAACCCAGATCATACTATCAACCCTATAAACCATTAATTTTGACAATTGCAGTTAGTTCGAAGCCGATAATATGATGCATGACAATCATGATATGCTGCAACCCAGGAATTGTTTTTTTATCTTTCTTGATACATTATATCAAAGTTGTTCATTTTTATTTACTTTAATTTAGTTCATAATAGTCGTAGTTAACCATAAATCATCATATCCTTAATTAGTTACTTGTCTCTTTAATTGTGGAATGAAGTGTGAATATAAGTTTATTATAGGTCCCTTGGGAACGATAACTCGTTTCTAAAAAAATTATATTACTGAGCGAGCAAGTACACTTGCATGTATATTGGGGGAACACCAATTAGAATCAAAGGGAGTTAATATACACTTTAAATAAACTCAAAAAGGACTACAGACGGAAAGAAAACTGGGGACAGGCGACCCCAGCGCAAGGCGCCAGCCCCTAATTTCATTGACAACATATGAGCTCACTCCAGGGGCGTCGCCCCATCCCCATGGGCGCATATAGGGTGCGTTGCGCCAGCCTTTACGCAGGCTAAGTTTGACAAATTTCAACTCTTATTTTCTGATCCTAAATCACTTTTAGTCAAATTCTTTTCTCAAGTTTTTTTTTTGATTAAATTACCCAAACTAAGTAGACACTAATCCACTGGAAAAAACCACTTCATTTCAAAATATCATCAAAAACCCAACCAAAGATATTTTAGAATGAACTTCAAGAACACCTATAAAGAACTTGAATACTTTAACTTTTGACAGTGAAAGTACGCTGAAAATAACATGTTTGGCGTGTGGGTGAACAAACCCAACACTATGGAAGCTTACAAACCTGTTTGATATTAAATAAATAGAAAAGTTCCGCAACAAGATGCAAGAATATCGACGAATGCTTGATCCTCTCTTCTTTTCTCTTATTTTCTGTTCTTGAACTCTCAACTAAAACCCTAAGTGTATATTAGGATTATAAAACTTAACCTAATACCAGTAGACCTCTAAAATATTACTGTTAAATGATTTGAATTTGTGTGGGTAAGGAAAAGATCAAAACACCCTTCACTATTTTACAACCTAACTTCAAATGGCCATATCTCACTTATCCAAACTTGAAACTTAGAAAACATGGTGGTGTTGGAAAGATTATTCATGGATCTTTCAAATGTACCTCGTAGAACACCTACATCAGCCTGTGGTAGGAGTTATGGTCGTGTGGAGTTGACCCAAAAATTATATTAGCCTAACTCTCCAAAATTCAGATTTTTGTTATTTCCAATTTAGTTCTTTTAGAACTCAAGATGCTACATCTACTGACCTTACCTTAACACTAAACAAATTTTAAATTCCTTGGAAAAGACTTACGTACTAGAAGGATGGTTCAAGTGTTAACTCAAAAAAATTTCGGGGTGTTACAATATCATATATTTAAAATTATTTAAGTTTTTTTTTTAATTGATTTTGGCCCTTTGAAACCTTCAAATACTATTTATTTGAAAACATTAACAACTACTTTGGTATCTCTCTGTTTTTATCTATATAAATTCATTTTTTTGTTTCATGAAACTGACATTCCAATTTATCCTTTTAATTTTATAGTTAAACTAGTGAAGTCATCACTATCTAAAGTATATGATTTATCTACCTTAGCCTGATTATATATCACTTTAAAAAAATAAAATGATTTTTCTTTTTGATTCATGCTTTAGTTTGACTCGATGGAGAAGATTTTTGAATTTTTATTGGACATGAAGAAGGTGTCGACAAAAATTTGGAATCATGTATCGATTTTGTATTTCTTTTTTCATTTATGTAAGGTTATGATTAAAGTCTTAAGAAGGATGCATATGTTATCTTTTTGCTTCTATGTTTATTTTTTTATCTCTGTCTGTTAGACTTCTTAAATTTAATTTTCTTCAATTATTTTCATTACATTTATTTGAGATTTTTGCGATATTTTCATATAATATGAATCATCCTACCAAATTTACAACATATTGCATGAGACACATGTGCATTGCACATGTTTAGAAACTAGTATAATGATCATTTTGACCTTGCTACAAATTAAAATATAATTATATATACATATATACATATATACATATACATATATATATATATATATATATATATATATATATATATATATATATATATATATACATATATATATATATATATATATATATATATATATATATATATATATATAGAGATATATATATATATATATATGTATAAAAGAATCCTAGGCCTGCTTATGTGGCGCCACCACAAGCAAGGATTCTCTTTCAATTATTTTTTTCCAAAACTAGCCTCCCTATTTCACGAAAAAATATAACTTTTATGAAAAGTTGTTACTTTTATGAAAAGTTACAACTTTTATGAAAAATTGTAAATTTTGTTCATGAAAAATTGTGATATTTATGAAAAGTTGCGACTTTTATGAAGAGTTTCTACTTTTATGAAGAATTGCGAATTTCATGAAATGTTGTGCCCTCTCCGAAGATTTGTAACTCTTCCATGAGTTGTGACCTTTCCTTTAAGATACAATAATCATTTTCTACAGTACCCTTTTTTGTCTACAAATGGAGGACTAGACTGTGCATTCAGTGGAGTCGATTTTTTTCATTCTGTTTCATTCTAATTTTGCATATCATAGTATGTTTTTTACAATCATTAGTTTATGCTTATTTTATTAAAATTGTCATTTTTGAGTATATGCTTTAAACATTGTTGTTCATGTTTATACAAAGTTAATGTTAGTACAAATTAAAAAACAAATGACAACAAGTTTTTTCTATTGAAATTGTTGAAGGTACATTAAAAAAACCATTAAACTCTCAAATTTCTTCATCAAGAACGTTATTCCTTCACATTCAAGGATGCGATTTCGTGTTCTTCAGAAAATCCTGTGAGAGTCAATAACTTTCCATGCCCATATTTTTTTTGGTTTTTATGCTATTATTCTGTTTTTACGAAATGATATCAATGTATATTATGAGTACTTTAATGATTGAAAGTTGATTGAAGTGTTAGTAAATTATTTAAGGTATCTTATTTTAAAACATAGTAACTTTTCTAGTTAGAATGATTTGTTATCATCAGTGAATATTCCATTGTTACTCCCTTTAATATGTATTTACTACACAGGGCTTTATTTGGCCTAGTGTTTCTTCATGGGGTGCTCCGGTATTGTTCGTGAAAAGGAATGATGTGTCACTTAGAATGTGTATCGATTAGTATAAACTCAACAAAGTCACAATAAACAACAAGTATCTTCTCCCTCGAATTGATTATTTATTTGATCAACTCCAAGGGCGAATTAATTTTTCAAGTTTGAATTGAGATCGGGATATCACAAACTTAGGGGGAGAGATGAAGATATACTAGGATGGCCTTTCAGACTAGATATGGTCATTACGAGTTCCTAGTAACGTCTTGTGGATTCACTAATACCCCATTGGAGTTTATGGATCTCATGAATAGGGTGTTCCAAAACTATCTTGATGCATTCGTGATTGTCTTTTAACGATATTGTGGTATATTCAAAGAGTGAGGGTAATCATATGGGGCATTTGAAGGTTGTTTTGCAAGTTCTTAGAGAACCACAACTATTTTCCAAATATAGAAAATATGAGTTTTGGTTGAGGTCGGTGGCATTTTTTGGTCATATTATCTTTTGTGGGGGTGTCGAGGTTGATCAAAGGAAAAAAGAGACGGTGAAAAATTACCCTAGATCATTGAATTTAATCTTATGTAGGAGTTTCTTGGGCCTAGAGGGTTATTATAGGAGGTTTGTGGATGATTTTGCGTCCATTCATTCTCCCTTGACTACCTTGACCCAAAAAATTGTGAAATATGAGTGGTCGTAAACAAGTGAAAGAAGCTTCCAAATTTTGAAAGATAGGCTTACTTTCACTCCATTGTTTCCCCTACCGGCGGGTATAAAGGATTTTGTATTTTATTGTGATGCATCCCGAGTGGGCTTGGGGTGTGTTCTTATGCAACATGGAAAAGTCGTAGCATATGCCTCTCGAAAACTTAAGGTGCATGATCCAACTCATTATCTTGAGTTAGAGGGCATGAAGTTTGCTTTTAAAATATATAGGCATTACTTGTATGGTGTTCATGTGGATGTGGATATGGAACATAAAAGTCTTCAATAAGTATTCACACAAAAAGATTTGAATCTTCGTCAAAGACGGTGGTTCGAATTATTTAAGTACCACAAGATGAGTGTTCTCTATCAGCCCGGCAAGGCTAATGTGGTGGCAGACACTCTAAGTGGTTCGTCCACAGGATGTGTGTCCTATGTGTAAGAATTTAAGACAAACCTAGTGAGGGATGGTCATATGTTGGCTCATTTAAGGGTTCGAATTGAAGATTCTCTAAATGGTGCTGTTGTTGTATATCATAACTCCGAGTCATCCTTGGTGGTTGAAATGAAGTCTAAGAAACACCTTGATCCATTATTAATGAGTTGAAAGAATTGGTTCTTTGGAACATGAATGAGTGATTCTCCTAAGGGGGGATGTTGTTCATAGATACCAAGGTAGATTGTCTGTGCCTACTGTCAATGATTTGAGAAATCGGATTCTTGAGGAAGCTCATGGAGATCGTTACTCTATTCATCCTTGTTCTACAAAGATGTATCATGACCTTAGGAATGTTTTTTTGGTGGGAAGTCTGAAAGGGGGACATAGAAGAATTTGTTGAAAAATTTCCAAATTGCAGACAAGTGAAAGTCAAACAACAAAAGACAGGTGGTTTACTTCAAGAAATCCAAGTTCCTACTTGGAAGTGGGAAGATATTAATGTGGAATTTCGTGGTAGGTTTTGCTCTGACACAAAAGCAACATGAATTTATATGGGATGTTGTGGATAGTTTGATCAAATCCACTCATTTTATTCCCTTCAAATCCACATACTCAGCGGAGAATTATGCAAGGATCTCCATAGATGAAATTGTGTGTTGGCAGTGTATTCCGTTACCCATCATATCAGATAGGGGTGCACAATTCATATCTAGGTTTTGAAGGTCATTCCAAAAGGGTTGGGTACCATGGTGAAACTAAGCACCGTTTTTCATCCCCAAATGGATGGTCCAGTGGAGATTATTATTTAAACCCTTGATGATATGCTTAGAGCTTTTATAATTGACTTCAACGAAAATTAGGATAAATACTTGCCTTTGGTTGAGTTTTCTTACAACAATAGTTATCATTCATCTTTATCTATGGCTCCTTTTCAGGCCTTGTATGGTAGGATATGTAGATCTTCAATTGTATGGTTTGAAGTGGGGAAGTCTTCACGTTTGGGTCCCGAATAGATTAATAAGACTTTGGACAAGGTTCATATAATAAGGAATCTCTTGAAAACAGACTATAGTCTGCAAAAGTCATATGCTTACCATAGGAGAAGAAACTTAGAGTTTGAAGAAAGTAAAAAAGTGTTCCTAAAAATTTCACCTATGAAAGGGTGGTGAGATTTGGCAAGAAAGGGAAGTTGAGTCTTTGTTATGTGGGTGCTTATGAAATTTGCCAAAGGGTTGTCTTCGGTTCATCCGGTGTTCCATGTTTCCATGCATAAAAAGTTTATCGATGATCCCAGGTCCATTATTCCAATTGAGGGTCTAGGTGTATAAGAGAACCTCTTAATGAGGAGGTTCCTATTGAAATCCTTGATAGACAAGTGCAGAAGTTAAGAACAAGAAGGTCACTTCCGTAGAGGTGTTATGGTAGAACCACCAAGTTGAGGGTGCAACATGGGAGGCCGAGGCCGACATGAAGTCATGTTACCTTCATCTATTTGAAAACTAAAGTTAGTTGTTCAAATTTATAGTGAAAATAATGAATTTATTTTAAGTCGCCTTGATTTTTAGAAAAATAGTGAATTTTACGTTTTTATTTATAGGAAATACAGTGATTTATGCCTATTGAAATGAATGTTTTCAAGAAAATGCTCTTTTAGTTGATTTGAACTTATATGGTGTATTTTAGTATATTGTGACTTCACAATTTTTATTGAGAATGTTGATATGTGTTGAAGAAAGCTTTGGCATAAGTGAATAAGCATGTAATAAATGTTGAACTGTTATGAGTTGAAAATGATGTTTTTAGTTGCATGGTGTAATAGGTCATGTATTTATGTTGATTTTAATTGTAACTCATGTTTTGATATTTTGTTGTTGGTTGGGCTTGTAATATCGAGTCTTTTCTTTTCTTTTTAATAATTTTAGTGTCATTCGGGTAGGAATTTCCTGGGGGGATAATGTAACACTCTGAAAGTCTAAACCATAATTTAGAACCTAACAGGAGTGCCTAAGGGCTTGGACACTATGTTAAGGTAAAATATAATTTGAATAAGTTGTCTAGGAAGTTTTGGATTCAAAGTTTCAAGAAATGTCCATGACGTCCGGAAACTAGTCAAAGAGTTTCTTGAGTGCCTTAGACTATTTGACTAGGTTTTAGGAGTCGGAATGGAATGGAATTAGGTATTAAGGTGTCTTATACATATTAAAATCAGTTTACGGTTGAAACGTTTGGATACGACTCCTCAATTACCAACCAAAGGGTCCTTGAGGAGGACCCTTCTGTTTGGTTAAAAGCAGTCCAAAGACAGTGCCATCGATGATTGCTAACCAACGGGGCGTTAGCAAATCCACGTGGTGTCGATGGACACCGTAGATGGTCCTTTAGCAAATTTTGTGAGGGTTTATTTTGGCAAGTGTGTTACCAAAATAAGAGATATGCAGCATAGAAGGGACACTAGCCGTCGACTGACCTACAACCGTAGGTCAGGGTCTCGTAGGTTAGGTCACTGTTTTTGCTGCCTTATTTTAATTAGTCTAATTAATTAATTAGGTGGTTATTTAATTAGTTAGAGGTTAAGGGAGGTCTAATTAAGTTAGTTAATGACTTATAGAAAGCCTATAAAAGAATTAAACTAACCCTACCCTCATATTTTCCAAAACCCAACTACTCTTCCTTCACACTTCTTTCTCTCTACCAAATAGAAGATTTCCATTGAAGGGATAGGTAAAGGTCTAAGGGCATCAAAGTGGTGGTTTATCCATCAATCTCCATCAATTAACAAGGTATGGGATTTCTTTCACCAAAGGGTTCCTCCAAATTGATTTCAAAAAGATGAGTTTCAAGTGGGTTTTCTTCTATTACGAATTTGATATTCTAAATTTCTTTGTTTATTATTTATTTAGTTGATTATGATTATATTATTATGTATTAATATTCAATTATGCTAGTTCTTCATGACTTAATCTACGTTGCGAAGTAGATCATGAGTTTTACCCACATCCCTAACCCTAGGCTATGAACTAGTGATTAATTGTTTTGTAGTAATTCAATTGACTTTATTATTGTGTTGATTACTGTGGCGTGATAATACTACATTCATTGTTGGTTTGAATTTGATGTATGATTGTAAAACCTTGATGATGTCTTGTCAAGGACATTAGGGTAAGTCTTGTGATCTGAATCTTTAACTTCAATTATAACTACTTGTGTTTAGTGATGATGTTATATTGAATTATACCTTATGATAAGATTGACTAGGGTTGGTGTGATGTTGAATTGGAATGTCTTGAATTATAACTTGTGAGTTGTTGGCTAAGATGTAACGATATAAGCATGCTGATGACTTACCTATGTGCCTTATTATACTGTGAATATATAAATGTTCTAACCTAACATGTGTGAAATGAAATTAAAGGACAATACCCATGCAATTCATATTGATCTATGATGATGATTATATAAGGGGTAGACACTATGACCGAAATTATGCTTTTATAAATATGAATGACTTAAAGACATTATATAAAAGGTTTGTACCTTAACACCGAGTGAGCTTGAAGATGAGGGGTGGAACCTTCCGTAGGTGGGGAGGTAGGGTTCACCATAGTGGATAGCCTTCTGCCCCAAAAGGGCATAGTGTGATATTTCTAATAAAGTCCTCCAAGTTCCATAAACTATGTTGCCTCCGTAGGATTACTAGCTTGGTGAATCCACCTAGATGCTATGTTCATGTTTGGTACTACTTTGGAAGGTTGACCACCTTCCATCGGTGTATGGTTTTACAACACCGGATTCCACTCTTAGTTCTTATAGTCTATGTCAGTTAGCACAAATTTTCCCCAAAGTAAAATGAAGTAATGAAGTAAGCACTAACTGTAACGACCTGTTTAGTCGTTTTGAGCAGCAGATTTTATTTCTGGAAAACTGGCTGAAATGACGGACCCCACGACGGACCGTCACAGACACGACGGATCGTCGCAGGGTCTCGTTTCAATATACTTAGAAATTCTGAAATTGGGTGCTGAAAACCGACTTTCTGAACTTCGTGACGGACTGGCAGGACGGACCGTCACAGGGGTGACGGACCGTCACAGGGGTAACGGACCGTCACAGACCCTTGATGGAAATTTGGGTCTCTGAACCTTGCGACGACCTGCAGGACGGACCGTCGCAGGCACGACGGCCTGTCACAGGTTGCGTAATTCCAGTTTGGGTCGTATTTCTTTACACGTTTTAAGGGACGTTTTGGACTATTCCTACTTTAATTATAAAGTTAGAGGGTTAAGGATTATAAGTCTAATTACTTGGGGGTTAAAAGAGGTGACCTTATGTTAATTAGGGGGTTGTTATTGCCATCTTTCATTCTTAATTATATGCTAATTAGGGTTAAAGAAAGAGGGTTTGAATAAGAAAATTTGAAAGAACAAAGAGAGGGAGAATCGATCAAGAGAGAGAGGAACGAGGCAGCTTTGAGGATTAACTTGCTTGTTTTCAATTCTTCGGTGGAGGTAGGTTATGGTTTCCCTTACGATATTCGTAGTAAAACTCTTAATAGCGAATGATATGTATTGATAATATTGTAAACCCTGCTATGTGCTTGATTTGTATGCTTGCATGAATGTGATTTATATAATTATGATTATATTAAGCATGATGAAGCTATTGAATCCCAAATCTAGATAAAAACCTAATCTCTTGTTAATGATGAGGCCTTGGTATAAAAGAAGGCGTGAGGAACTAAAGTAATGAGATTAATGATACCTTGGTAAGAAAGAAGGCTTGATGAATTGATAGAAGGAGATTAGGGGATCGGAGTGTCACGTTCCGACACATAGAATTAAGGGATCGGGTGTCACGAACCGACACATAGTATTAGGGGGACCGGGTGTCACGAACCGACACATAGATTTAGGCGATCGGGTGTCACGAACCGACACGTAGATTTAGGGGATCGGGTGTCACGAACCGACACGTAGATTTAGGGGATCGGAGTGTCACGTTCAGACACATAGTAGTAGGGGATCGGAGTGTCACGTACCGACACAAGAGGATTAAAGATGTATAAGGGAGCGGAGTGTCACGTACCGACACAAGAGAAATAAAGATAATGAATCTTGAAAGATGTTAATATACTCAATTTAATGAATCTAATTCGCAAATGAGTATGGTATGGAGGCTTGAGTCCTCATGTGTAAACTTGACGGAAATTGTTAATGATATAGTACTTGATGTTGCTACATGTTGAGTATCATAGTTGACTTTATGGTATTACTTGATATATATTGTCTTCTATTTTGAGTTGGCCGATGATATCTACTCAGTACTTGTGTTTTGTACTGACCCCTACTTTTATGTTTTCTTCTTGTTTATTTGTGGAGTGCAGCAAACGTGCCGCCATCTTCGACTCAACAGTAATTCAAGCCAGTCCTTATTACTCCGAATATCAGGGTGAGCTAATGCTTCTAGCTTGGACTGGATCTACCTCTTCATGTCTTGATGCCTTGAAGTTCCGGCATGGACTAGCTTTTATGTATTTTTTTAGCTTCTTAGAAACTCTTAGATTTAGTAATTTGAAGTAGATGTTCTTGTGATGATGACTTCCAGATTTTAAGGATAATAATAGTTTTGAGTTATAGAAGTTGATTATTGATTTTGTTAATAAGTTTTAAGTCTTCCGCATTATTTTCTGTTGATATTATATTGAAATATTAAGGTTTAGATTGGTTGGTTCGCTCACATAGGAGGGTAAGTGTGGGTGCCAGTCGCGGGCCGGTTTTGGGTCGTGACAAACTTGGTATCAGAGCATTAGGTTCATTGGTCTCATCACACAAGAACGAGTCTAGTAGAGTCTTAAGGAACGGTAGGGGGACGCCTTTACTTTTCTTTGAGAGGCTATAAGACTTTAGGAAAATTCCACTCTTTCTTTCTTCTTTCGTGCTATTACTTGAATCCAATTGGTATCTAGGTGATACAAATTGGTATCTGACCATCTTCACTCTTTTCGCAGATGGTTAGAACTAGAGCAACGATTGCACCAACACCGGCCAGACAAGAAACATCTAAGCCAGCCACTGGGGCTGTGGTTCGAGGAAGAACAGTGGCAAGAGGCCGCGGTAGAGGTCGTGGGAGGACGTCCTCTAGAGGAAGAGGACGAGCACCTAGTCCATCTGATGCTAGGGCGGTGACTCCTCCACCGACTGAGGAAGTAGTTAGAGAGGGGGAGGATGGGGAAAACGAACAAGTACAGAATGAGGAAATGCCACCCCAACCTACCCCAGAGATGATCAATCAGGTTCTGGCTTATCTTAGCGGGTTATCTGATCCGGGTCAGGCACCCCCAGTGTTTTCTGCACCAACACCTCCGGTTTCAGAGGTACAACATGCCGCTGCTGGGGCTCGCCGTATAGATGCCTTATTGGACATAGGCACGTTTCCACGTCTGACTACTGGGCCTATAATGACAAATGATCAGCATGAACTTTTCAGTAAGTTCTTGAAATTGAAACCTCCAGTCTTCAAGGGTGCGGAATCTGAGGATGCTTACGATTTTCTGGTTGACTGTCATGAGCTACTACACAAGATGGGTATAGTAGAACGGTTTGGTGTTGAGTTCGTGACTTATCAGTTTCAAGGGCACGCCAAAATGTGGTGGCGGTCACATGTTGAGTGTCAACCAACAGAGGCACAACCTATGACTTGGGTATCATTCTCTAACTTGTTTATGGAAAAGTACATCCCACGGACTTTGATGGATAGGAAAAGAGATGAATTCTTGAGCCTAGAGCAAGGTAGGATGTCGGTTAATGCATATGAGGCTAAGGTTCGTGCTTTATCAAGGTATGCCACTCAACTCTGTTTCAGTCCACAAGAGCGGATTCGCCGGTTTGTGAAGGGGTTGAGGTCAGAATTGCGGATTTCGGCCTTACAGGTAGCGGCTACGGCAAAATCCTTCCAAGAAGTGGTAGACTTCGTGATAGAGGTGGAAGGAGTGAAGCCCGATGACTTCACCTCGACATCAACATCAAAAAGGTTTCGAAAGGGAGGTGAGTTTAATGGTTCTTACTCGAGAGGACAGGTTTCCGGAGGTTACTCAGTTCGACCAATTCAGTCTTCACTACAGACTGTAGTTGGGGGTCCACCTCAGACCGGTCAACACTTCTCTGAGAGACCTATGATTGACTCTAGAGAGTGTTATGGATGTGGGGACATTGGACATATTAGGAGGAATTGTCCAAAACAGAGCTATAGACCCCCAATAGCTAGAGGTAGAGGTGGTCATGGTAGAGGCCGTTATTCTGGAGGACGTGGTGGTCGAGGTAATGGTGGTCACCAAAACGGCAGAGGTGATGGGCAAACTGGAGCCACTACATCACAACATGGTAGGGGCAATGGACAAACAAATGAAAGGGCCCATTGTTATGCTTTCCCTGGGAGATCGGAGGCGGAGACATCTAATGCTGTCATCACAGGTAATCTTCTGGTTTGTGATTGCATGGCTTCTGTATTGTTTGATCCTGGATCCACATTTTCTTATGTATCTTCCTCATTTGCTAACGATCTAAATTTACATTGTGAATTACTTGATATGCCTATTCGTGTTTCTACTCCGGTGGGACAGTCTGTGGTAGTTGAAAAGGTATATAGGTCTTGTTTGGTGAACTTTGTGGGGAGCAACACTTATGTAGATTTGGTCATCTTAGAAATGGTTGATTTTGATGTAATTCTTGGTATGACTTGGCTTTCTCCGCAATTTGTGATCTTGGATTGTAATGCTAAAACGGTGACGTTAGCCAAGCCTGGGACAGATCCGTTAGTGTGGGAGGGTGACTACACTTCCAATCCGGTGCGTATCATCTCCTTTCTTCGTGCTAAGAAAATGGTTGGTAAAGGGTGTTTAGCTTTCTTGGAACATCTCAAGGATGACACTACCCAAGTACCTTCGATTGAGTCAGTTTCGGTAGTCCGCGAGTTTTTGGATGTGTTCCCTGCAGATCTTCCTGGTATGCCACCGGATAGGGATATTGACTTCTGTATTGATCTTGAACCGGGTACTCGCCCCATTTCTATACCCCCTTACAGAATGGCTCCCGCGGATTTAAGAGAATTAAAGGCTCAACATCAAGAGTTGTTGAGCAAAGGCTTCATTAGACCAAGTGCATCTCCTTGGGGTGCTTCGGTTTTGTTTGTTAAGAAGAAGGATGGGAGTTTTCGGATGTGCATAGACTAGCGGCAGTTGAACAAGGTAATTATTAAGAACAAGTATCCTCTTCCTCGCATTGATGACTTGTTCGATCAACTACAAGGTGCTTGTGTCTTCTCTAAGATTGACTTGAGATCCGGTTATCATCAATTGAAAATACGGGCAACGGATGTGCCAAAGACTACTTTTAGAACCAGGTATGGGCATTACGAATTTGTAGTGATGTCTTTTAGTCTTACGAATACCCCTGCTGCGTTCATGAGTTTGATGAACGGGATTTTTAAGCCATATTTGGATCTCTTTGTGATCGTATTTATTGATGATATACTGATATACTCTAAAAGTAAGGAGGAACATGAGGAGCATTTTAGAATGGTATTAGAAATGTTGAGGGAGAAAAAGCTTTATGCCAAGTTCTCTAAGTGTGAGTTTTGGCTAGATGCGGTGTCCTTCTTGGGGCACGTGGTTTCTAAGGATGGAGTGATGGTGGATCCTTGTAAGATTGAGACAGTGAAGAATTGGGTAAGACCCACTAATGTGTCAGAACTAAGGAGGCTTGTTGGGTTAGCTAGCTACTACCGTCGATTTGTCAAGGGATTCTTTCTATTGCTTCCCAATTGACGAACTTGACTAAGCAGAATGTTCCATTTGTATGGTCGGACGAATGTGAGGAAAGCTTTCAGAAACTCAAGACTTTGTTGACTACCGCACCTATCCTTACCTTGCCAGTGGAAGGTAAGAACTTCATTGTCGATTGTGATGCATCCTATTCTGGTTTGGGTGCAGTGCTAATGCAAGAGAGGAGTGTAATTGCTTATGCTTCAAGACAATTTAAGGTGCATGAACGTAACTATCCGACCCATGATTTGGAATTTGCCGCGGTAGTATTCACATTAAAACAATGGAGGCACTATTTATATGGGGTTAAGTGTGAAGTCTATACGGATCATCGTAGCCTACAGTATGTCTTTACTCAGAAAGATTTGAACTTGAGACAGAGGAGATGGATGGAACTACTGAAGGACTACGACATCACTATTTTGTATCATCCGGGGAAGGCGAATGTTGTAGCGGATGCTTTAAGTAGAAAGGCGGGAAGCATGGGAAGTCTAGCTCACTTGCAAGTTTCTAGACGCCCATTGGCTAGAGAAGTTCAGATTCTGGCTAACGACCTTATGAGATTAGAGGTAAATGAGGAGGGAGGATTTTTAGCTTGTGTGGAGGCAAGATCTTCCTTCCTTGACAAGATTAAGGGAAAGCAATTTAATGATGAAAAATTGATCCGGATCCGAGATAAAGTGTTGCAAGGAGAGGCTAAAGAAACGACAATCGATGAGGAAGGTGTTTTGAGGATTAAGGGAAGGGTATGTGTACCCCGCGTCGATGATTTGATCGACACTATTCTGACAGAGGCTCATAGTTCAAGGTATTCGATACATCCGGGTGCAACCAAGATGTACCGTGACCTAAAGCAACACTTTTGGTGGAGTAGAATGAAGCGTGATATTGTTGATTTTATTGCCAAATGTCCAAAACTGTCAACAAGTAAAGTATGAACACCAAAGGCCCGGAGGAACACTTCAGAGAATGCCCATTCCTGAATGGAACTGGGAGAGAATTGCAATGGATTTTGTGGTTGGTCTTCCAAAGACAATGGGTAAGTATGACTCTATTTGGGTGATTGTTGATAGGTTAACTAAGTCTGCTCATTTCATTCCGGTCAAGGTGACTTATAATGCAGAAAAGTTAGCCAAGATCTATATCTCAGAAATTGTTTGGTTGCATGGGGTTCCACTCTCCATCATATCAGATAGAGGTACGCAGTTTACTTCTAAGTTTTGGAAAACACTGCATGCGGAATTGGGTACTAGGTTGGACCTTAGTACCGCGTTCCATCCTCAGGCCGATGGTCAGTCTGAGCGAACGATTCAAGTGTTGGAGGATATGCTTCGTGCATGTGTGATAGAATTTGGTGGTCATTGGGATAACTTCTTACCTTTAGCGGAGTTTTCATACAACAATAGCTATCACTCAAGTATTGATATGGCCCCATTTGAAGCATTGTATGGTAGGAGATGTAGGTCTCCCATTGGGTGGTTTGATGCATTTGAGGTTAGACCTTGGGGTACTGATCTTTTGAGGGATTCATTAGAGAAAGTGAAGTCTTTTCAAGAAAAGCTTCTAGCGGCGCAAAGTAGGCAAAAAGAATATGCAGATCAAAAGGTTAGAGACTTAGAGTTCATGGAGGGTGAACAAGTCTTGTTGAAAGTTTCGCCAATGAAAGGGGTGTTGCGGTTTGGTAAAAGAGGCAAGCTAAGCCCAAGGTACATTGGTCCCTTTGAAGTACTTAAGCGAGTAGGGGAGGTGGCATATGAGTTAGCCTTGCCTCCAGGGCTGTCCGGAGTACATCCGGTATTCCATGTGTCGATGTTGAAAAGATACCATGGGGATGGAAACTACATTATCCGTTGGGATTCAGTTTTGCTTGATGAGAATTTGTCTTATGAGGAGGAGCCTGTTGCTATTTTAGATAGAGAAGTTCGCAAGTTGAGGTCAAGGGAGATTGCATCCATCAAGGTGCAATGGAAGAATCCACCCGTTGAAGAAGCCACTTGGGAGAAGGAGGCAGATATGCAAGAAAGATACCCACATCTGTTCAAAGATTCAGGTACTCCTTCTCGCCCTTGTTTTTCTTCTTGTGATCGTTCGAGGACGAACGATGGGTAAATTGGTATCTATTGTAATGACCTGTTTAGTCGTTTTGAGCAGCAGCTTTTATTTCTGGAAAACTGGCTGAAACGACGGACCCCACAACGGACCGTCACAGGTACGACGGACCGTCGCAGGGTCTCGTTTCAATATACTTAGAAATTCTGAAATTGGGTGCTGAAAATCGACTCTCTGAACTTCGTGACGGACTGGCAGGACGGACCGTCACAGGGGTGACGGACCGTCACAGGGGTGACGGACCGTCACAGACCCTTGATGGAAATTTGGGTCTCTGAACCTTGCGACGACCTGCAGGACGGACCGTCGCAGGCACGACGGCCCGTCACAGGTTGCGTAATTCCAGTTTGGGTCGGATTTCTTTACACGTTTTAAGGGACGTTTTGGACTATTCCTACTTTAATTATAAAGTTAGAGGGTTAAGGATTATAAGTCTAATTACTTGGGGGTTAAAAGAGGTGACCTTAAGTTAATTAGGGGGTTATTATTGCCATCTTTCATTCTTAATTATATGCTAATTAGGGTAAAAGAAAGAGGGTTTGAATAAGAAAATTTGAAAGAACAAAGAGAGGGAGAATCGATCAAGAGAGAGAGAGAGGAACGAGGCAGCTTTGAGGATTAACTTGATTTATTTCAATTCTTCGGTGGAGGTAGGTTATGGTTTCCCTTACGATATTCGTAGTAAAACTCTTAATAGCGAATGATATGTATTGATAATATTGTAAACCCTGCTATGTGCTTGATTTGTATGCTTGCATGAATGTGATTTATATAATTATGATTATATTAAGCATGATGAAGCTATTGAATCCCAAATCTTGATAAAAACCTAATCTCTTGTTAATGATGAGGCCTTGGTATAAAAAAAGGCGTGAGGAACTAAAGTAATGAGATTAATGATGCCTTGGTAAGAAAGAAGGCTTGATGAATTTATAGAAGGAGATTAGGGGATCGGAGTGTCACGTTCCGACACATAGAATTAAGGGATCGGGTGTCACGAACCGACACGTAGTATTAGGGGGACCGGGTGTGACGAACCGACACGTAGATTTAGGGGATCGGGTGTCACGAACCGACACGTAGATTTAGGGGATCGGGTGTCACGAACCGACACGTAGATTTAGGGGATCGGGTGTCACGAACCGACACGTAGATTTAGGGGATCGGAGTGTCATGTTTCGACACATAGTAGTAGGGGATCGGAGTGTCACGTACCGACACAAGAGGATTAAAGATGTATGAGGGAGCGGAGTGTCACGTACCGACACAAGAGAATAAAGATAATGAATCTTGAAAGATGTTAATATACTCAATTTAATGAATCTAATTCCCAAATGAGTATGGTATGGAGGCTTGAGTCCTCATGTGTAAACTTGACGGTAATTGTTAATGATATAGTACTTGATGTTGCTTCATGTTGAGTATCATAGTTGACTTTATGGTATTACTTGATATATATTGTCTTCTATTTTGAGTTGGCCGATGATATCTACTCAGTACCCGTGTTTTGTACTGACCCCTAATTTTATGTTTTCTTCTTGTTTATTTGTGGAGTGCAGCAAACGTGCCGCCGTCTTCGACTCAACAGTAATTCAAGCCAGTCCTTATTACTCCGGATATCAGGGTGAGCTAATGCTTCTAGCTTGGACTGGATCTACCTCTTCATGTCTTGATGCCTTGAAGTTTCGGCATGGACTAGCTTTTATGTATTTTTTTAGCTTCTTAGAAACTCTTAGATTTAGCAATTTGAAGTAGATGTTCTTGTGATGATGACTTCCAGATTTTAGGGATAATAATAGTTTTGAGTTATAGAAGTTGATTACTGATTTTGTTAATAAGTTTTAAGTCTTCCGCATTATTTTCTGTTGATATTATATTAAAATGTTAAGGTTTAGATTGGTTTGTTCGCTCACATAGGAGGGTAAGTGTGGGTGCCAGTCGCGGGCCGGTTTTGGGTCGTGACACTAACTAGAGTGACTTAAGAGGATTTACTTAGCCTAGGTAGGGGTATGTAGCTCTACCTATGCCTTATATTAGTTTACCTTGAGGGAAGCCTTAGGAGATGGTTATTGTGTTCTCTAATGTATATATTATGTATATGTTAACTCTACATGTTATTTACTCTATATGATGTTAGTTTCTTATGAGCATGTTGTCGGTCTATATTGCTAAAATATGATAATGGTTACTCTTGCTGTTATTATATGTGAAGTTAGATAATTCTTGTGGCCCTTGATTTGGTTTACTTGATTGAGTGAGGTTAATGGGCTTTGATTGGTGATTGGACATGTAGACTTGATAATGGGTTGTGGGTAAGGGTAGTATGTGTTAAAATGTTAGGAAGTTCTTGTATATCGCCTTGTGGTTATAATATGATGATTGAAGTTATTTGGGTATACATATGTTGACTTGACTTAGTTTTTTTTTGGACCTGTGTGGAATAAGCCATTGCTTTGATAATTATGTGTTTTAATGGTTAAGCTATTTCCTTAAATTCCGTAAATGGTATTTTTAAAGTAACTTGCATATTTTCAACAAAATTGTCCCTTTTCTAGACTTATTTCTATGTTGTGTGTGCATCGTTTCCATACCTAGTACAAGCTATATGCTAGCCCCTATTTTATCCCTTTTCCCAAATATTTTAGGTTCTGGTCGTTGATGAGGTTGAGGCCATTGAATAAGACTTGGATCCTCATTCTCCAAGCTGGGTAGGTCCTCACTACTTCGAGCACAATGCCATTTTCTAGCATTGGATGTTGATTAGTCTTAAAGACACTTTGTTCATTCTCTTTCAATTGAGAACTATGCCCAATTGTTATACTCTTCCTTCGATGGTTATGATATGAGACATCCATTTTAAGACTATATTGTATCTTATATATATGTGTACCATAAAAGTAGAAGACTATATAATCTTCTTATACGAAGGGTCTATGTATACTCGATATGAATATATTATGTGTATGCGAGAGGTCAAAATAAACCTCATGAAGTAGTGTAGTTGAAAAGATTTAAATTTTCTGCATTTTTTACCTATTATTGTAATGATGAATGCTAAGAGGCTAGTCTTAGTCCTTTCCGAGGAGGAAGACATTGTTAAAGTCTAAGGGGTTCTCCCTGGATGTGATGATTGCACTATATAGGTATAATTTTTTTTTGTTATGGGACAAAGAAGTGATATAGTCATTTGGAAATTCCAACAATAATTTTGTATCATCACTCATCAAAGAGAACGGGAATAACCTCAACCTCGTGGACGCATGTGAGATGTTTTAAATCACAAATGATGTACACACCTCCTCAAAATTTCAAAGGTGTTCTTGGAGGTCCTCATGAGTTAAACCTCCCAAAAATTCCTCTTAGTTGGATTAATTGTAGTTACAATACAGTTATATGAAACACTGTCTTCCCGGTTATGGGAGGTATCCGAATGACTCTCGTAGTTTGAACAATATTGACGTGCATATTTTTGAAATCACCCATGTCATTTTGACTGTAGTGACTACCATTTTCATTATAATGGTCACTCATTGTATTAGACCAGCAACTCAACCAACAACAACCCAAAACAACATTTACTACAACTAAGCAAATTAACAACCTAATTTCTCAAATGAATTCTAAACCACCAGTATCCGGTCACGGCACCATTTTTGTAACACTGATATGTACTCTCTAAAATTAATTAAAAGAGACATTGTTCGTAATCATTAAAAATACCTAACTAAGAGTCAAAATCGGGACGTTTTTCTCTCTTAAGTAAATCTATCACTCATCATGTCTTTAATGAGGTGTTAAAATGTGGTTATTATCACAATATGACTAATAAGTTTCTTGAAGTTATTGGATCTTGAGAAGTCTCGTGTGGCATGGCGTGACTTTTCTGTTTTAATCAAGGAGGTTTTCACATAAGCATTTGTGCTCTTTACTTTAAGCATTTATTGTTTTTTCTATTATTAATACAAGGAAAAAGGGTCTGATATACCCCTCAACTTTGTCATTTAGAGCTGATATACCCCTTGTTATGAAAGTGACCCATATATACCCCTACTTGTAAACAAATGGCTCACATATACCCTTTTCCTCTAACAGAAAAGAAAAAATAATAATTTTCAATCTAAAATTTTATTATTTTTTTTAAAAAAATATAATCCCATATGAGTAAATTTAATCCTCGTCAAACATATTTTTTTGCCTTTTTTTTTTGTTTCAATGACTAATTAATAATTATTATTTTGATAATCAAATTTATTTATGTTTCACTAATATTCTTTTAAAACTTATTATAGATGACCAATTTTTTTCGAATACGAAATTAAATTATAATATACACAAAAAAATAGTTTAATTTTTTTCTTTAAACTAAGGAATGAAAGAAAAAAATAAAATAAGAATAAGAAACTCAAATAATTATAATAAAAGAAGTCAAAAAATAATTTATGTATGAAAAAAAATAAAATATACCTTGACTTTTTATAGAAGAATCATATATACCACGAAATAATTTTTTTTTAAAAATTATAAGTAATAAATATAAATTTAAAACTAATTATTTAAAATTCCGTTAAATGAAGGGTATATGTGAGCCATTTTGTAACGGCAGGGGTATATGCGAGCCGTTTGTATAACGGTAAGGGTAAATATTAGCCACTTTTATAACGAGTGGTGTATCAGCCCCAAATGACAATGTTGAGGGGTATATTAGACCCTTTTCCCTTGATACAATCAAGGAACCTTATCTTAGCTCGTGGAGGATTCATAAAAGTCAACAAATAAAAAGTCTATCATTTCATGGGGAATCAAGTGAACTTTTTTAAGATTAAAGTTTAAGTCCTTGGTGGTTAAAACCTCTTATTTTTTCAAAGATATATACATAAAACAAATAGAGGGGGACAATATGCTAAACATCTGTTAATAAGCATTAATATACAGACTTGAAAAAAGGTCATATACAACAAAAACTTAAGAAAGAGAGATCATAGATAGTGACTCAGAATCGGTTTTTTTTTTTGCATGTCTTAAGTAGGGCATCACAATGACATAAATGGTGTACATACCTGATGCATCTTTTGGAAAATCATTAGGATAAAAAATCAAGACGTACTTTCTATATAAATAATATTTAGCTAGTACATCTGCCACGTGATTCCCCTCTATAAAGCAATGTCGATCTATCATATTGGCCTGCAAATTCATTCTTCTAGACTCCATAATAGTATCCTGCAGTATCAAGGCCATTTGAGATTAATCCTTAATTATATTGGAAATAACATTCTAAAATATTCTGAATATCCATTTTTTCCATTAAAAAAAATTTAATCCAAAAAAAGGTTGGTATGACCTCTCGTATATTGCTCGTACCTCTCCATCATAGTCCTGAAACCAACACCACCTTAATCAATCGGAAAACATAAATATTTCCATGAATACCAGTAGTATCTTTCTTCCACATCACCAGTTCTCCAATAGATTCTACTCAGTTGTCTTTTAACCTGTTTAAGGATTGATATTGTAAGACATGCTTAATCGATATTGCTCATCCCCCATGGAGAGGAGCTTTTTGTCAATCTTTTGGTTCCTTTGATAATTTTAGATACCATATCAGTGAAACTAGAAATCAAAGTTTTTCTGATGTACAAGTAGCAACCCAAATATGTTATAAGAAAATGCTTATGTGTATAGTTAATAATCCCTTTTATTCTATCTATCTGATCCATAAGAGTCCTTGCAATAATCAAGAAACAACTTTTTTTCCTCATTAATCTTCGAGCCACAACTTGAAGAAAAAAAGGATAATATCGTCAACATAAGATAAATGATTATCTTGAGGGTCTTGTCTTGTGATTATAAAACCTTTAGAAAGTTGATTACTATTCAAATGGTTTAACATTTTAGAAATTGTTTTAGCTCTCTTAATGAAAAAAACGTTTTCTACATCTATTAACTAGGACAAGAGTACAATATATTACTAATGGATCTCCTCATAAGACTAAACTATCTTTTAGAAAAAAACAAATATTCTTAAAATATCAAAAAGAAATTGACAATTAACTCAGTCATATCATATGCTTTAGACATATCCTGTTCAATGAACACATTGCCTATGTAATTCTTCTTTTAATACTATGATTAATTTCTTGCGGTAAAAGAATATTTTCAGTAATCAAGGTACCATGTACAAAACTAGATTGATTTTAAAAAATAATCATAGGAAGAATGTGGTCCAGTACATCTTTTAAGATCTTGGAAATGATCTTTTTAGTAAAGTTACTAAGGTCAATAGGCCTTATATAAGAAAATGAATCAGGATTATTAACATTATGAATAAGAATTAGACATGAAGTAGAATACAACTTAGTCAACTCAGCCTCATTGAAATAACATCGAACAAAATCAGCCACTTCCTTTATATAATGCTCCAACCGGTGATAAAACTCAAATTACCCTCAAAATAAGTTAAAGTAAGAGGTTGTTAGCAACAAAAATAGCCAAGAAGCATCAGGGTCGAATCCCACAAGAAAAAATATGTCGGCAATTTGAAAGACATGATTTTGGTAACAAAATGATGGATTTGGGCAAAGATACTATCAAATAAAGTATACATGGGAATTCAAAATTTAGGAATTAAATCCACTCTCCACTATCCATTGCAATTCAAGACCTAAACTAATCATAAATAGTCTTGGTCATTATAAATCAACACTAATCTCCCAAATACTTTTGTCTGTTTCTAGAAAAGAACCTCAATTTTGATATTCACAATTATAACTATAAGTCTAACAATATATACCAAGGAATGGAGAAGAGAACAAGAGTTTTACTATTCGGCACCCAATCTTCAAGTCCAAATATGAATTTTCAGGCAACTTACCTTAAAAATCTTTTCCCAAAAATATAAACCACAATATTTTCTCTACTCTAAGTTTCTGTCAGTTCTTCTTTCTTCCTATTTACTTTTTTACCTCGTTTTCACTTGTTTTATTCAAATTTCTTCTAAATCAAATCTACATTCATTTTTCTCCAAACATTATGAAAACCACATTAAAAGCACCATCTTTAAACTAAAGCAAGCCAATATAACTAAGAAAAGAGCCTCAAATGAGTGAAAATCGTCATTAACCCGTTCGAAATAAAATTCCCCCAAATCCATCAAAACGAGGAGAACTATTAGGATCCATTCGAAGAACTATATTGTTAGCTTCCTCTTCATCAAGATTTTTTGTGAGATCATCATTCTCATTTTGGGTAATAAGTTGCTCAATGAATTCCATAGCTAGGGGGTTTGTTTGTCCATCTGATTTAGTAAGATTATTTTCAAACTTATTTGAAGCCTCATCAGATTTTTGTTGGTCATTCGGTTCAAAATTACCTAGCTATGAAGTAGATCTCGTCTATCAAAAATTACAGAAGTTCAATATGTCATTTGAGGTTCATATGGTGATACTAAAAGCATGGAATCCATGTCAAAGAATAGAACAAACAGTTATACTTTCCTCAAATATTCAAAATTCTTCTTGGCCAACCCTTAATTTGTTATTGAGAACAAGATGAGAAGACGTAGAAAATTAATAAGTGGTTCCTGCGTATGTACACAAAGAATCTACATTTACCCAGTGAGGTAAGAGTAAGAAAATAGAACATGAAAACATTCACCTCAGAAGAAAAGGAAAAGGGTAAAGCTAGACCCCTTCCCCTCTCTTGCACTTCCAGCTCATGATATATATCCCTTTTTTCTGATCATCCTTTCCTCTAATGGACAATCATTTCTTTAAAATCAAGGAGACGATAAAATAAAAATTTCAAGGAATTCAATAGTAACAATATATTTCTCATGAATTCTACATATGGCAATATAGCTGTAGATTACAGTGCAAGACATGAGTTGCTAATATTGCAGGTATTTTTCTCTACGTGGTTATTTTATGCACTTAGAGTAGCATTTGTTGAGAAAAAATCATCATATTCTCTCTAGGTTGGTATGATGTGGTGTGGCTAGGAGTGATCTGCAGCTGTATATGCTTTTTTTCCTACTGATTGAATAATAATCATGTTTCTTTACCACATAATAAAAAGAAAAAAATGGAGAATGGAGAAATGGAGCACACCTTTGCTCACACACCATAAAATACTACATGGTATGATGTCATGCATGCAAAGGATTTTTCTTCCCAACAAAAGGTGGACATGCATTTACTGTTCTCCAAACATTTGAAAGCCACGCACTTGGTGCAACAGAGGCTTCTGAGTACCGTTGAATATTTAAGAGAGAGCTTAAAGGTAGATATTCTCTAAAACTACCAAAGTCATCAGTCATTGGAATGAAAAGTTTCATTTACTCATATATAAAAGCTTTTAGCCTCGACAAGAGTTTTCTCCATATCAATTTGGCAAAGGAATAAAGGTTTGGATATAAATGTAGTTAAATGCTGACCCAGATTTATGTGTCTCTTGAACAGAAAGACAATAATTTCATAACACTGTTAAAACCATTATGATCGTTGTAGAATTAAACATTTTTGGAGACAGTTTGGTTTTGCATATAAAATAAAATGTAACAAAGAAATCAATTATTGAACTACCAAAGCTAAGACATGCAAATCTACGATTATTGACTAACCATGGTCTGCATTTCTGTGTAATCTTGTTTCATGGAAGTTGCTTTTTGACGTATAACCTACAATCACACTTCAAATGACATTTAAACAAATAGAAGACTAAGCAAAGTTTATGAGAAATTGAATCTTATGATAGGACACAAAATATTCATATGTATGCTAAAGTCACGTAGTGTGTTGTAAAAAAAATTGAAGAGAAAATAAATCTACCTTGACGAAAACTTGAATTAAGGGGAACCTTTGTTTTCTTGCCTTCTTGCTAAACACCCATAATAGATGATTCTACTTCCACAACACCATTATTGATACCAAGAAACTGAAAGAAGCCTATTAGAGACAGGTTTTTAAATATTCACAGCATATATAGTTTGTTTATTGATCTAGAAGCTGCAAACACATTATACAACCATGAACAGCTACACACACACACACACACACACACACACACAAGAGAAGAGAATTACATCTTTCCTCTTTGGGATGAATGAATTGAAAAATGTAATGTAGATGAGATAAGAATATTACGAATCGGTAAGAATGTGTATGTCGCGTTTCTTCCACTTTCAACTCATACTCTCTAGATCACCTATTCCATATAAGCATCCAACCACATCTACAATTAAGGAGGAAAATTATTTATTCTATACATTGGAGACCGTGTGTAATATAAATGACAAAGATTGATGTGCCTAATTGGAAAATGATGTTGTTGTGCCGGGAGAGAATCATCATTGATTGGATACAATTTGCAGGGATTTGAACAATATCATTCTGTATTTTTTGGATGGCAATTATCCGCAAGAATGATATTTTAAAGTTTGAATGCACTGATATGTATTAACCAATTATTCTGAAACATTGATGTTTATGATAATGATTTCACAACCTTTGCTCAACTTATCTTGGAACTTGTTAATTTGATTATTCCAGATTACCGTGTGAATCAAAGTTCCATGTTAGAAGTAAATGTTCAAGAAAGTTTGAAATAAGAAAATCACAATGTTGTATAAATTGAATATAAATCAAAGTTTGAAATATGTAAATTCACAATTCTGTATAAATTCAATATTAATGATGCAGTACCTTTTGGAAAGGGGAGTAAATATTGTTTGTTTCCAATTGTTAAAAGGTATCGTTCCGCATATAAGTTGTGTTGCTTTTGAGACAGTTTGATTGTTGGGGCCAAATATTTGCTAGAGTGTTTGTGTTGTTTGGGTTGAAGTGTTGTTTAATGTAGGAGTTCTTAAAGGGAAGGGTATTCCTAGGAATATATTAAATTAAAAGGGTTTTTTGGATGGTGGTGGCGCCATGTAGACGTCACTAAGGTTTTTATTTGTTTATATTTATGACTATTTTTACATATGCTAATCATTAAAAATTGTAAAATAATTTTTTTTGATAAAACTGTGAGAAATAGACGTACTTTATGAGAAACATCAAGTACAAAGGATAATACATCCTCATCTATCGGAATAAGATAAAGGGGATACTCACTTAAAGTTATCAGGTTATGAATTATATCTTCCTCGAGTATCTGTCACGGTTGGATGCAATTGTTAATAAGAAATTCATACCAAACTAAATCCATAAGAAGTTTATCTTGGATTTTAAAAAAAAGGCCAACCTTCTCACATACAACTGCTCGATGAGGGAGAAATAAACAAAATACCCCCTTTGAATCCGTTTAGAAATATCATTATAGGTGTGTGAGCAAATGAACTTCATCAAGTAAAGTGAGTATCGAACTATATCAACTACTTTGTGCAATTAGTTTGAACTGGTTCCGCATTAAAATACCGCAATTCAGCCCCATGCACTTCTTTATATGTGTGAAAAACACCAAAAAGAAAAAAGTGTAAAAAAGAAGCTTGTTCATGGAATCACCATTTTTTACACCTAATATCACAGAACAATCATTGAACTATTATCCTTAGTTAAGTGTAAAATTTTACAATTCGTACAACGCTCTTTCTCTTGCATCAATTCATCATCTTAGTTATAGCCCAAAACACAAAGGGTAATGCTGCTGCACTTTAGATTCTGCTATGTGCAGGATATGGAAAGGCAAGACAAAGTCGGCCTGCATTTACCCAAGAGGTTCTTTCCCATAGATGCAAAAAATTAAAAAAATGAGATATATCTCCACTCATCTAGGCATTGGTAAGGCAAAGTGACCAGATGTATGTGCTAGTGACCGAGAATATGTACCCGTGGACTAGTCGAGGCATGCAAGTTGACTCTGACTATAAAAATTAATTAAATGCATATATTTTAAATCAATAAACTAGGAACACTATTGGAATTCTTTTTTTTCAAACAATCAATATTTGACTGGGCATAAATTGTGATTTGATCTAACCCCCATTGTTATAGAGACAGAGAGAGTACTAAAATTTCAAAAAAGTACAACTAAGCATTGTACTTAGTTTGCAAAATGTGTTGATTTTGAGGTGATCTCCAACAACAAAAGAAGTTCCCTTTTTTAAAAAAGTAAAGATTTCGTTACTCAATTTTCAAAAACTAAAAAACAATGGAAATATTCAACCCAACAGAAATTTAAAATAACCCCAAAAAAAGGAAGTGCAAAAAATCAAAAATTTCAAATCAAAATCAGTAAAGTAAATAATTCATTATAAAATCAAGAGATAGAATTACCTTGAGGAGTGAGCTCTTTACAATAAGCGAGAGTGAACCTCCAAGCTTAAGCTCAATCACCAAAAACTTTTCCCCTAGAATGTGCAACTCCAACTAAATGTTCAATTAACATTTCAACTTTTCCATTTAAATTTACAGAAAAAACAGCAGAAAAGAGGAATGGAACTCACGTTCTTCAAAATCGTAATGAGCTTTTTCTGCGATTGATCTCTCTGTAAGGTCAATTTTGAGAGAACTGGATTAAATTCGAGACAAAAATAGTGCATATACATTGATGTGCATTATTATTATGCATATGTAATTTTACCTTAAAGATTTCAGATTTATCGGAGCATTGTCCAAATTTAGAACATGGCGCCATTTTCAATCGATATCTCGAGCTTTTGTTGTTCAATGATTTGAGTTCTTCTTCTTTAGTAGGGACTTAATGGAAATATAGTTCATGTTTAATATGGGCCTGTTGGACCCTCAAATGGGATTTATACAATACCCAGTAAGATTCACGGTTTACTTTTTCTACCAGACATTGTTATACTATAAAAACAAAAAACCTAACTCTCAAAATCCGTCCTCAATTCATACCTGAGATATATAGGACGAAACTCTTATTGGTGATTGAATTCCTTCATGGAGCGTCCTTATTGTTGTCAAATTGAGTCTAATTCTACCTACCTTAAAATAATAAAATAGAGATACTATTTTTGATAGACTCCAACTAAAAATAATTATATATGTATAATATATACGAGATGGGCACGGCCGGTGTTGAAATTTTATACTGGGAAAATTAACAATGTCTTACACAAAAAAATACTTTACTTTTAAAAAAAAAACATTCATTACTGAAAATAGTCATTCAACCCTTTTTATTTCTCCAAAAAATGAGCAGGCAACATTATACTTAATTCTCTTTTTCTTGTTGGTTATGATGTTGTACACTTAATATACATTTATCAATAGGAAGAATAGAAACGGGGCTTTGAGTTTGTTGACTAACTTCATTCACATTAGATTGTGTGTTGTTTCTCATTCATTTGGAAAGTTTTAAAGTAGCAAGTGTCAACATATTCTACAAATATAAACCTATATTTTGGTGCCAATGCAAACAACAATAGTATATCGCTCTTGCACTTTCGCTTTTTATTTTCATTATTCACATTACATCTCTCTTATAGTTGCATCTCAAGAAGCAGCTTATTGCAATTCTTCACCTTAGCACATCTAACAAAAAATGTTTACTTTTGCTAAGACTTAACAAAAGGGATGAAATCCATTATGCTCTTAGAAATAAAAAGAATGAAGAAGGAAAAAAGAAATTGAAAGAAATTATTCTTAAATTCAATTTGTGAAGCTCTTATTATGCTTTTACTAGAAACATTACCATTAACTTCTTACTTTTAAACCTACTGCAAATAACCTCATAAAATTATTAGTTATATATATGACTTGAAAAAACAAAAGTCAAATCTTGTGGCATGAATATTACTTTATGAAACTGAGGTGAAATCTTCTCATCTTTATTTTTTGATTGATGAGAATAAATCAATTAATATATTAATAAAATGTAAATGAGGGGAATGTATTACATGCAAACTATCTAATGTTAAAAGTTAGCAAAAGGCAAACTAATTTGGGGTACAATATCAACCACTTGATGTCCCTACGACAATTGGTTATGGTTATCTTATACCTCTTTTTCTTTTCATGTGATTTTATTTAATATACCTGTATTTGTTGCATTATAAACTGTATTTTAAGAAGTGAACATCTTTCTTAGTAGTAGGATCCGAGGAAAGAATTAAGAATGTTATGTATTACAATCAACTACCCTGGATTCATACTTATAAGTTGAAATCAGAAAAAATAAACAAAAGCTTACCTATGATGCATGAGTCCTTTAAACTTTAGCGACAATCTAATCTAACTAATTAATATGATAAAGTGCAAAATGCTAAATTTGACCAATCTCATCATCATCCACTGGAGTAGGAATATCTAGTTTCATCATAGTCATCTTAGTTTCTTATATTGATTATGATGAAGCATCATTTGTAAGAACCCATATATGTTGCTTATACCTTTATGTTATCTCTTACGCCCTCCAAGAACGCAGTCTGGCATAAATTCTTGGTTATAAACATGACATTTTTAACAATTATATAGTACTATATTTGAACTGCATTTCGTCACTTTATTTTGAATATTAATCCTGATTTATTTAAAACAAAATCTTCTTCTACTATTTCTATTGTTTGTTTTTCTTTTGTATACCTCATTAGTAAAAATAAGATACACAAGATAATTAATTTATAAGAAGATAAAGAAGAAAATGTTATTTAGTAGATGACTAGCTCGCACAGGAGGTAGGACATTTTATAGGAACCAAATAGTAGAAGAAAAAATTTAGATGTCAAAAATAAAATTGGTATAGTGTAACACAATCCTATCCGATAAACAAATAGCCACAACCAAATTTTGATTAATCGCAGAGAAATCATAATTTGGTTGTAACAGAATTTCAAGGTTCACATAATTGTAATCTATTTTTAAGATTCTAGTGAGCTTTTCTTCAAAATGTCAATAGACCAGGACAATCTCTTAGGTACTGTCGAATCTTAGGTACTGTCGAATCATTGTTCATATGGGCTGCCAGCTTTTTAAAAATGTAATGAAGAATTGAAATCAATGAGCAATCTTACCAAAATCGTGAAGACCACAATATATATTGATGTTGTTGGATCTGCTAAGGTAGCAGTTATTGAGTTTAAGAACACAAAAGAGATTGAGTTAGCCACATTACAGTAGAATAATCTTGAATATCTTGAAATTCTGAATCATCAAAAAAGATGATGGACTATAGCACACGACAATTGGGAAAATAGGAGTTTTCCTTCTCTGGGGCTCGTTTAAGCTTTAAAATGGGTCGTTTTGCCATGGTGACCAACCGGCTCCGTAAATAAGGTCGCTCAAGGCTACTCACAAAAATTTTGTGCTGAATACGATGATACCTTTTTACTTGTGGAAATTTTAGAATCTATTTGAATTCTACTCTCTTATGACTCTTTCAAGAATTTTACACTATTTCAAATGGATGTGAAAAGTGTGATTTTAAACGATTTTATAAGAGAAGAAGTTATCATCAAATAACCCCCGGTTTTAAAAATCCTTCTTGTCGTGATTTTGTTTACAAACTTTCCAAGGCTCTTTGCAAACTAAAATAAGTTCCAAAAGCTTGGTATGAAAGATTGAGTTCGTTTTTACTGAAACTAATTTCCAAAGGGGGAAAATTTACACAACTCTCTTCATTCAAAGATCTGGTTTATACATTCTTATAGTTCAAATATATATTGAATATATTTCTTTTGGAAGTTCTAATCCTTCTTTACGCGAGAATATTGCAAATCTAATGAAAGTAGAATTCGAAATGTGTCTTCTGGGAAAAGTCACATTCAATCTCTTATTTCAAATTAACCATTAAACTAATGGAACATTCATTAGTCAAGCAAAGTACACCAAGGAATTTATTAAGAAGTTTGGACTCAAAAAGGGCAAAGCCTTTGGTACCCCAATGAGTTAGTCCAATTTTTTTGAAATTGATGCATCTGGAAAACACGTGGATAAAAAGATGCATAGAGAGATAGTTGGCTCATTACTATATATTACAGCCAGTTGACCCGATATAATGTATATTATATGCATGTCTGCACGATTTCAAGCTGCTCCGAAGGAATCACATCTCGTGGTCGTAAAACGAATCATTTGCTACCACATTGGAACCAAGGAGCCGGGATTATGGTATTCTAATTCTACTCATTTTGATTAAATTGGTTATTCAAATGCTGACTTTGCAGGTGACAAAAACAACCAAAAAACACTAGTGGAACATGTCAAATCTTGGGGCATTCTCTGGTCTAATGGCATACACCAAATCCGAATGGTTAGTGGTTCGATGTTGTGGTACTCAAATTTTATGGACGATGCATCAAATACTTTATTATAATCTTTCCTATGAAACTGTACCGATTATCTATGATATACTTCCGTCTTTCAAAATATATTGTTCATCATTCTAGAGCTCAGCATATCAACATAAATCATCATTTTATTCGTGATTACATTGAAAATTGTAATTTTTCACTCGAATTTGTAGACTCTAAAAATCAATTAGCTGATATTTTTACTAAACCTCTTCTTGAGGAAAGATTTTGCTCTCTCAGAGATCGCCTTGGCATTAAATGTGTTGACTAATCCATTGTACTTTACTGTTTATTTATTTTATTTCCTTATGCAATTAATGTGTTTTCTCATTTTTTTGTTGTGTAATTATGACCCGCTGCTGCCTCTTCCACTTCCCCTTCTTCCTATCAAATTCCTTTTCCTTTCCCTTTCTAATCTGATCCCCTTTCTTTTCCCTCATCTTTTTTATTTTTATTTATTCTTTCCTCTCTCTCTTCTACTCTTCATCTCACCATGACAAATACTCGCCCCATGACCTCAAAGAAATTCTATGTTGCTTTGAGTTCCTTCGAAGTAGACACCATCTCTCTCTCTCTCTCTTCTGATTCTCCGCAGGATCCATGGATACTTCGTCTGAGTCCTCAAAGAAGTGAGATTCTACTACTAATCAGAAAGCATCAAAGAAGCCTTGTCTCTATGTTACGGGATCTCTCTCCAACGCAGACATGCAATGATTCTGGGGTATCCAATAGAAGCAGATGTATGATCGCTTGAAAACTCGCCCTATTGTTCCCGATCTAGTTTTAGATCTCAGTCAATTAAAGGACTCTCATTCCCGGTAAGTTTCTATCTCAAAGCTCATAAACTGTCTCTGTTTTTTACTTTGTGTGGTCTTGAGCTTTTTTACGAAGCGGTTCACCTGCTTTATGCGAATCTCCCCATCTCACCTGAGAGTGGTGAGTTACAGTTGTTGGTGCTGGTTAAACAATTCATCATCAATGAAAAGTTAATCGAAGATGTGTTTGGTACTAAGTTCTTTGGGTTAATTTCGTACATGAACAAAACATGACCTAATGACTTTGAAATTTCTCTTAAAGGTGCAAAAGTGTCGTGGCTTAACCCGACTATTACATTTCTGACATTGGGCCCTTATCGCTATTTTTTCAGAATCATATTCTCGTAGATATCGTGGACACAACTCTTATTCCAAGAAGGGCTCCTTGAGTAATATTTCTACTTGTAATGTATTTGTTCCCTAGTTTCTCCTTAAAAAATAGTGCATCAACTAGGCTGAATGGTATAAGGCGTACATTTTGGAAAGATTTGACGACTTGAATTCATCAGCAAGTCTGCCCTCTGGCTTGCTCATCTCGAGGAATATTATGGACCGTCTTGTGGATTTTTGTTTGTTTACCCCTTCTCTTATAAATGCAACTTATGATTTTCATACTTTTTTTAGTACGGGGTATGTGCAAGTTGGTGAAAAGTGGGTAAAAAAGGACGGGGTGTGTGCAAGTTGGTGAAAAGTGGGTAAAAAAGGACTTACTAAAAGCTTGTGCGGACTCTCCCTAACACTCAAAAATCACGGTGGATTCTGCCGGTCTTTTATTGCAGAACAATGAAGATGACAAAACTTGACTCTGAGTTGTAGAACGATACTTGGAAGCCCTTATATCGGTATTTTGCGGATTACCATGACAATGATCAAGCATGAAGGTATCTCAACGGTAAATCGCTTAATCCAACATGTTGACTCTCTTAAAAGTGGAGTCAATTCCTCCAACAATGAGCTTGCTGTTACCGTTCAGATCTCATACTCCACTCTTTCGTGAAATGTGGAACGTTCTTACAACACCTTCTATGAGAAATTGATTAACTCCCTCCAGTACTTTTGAGGTGGTCATTAACTCTACTGGCTGACCTTTACTTTTTGCACTAACTTCCAAGAGGGGCATGTACCTCTTTATCTCTTGGACTACTTTTTTTTTTATCTCTGAATCTTAGACTACTTTGTTATCTGTTTTCTTTGCTTAAAATTTAGTATGGTTTCGTTATTCTTTTATATTATGACAAAGGGGGAGAAAACAAATATATCTTTCTTGCTCCTTTGTGAGACAGGCGGAGATTGGTAACTCCTTAGAGTTAGTTGATTTTGAAAATAAACACTTAAGGCGTTGATATTAATTTTCATAGGTCACAAATTCAAAAAGGAAATCATCAATATAAATGACTTCAAGAAGGAAAAGAATATTGGCTTGAAGTTGCAGAATAGCATTGGAAAGGCAAGACTCAAATATAAAGGACAAAAGAAGGAAAGGAATATATAATTAATCGACACATGGAGAAAGTTTAAATGAAACAGAATACTCACACACTTGGCAGAGATCACAACCAAATCATCAACAAAGGAAAATCCATGAATCAAGCCACAAGATAAGAAGTATGTCGATCATACAAGGAAATGATCACACCATCAAAAGGAAAGAAGAAGAAACATTTACTTCATGGATACAGATCAACTGAATTGCCTCAATAAAGGACCCCCTAAATTGATACTTGTTTGAGATAAATCCCTTGGATTTTTCCTTACAAGAGCACAAATACGCAACTTTGCTTGAGCTTAGCAAACAGTTATCTTTTGTCTTTCATAAATCTTTTTAAGCACGTGAGTGATAAAATATAAAAGAAAACAGAAAATAAATAATTTGAGTGTAGGTATAAAAGTTGAAGCAATGTCAAGGTAGAAATCGGATTTGTATATCAAGAAAGGATAAAGTTTCAAATTTCTGTAACATTAGGATATCTTCAAATATCTTAAAGAAAACCCTCGAAACCCAAGGGGGCTTGACTAGCCACCACATTGGTAATCCGAACAAGGATAAAACCTTTTGTGTGAATTATTACTGCAACTTTCAATTATTGTTTATCTTACTACTAACTTGCATGTGAGACTACTATCGTTTACTGGTAGTTTACTTAGTGAATTTAAAATTTAACCCCCCCCCCCCGAATATCACAATAAACTTAAAAAGAAATAAGGGTTTTAACTGGATTGAAACCCTAGTTTTGTGGTGATTCCTCTAACACAAGGATAACTCAACTTTCATTAAGAGTGAGCAGTTAATTATATCTTTTTCTGCCAAAGATAGATATGCAAGTATATGCACCATACATATGAATGTGGGTCCGTCTCTAATAACAAAATAAAGTTACATTATGAGTGAAAATTATTAGTGCAAGTTTCAGTCTCTGATACGGCATGTTAAAGCATAAACATTTATGCTAATAAAGAAATTAATATCATGCATACAAGGATTTCCAACGAGCTTATCTGAGAAAGAAAATGAAATAAATCTCCCTTTTCCCTATCATACGCTACATTAACTTTCGTAATTAAATCGAGTGCAGGTATTAACCCTAATGAACATAATTGAACCAATTTATAAGATTCCAGTGAAAATGTTATTAATTTTTTGGCACAACATATAATCTAATGAAATGATGAACATTTAATTATTATGAAAATGAAAATTATATGGTAAACTAATTTATGATATGTAATTATCATATTAGTATTATTAGTAGTGTATTCTAGAATAATTACTATTTATTGCTTATCTTTTTATTTCATAGAAAAATAGTAAATACACACAACTATCTACAATTTAGTAGTAACATTAGGAATTTCTAGGCTAATATTCATTTTCTCAGATAAATTGCGACTCATCCAAAAGAGGATAACTATTTATTAGTTTTTCGTGTATAATTGTATTTGTTTCGTTAATTTTTCTTCAATTTTAAAATTGAGCGAATTAGATCAATTTTAGTCAAATATATTGTGTCAAGATAAAAAGCGGATCAATATCCAATTAAAACTAAATTAGATTGGATCAATATGAAGTGAGCTAAAACGGGGCAAATAATGAGTCAAGACCCAACTCAACACAATTTTCGCTAAGTTTAATTATTTTATTAGTTCTTTTAAATATTTTAGTACACAATAACTATACTGATAAAAATATTTGATGAATATATATATAAAGAATTCATACTGCTACAAAACCTCAAACTTTTTCATGGTCTGCTAAAAAAAATGGTAATTAAACATGTGAAAATTAAACGCCTTACAATGCACAGAGCCATTTATGTTGAGGAATTTGAAATTTATATATAATTACTGAAATTTTTTATTTATATCAAATAAATATTTTTAAAGAAAATTCCAATGAATATACCTTTACCCCTTCAAGATTCCCCCTTAGATAAAAATTCAAATTCTGATTGGATTCTCCTCACTCCAACGACCTAACATTCATAAGGCGTATCTCATACGTACGATATAAAAATTTCTCAAACTCCGCAGCGTTAGAAAGATATTATCATGGTTTTTCCAACCATATAAATAACTCACATCAGTTTCTCCTGAGATGAATGTTATGGCCGTCTAAAAAATGGCTAAAAACTCACTTTTAAAATTTGGAAATTTTCCACATTCCTCTTTTTATTTCCAAAATCAATTATTCCTTGATTTCCTAGATTATTCTTAGTTATTTCAATTTACTAAATGTTACATGACCTATAAAATCAAACTTAACAATTTTGAGGTATTAAATTTCACATGCAAAAAATAATTTAGTGGACAGAATTAAACAAGTCAAAGTAAATTATTAGTTTCTAAATATATCTGCCAGTTTCTCAAATTAAATAATCACATTTTTTACTCTCTTTTTTCTCTTAAGTTATGTATTATTTACCTTTTTAGGTTATTTCGAAAAGAAAGTCTCTTTATAGTCCTATATTAATTGTTCACTCTATTATAGATAATTCTTCCAATCATTTTGATCTCATTGATCCTTAAAATTATTTTTTTATTTTTATAAATTAATCATCTTTGTAAACCTTCAGAAAAAAAATTCGGAATGTGCAAATTAATGAAATTTATCATTTTATTTATGATTTCTTATAATGAGAAAAATAAATAACTAAACTAAAATAAAAATGACATGTTTTAACTTTAAATTTTAATAAAACAATTTATAATCACATTAAGCTCTAAAATTTCTACTACATGTAAAATTTCTATTTCCTTTTAAGATTTTCTAACGAATTAAATCGTGTCACATAAATTGATACGGACAAGACAATACAACAAAGAATCCTCCAATACTAATTTCCTCCACTCACCCCACTCCATATTACATTTTAATAAAATTTAATTTAGGAAGAACACCTCTCCCCCTTTTTCAGTTCCCTCTTTAAATTTAATTTAAGAAGAAAACCTCTCTCCCTTCTTCAATTCCTTCTTTCACTCCAGGGTGATGAATTTGGAAACTTCAAAATCATACAAATTTGTGTTAAGCAGCTGAAGGATAACGTGTTCTCAAAAGGTATTTGATACTTTTCTAAAGTTTTTTTGGATGTTTACAGTATCAGCAATAATTTTACATCTTCATAAGCTTAAATATTCATTCCTTGTTTTGTTTAAAAAATCAAATCTTTCTCATTTGGTTGTTGTCAATTTTGTGAAATAGAAGCCCTATCTTCCTCTTTGTACTTTGTTTGGGGTAGATGTTGGTTTTCTTGGGACTCTGGAATGTAGAAAAAACCCTAATTTTCTTTCTATTTTTTTGGTGTTTTTTAGATGGTTTTAATGCAATGACATTTCTTTTGAGTCAAGGGTCTATAGAAAATAAACTCTCAAACCCCAGAAACAAAGTTAGTAGTAAAATGTTGTCTACATACTATCCTTTCTAGACCTTTGAAAACATATTTTCAGTCTGGCTAGTAGAAATCTCTTGTTTCATAAGAAATTAGTCCAATAAAGACCAAGATGTATATATGTTTGATATGATCCTTCCTCAAATATGAAGAATAAACTCAAAAAACATCAGCCAATTTGGCATTCATGAGTTGATATGTATTTTGAAGTTATGTTATGTGTTGAATTACCTTAGGCGAGATTTAAAATTTGAGTGGAACTTACTTTCTGTCAGGTTAGTAGAGAATTCTTGCTTTTTAAGGGATTAGTCCAAGTTAGAACCAGAAGTGTATTGGACATGTTCGTTCCTTAGGAAGAAGCATCACCCAATTTGGGATTCTTGAGTTAATGTTAATATCGAAGTTATGTTGTGTGTTAAATTCTCTTAGGCGAGCTTGAAGTATTTAATGGAAACATACTTTTTGTATGCTTAGTAGAACTTTCTTGTTTTCTAAGGGATTACTAATAGTACATCATAAAACTTAACTATCCTCAGGTGATTAAATGTCATATCTGAGAAGCTTGCAGGAATCTCATCAACAAATTCCTGGGGCGGAGGTTCGAAATAATCCCCATCACTAAGGATACATAATCATTCTTCTTGTAGCATAAACGTTTGGGGTCATATATCCCAAAAAAGGGGTAATTGAAATAGTACTATTAGTTGTACCATAGTTAAATTTACAATCAAACTATTCTACTAAAATTTAACATAAATACTATTTTTATATATACTACCAAACGACTTCTTTAGTGTTGAAGGAATTTTCAAGTGTTATCTATTGTTTATAATATTGCGATAAGCACATGTTATTCATAAAGTGTTTTGATGTAAGAACTCTGTACTATAAATTTCTAGTACAATAAGTATAACATCACTAATTTAAACTTCGAAATTCTCTTCAAATTCTATACAAAAATACTTTATATGTGTTTAATTTAACCTAAGAAACTCAATTTTACATCAAGAGATGCAAATTAATGAACTCATGCAAATGTCATCTACAAATTGTACACCTTTTCTTTTATTTTTAAAGTTGTGATATGTTTGTTTGTTGTTCATGTAGCGTATACTCTCACCTTACCAATTGTATACTTGTTCAACTTCAACAAATTATCATGCCTCTTAATTAACAAAGACTATCTTTACCTTCCCTTGATCAACTTAGTAGTCTTGTCATTCATTTAATCGATGAAATTCTAAATAGGTTGTATTTTCGAAAAGTTGTAAGAACTACTACACATTCTAACTATTGGCAATATACTTGCCGTACAATTCCAAAGGTAGGAAACACCAGAGGACTTGATATCCCCTACCATTGGATTTATAATTCTCACTCTCGATTGTTTCTTCAGTTTTCATATAGGAACAACATTGAATGTTATCCTTGATATTACTTGTCTAAAAGTCTGTCCTAGTATTGATCATTTGATACATTTAATCACCAAAAATTTCATTCAACATTTCGTCCTCAAACTTCCATTTACTTTCCACCATACAAGATCCCTTACTTCTTATTTTATTGTTCAGCATTGAGACATTTGTATCTCATGGAATGTGAAATACACCTTCTATGCTTCTTCAGGGATTTAATAAGTTGCTTAGCCTAAAAATAAAATTTGTAACATTATCTTCTAATACATTTGAAATTCTGATCTCTAATTGCCCATTGCTTGAGGATTTGGTTCTAAAAGACATAGATAATTCGTACCTCCTGAGTATTGATTCTCTTAAGCTAAGGTCATTTGTCTTTTTTGGCGATTTACAATTGATATATCTAGAAAATGTACCTCTTCTTTCCAATGTTCTGTATGAGCCTGCAGAATTAGTTCAAGAGGAAAAATGATTTTGATAATATTTTTTCGTTTATTCATGCTCTTGAGTATTTCAGCTGGTATCATTTTGAGGTAATGTTGCTATATTTCACTTGTAATTTTGAAAAATTTGAAATTTAATTTGTAACTAATATTTATTTTTATCTTTATCTTTTCCATGATGAAAATACAAGTGAAATGCAACAACATTACCTCAAAATGATACCTTCTGAAATACTCAAGAGCATTAATAAACGAAAAAAATATTATCAAAATCATTTTGCAGAATTTTCCTCTAGAACTAAATCTGCAGGCTCATAAGAACATTGGAAAGAAGAGGTACATTTTCTAGATCTATCTATTTTATATCGCCAAAAAAGACTAATGACCTTAGCTTAGGAGAATCAATACTCAGGATGTACGAATTGTCTATGTCTTTTAGAACAAAATCCTCAAGCAATGGGCAATTAGAGATCAGAATTTTATACGTATTAGAAGATAATGTTATAAATTTTAATTTTAGTCTAATCAACTTGTTAAATCCCAGAAGAAGCGTAGAAGGTGTATTTAACATTCCATGAGATACAAATGTCTCAATGCTGAACAATTAAATACGAAGTAAGGGATCCAGTATGGTGGATAAGTAAATGGAAGTTTAAGGACGAAATGTTGAATGAAATTTTTTGTGAGCAAATGTATCAAACGATCAGTACTAGGACATACTTTTAGACTAGTAATATCCTGGATAACATTCAATCTTGTTCCTATATGAAAACTGAAAAAACAATCGAGAATGAGAATCATAAATCCAATGGTAGGGGATATCAAGTCCTCTGGTGTTTCCTACCTTTGGAATTGTACGACAAGTATATTGACAATCCATAAAAAGTGGACTAGTTCTTACAACATCTCGAAAAGACAACCTATTTAGAATTTCATCGATTAAATGAATGGCTAGGTTTCTATGTCGATCAGGAGAAGGTATATGTAGTCTTTGTTCATTTGAACGCATGATAATCTGTAGAAATTAAACACGATACTATTGGTAAGGTCAGGGTATACGCTACACGAACAACAAACAAATGATCTTCACCTTATTCAATTAAGATGTCACAACTCTAACAATAAAAGAAAAAGGTGCATAATATGTAGATGAAATTTGCTTTAATTTCCTTAGTTTGCAACTGTTGATGTAAAATTGTCTGGCTTTGGTTAAATCAAATACATATAAAGTATTTTTGTATAGAAATTGAAGAGAACTTAGAAGTTTAAATTAGTGATCTTATACTTATTGTAGTAGATATTTATAGTACTTAATGCTTGCATCAAAACATCATATGAATGACATGTGTTTATCATAACATTATAAATCAATAGATAACACTTGACAGCTCATTCAATACTAAAGGAGTCATTTGGTAGTATGTATAAAAATAATATTTGTATTAAATTTTGGTACAATGTTTGACTATAAATTTAACTGTGGAACAACTAATTACAATTTCTTTTTGTTCATATTTTTTACTTTGTATTTGCTTTGAACACTCTCTACGCCACCTAAACACCAAAAAAGCATATTTATTAGATTTCAAATTACTTATAGGAGGTATTAGGAAATTTAAAGAAAATGTCTGTCCATCAGATTTCCACTTTAGTTCAAAGGGAGTACTTATGCCTTTTTTAAATAAAATAAAACAAAATAATATTAAAAAATTGACATTGTTTTTCCATAACTTTTCTTTTGGAATTCGTGGGTTCTAGGAATAAATAAGAATCATTTTCTTTCTTTTAGATAGATTTCTATGATGATGAATTTAATCTATCAAAAAATCACTGTTCTAGTTTATTAAATGCCCATTTTAACAACTTTTTCTTCTTCAATCTTAATGGTGGTTCATTGAACAAAAATATGTTGGAATGGTGTATGCAAACTCGTTAAGAGTCAGTAAACTTGTCAACAATCTTCACAAAGCCTGGGAAATAAAAGGTGTCATTCTTAAAGACGAAGATCTACAGAACATGACATATGATGAACTTTTAGGTATTTTAATAGATTATGAACAAAATCACATTAACCGGTACAACAACGACGACAAAAATAAAGTAATGGCTTTTATTGGTGAGACATTAGAAACTGAGGAGGAAGCCGATGAAAATCAAGATTAAGGGATGACCCTCTTTAATCGTAGAGTACGACAAATGCTCAGAAAAAGGAGACAACGAACTCAAATAGATTAAAAAATTAAAGACTTCAAAAGAAACAATGATCGATGGTACTACTGCAGAGAACCAATACATATCAAGAAAACTTGTCCAAAATGAAGAAGAAGAACCAATCGACGAAATGAAGATGCAAAAAGTCTTGGAGCATGGGAACAAGGAGAAACATTCTATGAGGACAACGATGAAATGGAAAACTCGTGTTTCGTGTCTCTAGGAGAAACAAGCGAGGTAAGATCTTATAATTGTCCACATTGTAATTACTTACAAAACTTTTTGGATATTGTTAGTGATGAATTATAGAAATTTATTCACGAATACAACAAACATGTAAAAGAAAAGAAAGTTTGGCAGATTCTCGTTGAAGCAAGTCAGATTGAAGTGGATCTACTATCAGAATAATTGGAGAAAGTAAAAATGCAGTTAAATAGTGTCAGAAAATCTTCAAGACATAGTTCTATTCAATCAAACAAAACTACGCTCTACTGAAGAAACTCTCCAAGTCATAATTCTAACTATTGTGTGTTTTACTCATGGCGATATAAGTCATAAATCCTTCATATGTAGAAAATATTCTTCTGGAAGATGGATTTGGAGACCAAAATTTGATAATCACCAATGGCCCAAAAATACTACAAGAATACACAAAGTATGGTAACCATTCAAAAACATGGAGTTAAAAGGATAATTTTCTTGAAAATCATACTTCATGCCTTCTTAAGAAAATATTTATAAAACCTTAAAACGATACAATTTATATCATTCATATACATCATATAAAAAAAAATCAAAGGCCAAACACCACAGAAAATCACATATAGAATTTAAGTTCCAATTTAGGTCACTTTACAGTGAGCTCATTCTCCTTAACAGTGAACTATTTCGTTTAATTCAAGTCTCCCAAATAACCCTCTAGTGATACTTGGTGAAATCCATGACCTTAGAACAACAAAGTAAACCATACATACTACTTACACAAGCCAACCCATCTCATCCTAAAAGTTTAGTACACAATAGACATATTTAAACAAAGACAAAAAGAACATTACATTGAACTCCTAGTCATTATGCACATGTACTTATTTTACTTCACATAGAACCTTATAAGACCTAAATCATTCCCTCAATATAAGTCTACTAGTGCAATGTGCATATAGAACCCCATAACCTCACACATACTTAGTAAACCTATCATGAGACTACAAGCTTTTACATATAAGTCACATATCAACATATTAAAAGGAGACAACTTCATTTTTGTCAAGAAAGACCTTCATCATATCGTTAACAATATCAACATCATGCATAAAGACTCATATCATGCACACCTTCATAACAAGTAGACAAATACTATAATGTCATGCATAAAGAACACATACATAATTACATGCATTACAACACCTTCCTATAAAATCCTAAAGAGATACTTATGCAATGTCTAGATGGGTTTATTACTTTCACCTATCCTAAGTAACCTCCCTTAAGTCATTCTAGTTAGGGTCTTAGTCATTTACTTCCATTGTCCATTTTACTTTAGGGAGACTATATACTTAACCGACATAGACGATGTGATTCTAAACATGGAAACTGGAGTCATAAAACCCCATACAAAAAAGTATGGTCTGCCGGACAAAGTAGATGTAACAACCTTAAAAATGTATATGCTAAGTAATGCTTAATGTTATTAAAATGCCTACAATTAGATCGGGTACACACGGAATTGATGCTCGTAGAACAAGACTCTTTACTCTGGCGAGATATAAGATAACTAACTTGGAGAGTTAGTTGATCTAGGAAATGTTGGGTCTAGCAAGGTAGGCATCCTAAATATGAATATTCAATCGGATGAGTCTTTATCCGACTTAAAAAGGGGAAATCTTAATTTTGGAGGGTCTAGCGGTCAAATGGTCTTTTACAGGCAAAGGGTAATATCGTAATTACCCTAAGGAATTAATTTATTTAATATTAATTTAATTTACTTGATGGTTCTGGTAGGGTCAACCCGAAATACCCCGTTTTGCAGAGGTCACTCCACCCGGGTTCGAATCTCAACGGAAGCATCAATTAAATGTATTTGAGTTGAGTTTTATAATATGATTTTTAAAGGTTTTTATGGTCATTTCACTAAGCTAATTAAATCAGAATTTTTATAAAAATTAATAAGCAGTCCTATTTTGACTAATTCCCAAACTAAAACTCCTTATCGTAAAGTACTCTCTCACGCTCATATCTCTCACGTGTTCATAAAAACATATACAAACGCTAAACAAAAACGTTGGGCAAAGGGAGGAGTTTTCCATCGGGTGGAGTTGGAGTTTCGAGACTTGAACGTGATTTGGAGAGAGGGTTGTACACAAGGTCGTGTGTTGAATAAACATCAAAATAAGGTTTGGGTTTTCTAACTCTCGGTACCTTTCCCAAGAGACCCTTAATATTCAGCCAATTTTAATCCGAAAACTAGGATTGTTCCCAGTTGCATGTCCCTGTCACTATATCCCATTGATTCGTAGGTTAGATATGTTTTCTGGTAGAATATAGGGATGTAACGTATTTTCATGATGATTATGAGTAGGCATGTATGTTCGGAAGTTTTCCGGAACTGTAGGATACGGTTTTCTAGGTTCATTGTCGTGAGTCTTGGTCATGGATTAGAGCATGAAATGGCATGTCTAAATACTTGTATTTAATGTGCAAGAACGTGTGTAAATCGTGATGTTCATATAATGTGTTATGTGGCTGATTTGAGTGAAAGCTATTAGCTAAATGAATCCATGAAAATTGTACCTAAAGATGTTCTAAATGATCCATGAATTATCCTAAGAACTACCGTGTAAATGTTGATGAAAAAGTGGTGGAAATCATGACGAAATTTTCAGCATTGTGTTACCATAGTTTAGGCTAATGTTTGAAGTTTAGAGAGTTTGAGAATAATGTTTAAAACATTCGAGGTCAGTAGGTATTGAACCAAAGACCTCACTATAAGAAAGTTATAATTAATTAAAATAAAAAGGAGTGAGGCACACGAGATTCAAACCCGAGTGCTCTTAGTCGATTCCCCTAAAACTAAAATAGAATTAATGAAATGAGAGTAGTGGTATTCGAACCCACAACCTCTTGGTCAGATTTAAAGAAAAATTGAAAGAAAAATAAGGGTTGAGGAAAGTGGGGATAAAACCCACGACCTCTAGGCAGAATAGAAGGAATTAAGGTGAAAATTAAGGTGGGGCTGTGGGGGTTCGATCCCACACCCACTGGTCAAAACAAAAATGGTTTAAGGAAAAAGTAAATTAAAAGAAAATGAGGTTGTGGGAGTTGGATTCCATATCCTCTTAGTCCTAATGAACGAAAAAAAATAAAGAGAGAAATCAGGGGAAAATAAAAAGAAGGCGTTTGGGGTAGATTTTGGGTCCCCAGGCCGTGTGGGTAAAACTTATTTAAATAAAAATGTAAGTGTGTTCCAATGGATTCAAAATCAGGTTCCCTTTTCCAATTTCCGTATTCATACATAATTCATACATGAATAAATGTTCAGATGATACTGCCTACATAGATCGAAATTGATGATCTTGGAATACATACAAGATGCATAACTCTTGTATCAGAAAATCTTAGGAAGATATGAATCACTTAATGGAACTATGAATGAATCCTCATGCCTTGTATGTATAGACCGATAAGTCTAGCATACGTTCAAAAGTAAGTGAACCTAAGATGTATGTAACAAAATGATGAACTCCTAGAAGGGTTAAGTAAGAGTATGGAACACACTAAATGGCCAAGTGCATTGGCATATGATGAAATTAACATTCACGAAAAAAAAATGTGTGTAATTATTAAGAGCAAATGTGCTAATGCTAATGAATGTCGTGACAACATTATAAGAGGTTAATGTTAAATATGAGACCAATCTCAAATGAGCCTAAGTAAATGTTACCAAAATGTACTCACCTATGAGAGTGTAAAGTTAATGAAGAGACCAGTCTCAATAAATACTCTAATCAATGTATTGAGATTAATGTATACTTGATACTAATGATGACATGAAAAATCATCTATTGAGATATGATGTCCTAATACTAGAAGGCATCTTTCATGACGTATGAGTTGAATGAAATGGAACTTTATACTGAGCAGCGACAGGCTAGCTATAAGTGGTGATGCCTTCTTTTGGGAAGGGCGGAGGTTCACGTAACTCTCATGAGATAAGATTGTCCGGCATGCCGGGTATGGGTCTTATTATATCTCCTAGTCTTTGAACCTATACTGCCAACTTAGGGATCTATCACGGTTCAATTCCCTATATATGCTATCTTTTTTGGGGTAACTTTGGCCGGTGATTCCACCTCTTTTCGGTGTGAGCAGACACTGGATTTCATGGTGCTCACATGATCTATGTCGGTTAAAGTTAAAGTTCCCAATAAATGAATTAGGCCAGCCTCAAATGATGCACATAATGAAATGAATGATACTAATGGTGTTAGTATAGGAGAATAATGAGGTGAGCAAGACTTAAGCAATGGCACTATGTCATTCTTGGACATTGCACAGCGAACCCGATGAATGTCTTAAACTACATCCTAGGTATAGCTGGTGTTTACACTAGCTTATTAATGAATTAAATGAAGTAAGTATTAATGAATGAAACATACTCTGTGTTTGCTAATGAAGGCTGCTTAGTTGAGGTCCCATATGTTGAGTCCTCATTTTGGGAAGTCTTAATGTCAAGTCCAAGATTCCAATGCTCATGGCATATGATCGAATGATATGAAATATGTTAAGTGTTATATGCAATATGTTGTGTGCTATATGTAATATGCTATGTGTTGTATGCAATATGATACGTATGATGATCCATGTTACTCTCATGGCATGACTTTCCAAAATCCAAATTACGCAAGTCCACTGACTTTCCTAAACAAAATTTGTCAAGTCCATTGACTTTCCTAATCCAAATCTGGCATGTCCAACGACTTGACTTTCCATAAATCACGTTGTTGGGAAAGATCTATTCTTACTAATGCATGTCCTTGGTGTGTGCTTGAATATACCCATACATAGTACAAGTGTCTACTAATCCCATACAATATCTACTTTTAGGTGCAGGTACAGGTGGACGTTAAAGCTTACAGTACGACGTTGCAGCTATCTGTACGTAGATCTTTCATCCGGATTAGGTAGGCCGTCATGCTTGCGACGTTGTCTACTGTTATTTTCTAGCTTAGATGTAGGCTTTAGCTATTGGAGCATGTACCACTAGTGTTTCATTTCAAGCTTTTTATTGGTGCATTTTGGCAAAAATACGTTTAATACAATTATGGGTTATTTCTTTCATTTGATGATCTTAATATTATATGAGCGATTGTGAACGTTTATAAGTTTAAGTAGAATGACTTAATTTAATTTTAAGTAACAAAAGTTCTATTTTTCCGCTAAAATTAACATAGATGAAGTAATAATGACGTATGAAGTCTTGTCTTCGACTTCTGAGGTCAATGACGCCGGTCTCGTCTGGGGTCTAGAGTTTGGTCGTGACAAAATTTGTATCAGATCACATGATTAAATTTCAAGGATAATAAGTTTACATGAACAACATAAAGTAGTTTCTATGTCATGGTAGTTAAGTGCACTACTATCCTGAATAAGAGCATATATGATATGCAAGAAAATTCCCTTTTTCTGATCTTATCGTGCCTTCTCTAATGTCTGATTCATTGGTGTTATGATTGTATCTAGCATAAATTCTACTTTTTTTAGAAAATGAACACAAGGAGGGACGCTGGTCGTGAAGAGGAAAAGATACTGGTGAGGGCAACAAAGATCATCCTCATACCCCAGCTGCTGAATTGAGATGCATGTTAACCAAACTGGGTTGACAGATGGAGAAGTAAGGACAACCTTGGTAAAGATGAGCGAAACATCACTTTACAAGCTTAGGCTACGACGAGCAATAAGGTGTTCCCATGGAGAACCCACCTTCCAGCACCGTGGCTAACATGTTAAGGTACTTCACGAGGATGAATCGTCCCGTTTACACAGGATCTAAGATTGCTGAGGATCACGTAAAAGGAGTGAAGAATGATGTAAAGTCAAATATCAAGCATACTCCAAAAGAAAGTGTTAAGAAAGAATTTAAAGTTAATATGTAAAGAAAAGAATGACTTCATGACTATAGGCTAGTGCAATTCAGATAACTTGCATCTACGCCTAAAAATCAATGTCACTAAATGAATTGACTAAGAGAGTATATTTATGCTAGAAGATGAACAAGAAAAGAAAGAGTGGCTACATGAGGATAGGCTAGAACAAGTGAGACAAGTTGAATCTACGTCAGCGGAGGTGGTTGGAGCTGTTGATGGACTATTACATGAATGTCCACGACCATCTAGATAAGGCTAATGTAGTAGCTTATGCTTTGAGCAGGATGAGAATGGGAAGTAGAACCCGCGTTGAGGATGAGAAGAAAGAGTTCGTGAAATATATACATAGACTTGAAAGACTGGGTGTGCAGTTAGTTGACTCTACTAGTGAGGGTGTTTCATTTAATCTTATTTTTGAATCATTGTTAGTAGTTGAAGTCAAGAAGCGTCAGAATCTTGATCCTGTGTTGATCGAGCTGAAGGACTCAGCGTTGGTTAAGTTGAATGAGTCTTTTGCTTTGGGACGTGACCTAATACATAGGTACTAGGACATGCTATGTGTACCAGATGTGGATGATTTGCAGACCAAGATTGTTGGAGAGGCCCATGGTTCCAGCAATACATCAAGGTTCCACAAAGATGAATCATGATTTTAAACAAATCTATTGGTGGGATGCAATAAATAAGACATTGTTGAATATGTGTCCAAGTGTCATAATTGACAACAGTTTTAGGTATAACATCGTAATCCTGGCTATCTTACACAGATGATTAAGGTTGCGACATGAAAGTGAGAGGCCATTAATATGGACTTCGTGGTTGGTCTTCCAAGGACTAGGAAACAATATGACTCCATATGGGTTATTGTGGACATGATGACTAAGTCTACCCACTTTATCCCTATGAAGTCTACTTATAGACCCGAGGATTATGCGAGCCTCTACATTGATGAGATTGTGAGATGGCATGGGATTGCTTTTTCTATAATTTCAAATAGCAGAGCTCAGTTCACTTCACATTTCTGGAGATCCTTCAAAAAGAACTTAGGCACGCAGGTAAATCTTAGTACTGCCTTTCATCCTTCAGACTGATGAGAAGGCAGATCTCACTATTTAGACATTAAAGGACATGTTGAGAGCGTGTGTGATTGACTTTTGAGGTAGTTGGGATGACCATGTGCCTTTGATTTAGTTATCATATAATAAAACTATCACTCCAGCATTGGGATGGCACCGTTCGAGGCACTATATGGTAGGAGGTGTAGGTATCAAGTTGGGTGGTTTGAGGTTGGATAGTCATCTATTTTGGGTCTATAGATCATTCATAATGACTTAGAGAAGGTCAGGGTGATTAGGGATAGGTTGCCTACTGCTTACAATCGGTAGAAGTCTTATGCAGACAACACAAAACGTCCCTTAGAGTTTGATGTTGGTGACCAGGTCTATTTGGAGATATCACCTATGAAGGGACTGATTAGGTTTGGCACGAAGGGCAAGTTGAGTCCGAGGTATATTGGACCATATGATATCCTACAGCGTGTGGGTGAGGTGTCCTATGAGTTGATATTGCATACAGATCTAGTTTCTCTCAATCCAATATTTTATGTATCCGTGTTAAAGAAGTGCCTATGTGATACAACATCGATTTTACCAGTGGAAGGATTGGGGTTCGATGAAGACTTGTCCTATGAGGAGGTACCTATACAGATCTTAGATAGACAGGTCAAGCAACTGATAAACAAGGAGATTGCCACAGTAAAGGTATTGTGGACGAATAAACTTGTTGAGGGTGCTACGTGGGAGGCCAAGGCTTATACGAGATCCCTCTATCCCCATATTTTCAGTCTATAAGGTTAGATTACTTACTCTTAAGTCGAAGTTCCCTTATCTCTCCATCTTTGTTGCTACTGCTTGATTGTGCATTGTGGTTATGTTATGATATGATTGGCGTTATGCTAGATTATAAGAAGTGTTATTCGGGGACGAATGTTGCTAAGAGGGGGATAATGTAACAACCCTAAAAATGGATATGCTAAAAAATGCTTAATTTGTCTAGAATGCCTACGATTAGACCGGGTTCACACGGAATTGATGCGCGTAGAACCGAACCTCTGAACCATTGTGACATCCAAGCCAACTAACTTGGGGAGTTAGTTGATCTAGGAAAGGTTGAATCCCTCCAAGTAGGGCTCCCGAATATGAATATTCACTCGGATGAGTATTTACCGGACTTAAAAAGGGAAAATCTTATGTTTGGAGGGTCTAGGAGTAAAATGGTCTTTTACAGGCAAAGGGTAATATCATAATTACCCTAACGAATTAATTAATTTAATTAAGCGGACGGTTCTGGTCGGGTCAACCCGAAATGACCCATTTCACAGTGGTCACTCCACCCGGGTTCGAACCTCAAGGGAAGATGAATTAAATGTAATTAAGTTGAGGTATATGATATGTTTTTTTTAAAGTGATTTATGGTCAATTCACCAAGTTAATTAAATCTGAAATTTTATTCAAATTAATATGAAGTCCTAACTAATTCCCAAACTAAAACTCCTAATCCTAAACTACTCTCTCACGCTCATCTCTGACACGTTTCTCCACTCTTCTCACTTTTTCTCTGCTTAACAAAATTATAGAAACAGAAAACACAACCAAATTTATTCACACTTGAAAAACTCACACGAAAAAAATATAATCAAAGGATATACAAATGCTAAGCATAGGCAAAAGGAGGAGTTTTCCGTCGGGTGGTGTTGGAGTTTCAAGATTTGCACATGTTCACCACAACTTAGGACAAAATCATAAGTTGAGGGTGCCCAATGAAGAAACCAATCTCATCTTGGCCCTGACCCAACCTTGGGTATTGTGTAACTCGACTAAGCCATGAGTTGAGGGTGCCTATTATGAATAATGTGAAGAAAAGTAGGGTTTAAAAGATTAATGTGAAAGAAAAAAAAAAGAAAAGAAATAGTGAATAAGAGAAGTGTATCAATCAAAGTTGAAATAAAGGGAAAAACTTGAAAGAAAAAAAAAAGAACAGTCATTTCCACAAAAGAAGAAAGAAAGGATAAAACAAGGCAAATAATACAATAAAATGAAGAGTAGGGAATATTAGACGATGAAAAAGGTAAGAACTTTAGCCGTAATGTCAATAAGGCAAACAATTCACTAAAATGTATAAATATGTACCATACATGACCCTAAGCCTATGTTACAAGCCACTAAAGTCCTACCGTTATCCTAAGAGTCTAATATGGTGAACTTAATATAGTGAAAATAAGGGCAAGCCTATGGCGACAAGTATCAATTAGGTGTGAAGTTGTTCTGAGAGTGAGGGTCGAATAATGATCCTCAAACTTAAATTTAAAATCACCCTGTGAAAAAAGGATGATATCTTTTGAAGTGAGAACACTAGTTGAAATATGAGAGATTTTTGCCATTGTGAGAGATAAAAGAGTAGAGGTGTCGGCGTGGTGAGTCTGTGTCATGGTCTGATTAACATGACTGATCCTAAGAGTAATATCATGCATGAAAGCAATGAAAAAAATCGGTATTGGTAGCCATATGACTAAGAAATCTTAAATAAGGATACTTCTATACAGAGGTGTTGTGGTGAGTCATAGTGCGTCGCTTGAGGACAAAAAACGAATTTAACTTAAGGGTGTTGATGTATCATTTTTTCAAGGTACATTTTATTATTTTTCCTTAAGTTTAGTGTGTGTCTTGGGCATTTTTGTAGTAACTCTAATGGTATTTATCTGTGTTTTGCATGAAAGTCGTCCAAAACAGAAATGCAGAAGATTGTATAGAAGAGGTGACTCACAACGCCATTGACGACCCGTCGTTCCATGACGGTTCATAGGTGGTGGTCGTCGACTAGAGGTCCAAGCATCTAGAAGAAAGTCAGGGAATTCTGATTAAGTGTGAGGCTACAAAAGGATCAACGGTCCGTCGACTAACTGACAGACCGTCCTTGGAAATCGTTGATCTGATAAGAGATTAGTCCGACTAACCGAAGATGCCAGAATGAAGGATGAAAAAGATGCTAAGTATGAACCGATGGAGGAAGTCTACAGTCCCTCGTTTCATCGATGGACTGTTAGTGTTGCCGTCGATTGAAGACGTGTTTCTTGATAAACTTTCCATATTTAGAACTACTTTTAATTTAGGAGTTTATTATTATAAATAGGGTTAAAAACCATATAGTTGCGGTTACACTTTTTTGTTATTTTTCATACTCTTGTTATTGGAAGTTGAACTTGGGATTTTGGGAATTAGTTCAAGTTTTTGGAATTGATTCTCAAGATAGTTTCGTTAATTCAAGTGTTATTTCAGGATTTTCTTCAAACTTTTAAAAATAAGTACATGAATTCTTGTTTAACAACCATGAATTGTGTATTTCGAGGCATAGAAAACTTAATCCAAATAGTTTTGTGGGAACCATGGGTGATTAACATGGTAAAACTACCTATATAAGAATTCTAGAATAAGTCCTTACATGTATTGATAATTATTTTTTTAGAAGACTTTTTAACGAGTGCACGCGTTAGAACATGCCCTATTTCTACTTGATGGACCAAGGAGGTAGTTGAGGAAAATAATTATCAACAAATATTTATTATATACTATCTAGTAGGCTAGTTCAATTGGTACAAAGTTTTAACGTAGACATACATTGAATATGATGCTTAATATGAGGTAATGTAAGGTTTAGTAAAGTAGACACATGTAGTCGGACCAATGTAAGGTGTGAAATTCTCTAGTTTTGGACCAAGGAATTACAGATACATAACTAACCATATTGCATGCAAGACACTAGGAAAGAATTATTATAGATAGGATTACCACGTTATGAACCTATGGTAAACACTTACACCCCTAGTTTCTGTCGTCATTTTGTAAAAAACAAAGTTTTAATGTTGCTACTTGTTTACATAGATATAATTGAACGCGTTTGTTTCACCCCCCCCTTCCAATTATCTATTTTCGGAAAGGACTTGACTAAATAGACGTAATCAAATACAAAAGTTAAGTCTAAACCATTTTGTTTGTGGGATCGACCCCAACCTAGCAATTGGGTTCTTTACTTGATACTACCGATTATACTTCTTTAGGGAAGTATAGTTTGAGCGTATAAACTAGAAAAATTGTGCACCTCTATATGAAATAATGGAGACTAGAACTTCATAAAGTCTTACCACTTCTTTATTGTAAATATTAGCATAATCCTAAGCTTAATGGGTAGTCTTTACCGGCGAAAAGTGGGCTGATTTTGTCATTCAATTGACAATTACCTATGTATAATTATGTTACCCGCGAGATCTTGGTAAGCCTGTGATAAATTCCATATAAATCATCTCGCACTTCCATTCTGTATGTTTTGTAGTCTAAGCCAATTCTCTTTATTTTTGGTGCTCGACTTTCACATGTTAGAAATTTGGGCACTTGGCAACAAACATTACAGTGTCCTTCTTCATGCCTTTCCACAAATATACCTCATTCAAGTTGCGGTATATCTTGGTGGAACTCGATAAATGGAGTATCTTGAGCTATGAGCCTCCTCTATGATCCTCTTTTTGAGTCCAACCAACATATAATCTACCTTAGTATTTTAGCACAATATCTCTGCCTTGTTCAAAAGCCAATACTTTTTGTTTATGAACATTTTCCGTCAAATAAAGAAAAATGTTGTTTTGGTCTTGCTTTTATTTAACCTTAGACACTATTGATGATTCATCCCCATTAGTCACCACTATCCTCTTTCTGTGAGATCCATAAGTGTAACTCCGAAACTTGAATGTTTATGCACATCTTTAGCTAACTCCCTCTTTTCTTCCTCAACATGGGCGGTACTCCCTATGGACAACCATTTTAAGGAATCAAAAACCATATTATCGTTACATGAGTGGTAAAGAAAACTCATGTCATAATTCCTCAGTTGTTCTAACCACCTCCTTTGTCTTAGATTGAGGTCCTTCTAGGTGAACACATATTTAAGGATCTTATGGTCACTAAATATATAAAAATGAACGTCATACAAAAAGTAATGACATATCTTAAAGGCGAAAACCAGAACAGCCGATTCTATGTCATGGGTTGGGTATTTCTTCTCATGAACTTTCGACTATTTGGAGGCGTAGGCTTTGACCTTGACTTTTTACATTAACACACAGCCAAAACAAACTCTTGATACATAACACTACAACACAGAATCCTGAGTACCCTCTGATAAAGTCAAAATTGGAGATGTAGTCAACCTTTTTTTCAATTCCTAAAAACATTTCCCATAAGCTTTAGACCATTGAAACTTTGTTGTTTTATGAGTCAACCTGATCAAGGGAGACGAGATAGATTAGAACCCTCTACAATGCTTCTATATTAGCATTCTTAACCCAAGAAAATCTTAAAATCGGTTGGAGACATGGGTATAGGCAACCTCTGAACTAATTGTATATTTTGGGTATCAACTCTAATCCCATGACCGAAAATGATGTGGCCCAAGAATTCCACACACTTATGTAAAAACTCACACTTGGAGAACTTGACATATATCTCCTTTTTATTAAAATTTTGAAGTACTATTATCAGGTTACTAGCATGATCTCCTTCATTCCTTCGATATATTAGTATGTCATTAATGAAGATGATAAAAAACATATCTAAGTAAGGCTTGAATACTTTTCACAAGATCCATGAGCACTGCTACTGCATTGGTAAACCCAAAAGAGATAACTAAAAACTAATAATGGTGTTTTTGTGATTGATCAAAATAGGACAATCACGATAGACTCTTTTCTCTAGAATAGACTCTCCAACTAGGTAAAAATACAGAAAGGTTCACAAAGTTTTCCAGTGAGAATATCAAAATGATTTGCAACATAAGGAGTTACAAAACAAAAACTTTATCTGATCCTGGGTCTAGAAAAGCATAAGCATCAAGAGTAAATACTTTTATCATACCCATGAGACCATCAGGAGACCTCTCTTGCTCTTGGAGCCTAGTGATTGCATAAGAATTGGTTGCCCCTCTGCCAGTACAAGAAATGGCTCCTCTAGGTGTACTTCTGACTTTTGGAGCAACTGATAACAATTTTCTATTGGCAAGAATTCCACAACCTTGCTTAATATACGGGAAATCTCTCATTAAGTTACCCTCTTCACCTCACTTGAAGCAAAATCTTTGGCCTTCATGACATTTGCCTAGGTGGGTTCTACCACACTTAGCACATCCACAATCCCAACTACCCCTTGTGCCACGCTTCCTTTAGACTATTCTAGCCTATATCATTAGTTTTGTGCAATATAGCCATTAGAGTCACGCCCTTTTTCAAGGCGCCTTTGCACAAGATGATGATGGTGCATGCCCCTTCTGATTCGGAAATTGTGGCAAATTTGAGTCACCTTTCTACTGCCTAGACTAATTCCCTTTCTTGGCTTTCTTATTCCTGTACTCTTCTCTATCCTTCAACTTTTTCTCTTCAACTTCTTGCACATAAACCACAAATCTGGATATTTCGATGTCCACAATAAGCATTGCCGCTTTTCCGTCTTTACGAGATGCATGACCTAAGAAAGCGAAAGGCATAATTTCAGAACATACCCATGAACACTCAAGGAATCCTATTTCAGAGCATCTTTAATTTCATAGGGGAAGTACCGCCCCAATAAAGAATATTCGAAACAAGACCATCTCGGATGTGGTGCATCCTTATCTCTGTCGGCATTTAACTAATCGAACCAAGTCTTAGCCACATTCTTTAGTTGATATGTAACTAGTTGAAGCCTTTTAGTATCTACAACATGCATCACCTCAATCACCTTCTGAAGCTATTTGACAAAGTTCTCCAGATCCTTACTAGTGATTGAACTAGAAAAATCTTAAGGGGTTCATCCTCAAAAATTCCATATTCATGAAAGGGTCTGCCCTTTCTTGTCGAGCTCCTCTTTGTTGCCTTACTTGGTTATTCACCGCTTGTATTAACATTTGGAGAGCCTCGTGAAACTCAACATTGGTAACTTCCCATTGAGGTTACACTTCAGATGCATTAGGTACCTCCAGTTCTTCTACTTTCCTTATGGCTGGACGACATGTAGATTCTGTTCGTGGAGGCATGATGATCTAAAACACGTGCAAGCACGAATTAGAGGGAAACTTTTTAGATATAAATTGTAATATACGAAATAGAAAGAAGAACAAAGTAATGAAATTCCTTAATGTTGCAGCCTCCTACTCAAAGATGTGGTGCGCTTCATACAACTAACTAGGACTCTATAGACAGGACTTCATAAACTTTTGAACACTGTGTTCTATGATACCAGGTTTATGACGCCCCGAGCATACATCTTAGACGTGGACGGCACCGAATGACCATTGTTGGCCTTGAGCGAATCCTTGACTTATTGTAATGACCCGAAAAATCAATATTCAAATTTTATTAAATTATTATTTTATCACCTCTCGATAGTTGTCCGAGTCTTTTTTTTCAGTTCATGAAATTAGTTTGAGAATTTTTAACAATTCGATAACTTCAGATATCTAGTTGGTGGTATTTAACTAAATAATTAATTTAATTAGTAATAGTTATTGGGTCAAGCCTATATTTTATAGAATACCCTTACCACTAGACCACATAATTAACTTAAGTAGTGGAATTCAACTTTATAATTCGATCACAATTTGGAAAAAGAAGGAAAAAAAAATAAAAAAAAATAGGCGAATACGGAACCAACCTAGAACGGCTGCCCTCAAGGTAAATTCTCAAGTCCTTAATTGTTGATTGGATTCAATTAGTATGTTGAATGCTTACTGGATGATTTAGATTGTTACATACTTATAAATTAAAAAGTGAATGATTTTCTTGGAAAAGTAATGTTAGTGTATCACTTTGGTAGGGTGTAAATTGTGGGGGAAAGATTATCTATGGTAAACGATGGTAACTATTACATATTTATTATATATAAATTAAAATCTACATGAGAGCAATTTATGTCTTGGTTTCATACGATTCCCAGTGATTCCCAAAAGCGATAAATTTTTAATTTATTATTATTATTTTATAATTTAAGTTTAGAATATTGAGATATGTAATTAAATGTTGTGTATATTATATAATAGAAAAATTATCAAGGTTATAGTGTTAAGGAAAATAAAATAAAATTATGAGTAAATCTTAGGCTTGAAATTTTTAAAACATGAGAGTTGACATGTTAACTGGCATCAAGATTTAGGAACTTGATTATAAATTTGGTCGATTTTGGGTCAAGGTTAAACACATAGTAATAATAGTATTGTTAGTTTGAAATCTTATTATGGTTATTTACTTGAATAGATTGCTTTAAGTTGGGAGCTCAACAAAAGGAAAGGGCTCAAGTCTCGGAGTAGATTTTTTATTTGATTGAGGCAAGTGGATTTCTAAACTCTTGTTAAGTGTATAAAATGCGTGTATGTCCTTGTGGTATATGTTGGGAGTAACGGGATTGGTGATGGGTTGACTTGTCCACATTGATTAATTCTAATGATGAAAAGAATGGGGATAACAAAAGGCAATGTGATTAATTGTTTATGTGTGTTGTGTTGAGAAAGGGTTGAAGGCTTGTTGAATCATTGCTGATGTAACTTCATGTTTGTGTGGTTGTGAACTGTGCGATGTTATGAAAATGGTCATCTCCTTATTATATGTGTGAACTTGTCATCTGCATTATTCTGAGGCATTGGTTGTGGCAAGTGTAATGTGCATTGAGAAATAATGGGTACTTAAGATGATGTACCATTTCGAGGGACGTATCGCGCGCCGCGATGGATACTATATTTCGAGGGACGTATCGCGTGCCGCGATGGATACTATATTTCGAGGGACGTATCGCGCGCCGCGATGGTTACTATTATCGAGGGTCGTGTCGTGCGCCGCGACAGATGCATGGACAGATATGTCCCCCATGGGTCCCGGACTGAGAGACAGCGGGTGTGTATCACTAGGTCAGACATGCATCATTATACTTGACATTGCATTACACATACTTATCATTGGTGAACTTGATATTGTGTTTTGCTGATCTTGTGATTGACTTTCTGCGAAATTTGTGATTGATGAATACTGAGCTTGTTATTGAGGATATGTAATTTGTTGAATTGTTGTTGTTGAGGGTATGTAATTTGTTGAAGTGTATGATCGAGGATATGTAATTTGTTGAAGTGTTGTTATTGAGGATATGTAATTTGGTAAAGTGTGGTTGTGGAGGATGTATATGTAATTTGTCTAAGTGTTGTTGTAGAGTTACGTGCTATGTAAATATGAACTGTTAGGTTAGACTGAATTTTATGCAGTTTGTAATTGTGGAGGTTCGGTTGGGGTGATAGGAGTACCCGTATTTCATCCCCTTAGCTTGTGTTTAGACGTTTACTTGCTGAGTACCGTGTGGTTTGGTACTCACCCCTTGCTACTACAAATTTTTTTTGTAGGTTACTAGCCCGGACTTTGTGATATTTCCCTTCTCCTTGTCTGAGGTTTCTTGGAGATTTGTCAGGTAGCTGTTTCCATCGCAGCAGACTTCCTTCTCCTTAATTATGATCTTGTTCTATTCTAGAAACAAGTTCATTTGAGACTTGAGTTTTTCTTTTGAATCAATTGTAATACTTTAGAGGCTTGTACACGTGACTACCAGGTTTTGGGGGTTTTATTAATTTACTTATATTTTATTTCCGCACTTTATTGTAATGGTTGAGTTTTAGGCTGACTTGTCTTGGTGGGATAAGACGAGTGCCATCACGTCCATTTTTGGGTCGTGACAAAATGGTATCAGAGCCCCAGGTTCATAGGTCTCACGTGTGTACAAGCCGAGTCTAAGTAGAGTCTTGAGGATCTGTACGGAGACGTCTGTACTTATCTTTGAGAGGCTATAGTGACTTTTAAGAAAAATCTTCACTTCTTGAATCTCAGTCGTGCTTACTTGGTTTAGTTTTGACTATCATCGCTTCACTCTATTCACTCTCATTTATGTGATGACTCGTGCATAGTTTCTCATGTGAGTAGTTAGTGTGTTATGTATAACTTGAATGTTAGACCCTAATACTAAGGTGAACGTGATATACTTATGAAAAGAATGTAGTTCGATAGTTTAAAGTGGACGAATTAAAATGATTGCAAGATAATGAACAATGTAAATTGAGAAAAGACAGTTAGCAAAGTTGTCATAATATGTATGAGCTATTTTGATACGATCTTCTAGATAGGTATGATGTGTTTTAGTGGTGGATTTAACAGACTTCACAACATGGCACTAGTGGTATATGAAAATGGATATGTTGATTGTTAAGTGTGAATAATAAAAACCTAAAGAGTTATTAGTTGTATCATATGTTCAGATAATTAGATTTGGTGTTGAATTCAAGGTTTGAGAAACCAACTAGTTTGTTACTACGGATGCTTGAGCTAAGCGTAATTTATAAGGAAGCATTTAGTGGTGGATCTTCACTACGATATTAATGTGTTGAGTTGAAAAGTGTATCTAGAGGGTTCTAAATGAGGATCAATAATTTTATCTTAAGGTCCAAGGAAATGGATAGATACCATAATGGCAAGCTTATGGGTAAATGAAGTCTCAGAGAGTATACTTGTGCGAAGGGAATAGAAAATCTTACTAAAAAGTGCATATGATATTGGGTTAATCTTGTGAATTTTATTGGTAAAGTTGGTTTTGAGATATCATGGCAATGACAAAGATTACTTTATGGTGATGGCAAGGGCTAAACGAGCATAATGATAGTAAGAGTTTGTGATGGATTGAGATTGGGATGAGCTATATGACAAAGATAGTTTGTTAAATGGACTTTTGTATAGTAATGACAACTTGCGAGTATATAATGCTATGGTTTGCTATAGTTCGGTGAGTAGCCTGGTTGCAAGTAAAGTTATAGGAGGTGTTGAAACACTGTTCGAATAGAATTTAAAGGACCTAGAGTCATAATGAAAAAAATAATAATAATAAATAAATTAGTTGATATAGCGTAGCCTTCGAAAAGAGGTGAGAGTAAGAATATTTTCTTTAATTGCAAGGGCTAAAGAGGTATATTCACATGGGTTGAGAATTGAATTTAGAGACACATGATTTCATCCGTTTTATATTGGTCATGGTAATAGTGTCACAGATTTATCAAGATTGGTCAAAAAAAAAATCGAATAAGATTTGAGAAACGAGTGTATAGACGTTCAACTTGAGTGTAATGATAAGTTTATTCGTGGCTTTTGAGTTTCGTAATGAGTATGATTGAATTTTTGGCGAAAGATATGATAAGATCAATGGAGAGGCGATCAATGATAAACTAAGATACGTGAATTCATAAAAATCTTAAAGGTGTGAGCTAATAGTGATGGATATTGAGTTACACAACTGGATTTAAATTGAAGTTTTTCGTGGTGAGTTTAGGTTTGTGATAGTTTGTTTTGTCAATATATGAATTGGTAAGGTGAGAAATAATCAATCGCATTGAGTATGAAGCATTTGGAAGGACTTAAAAATTTCAAGTAGTAAAATTTGGTTTCATTTGATTGTTAATACCCAAGGGGAGTTTCACATAATGTTATGGTTCAAAGGACAAGGTAAAAATTGTCATGGGTTGTTGGACAAAGAATAAGACTTGTAAGTGAATAAGCAAAAAAAAAAAAAAATGGTGTATTGAAGAGTTCAAGGTATTTAAAATTTCTGTCATGAGAAGAATGTAAGAAAAGTGAAGGAATAAAGACCTCTTGTATAAGCCCTTGATTTGTAGTTGAAGAATTTATTGATTTTTAATTATGAGTTTACATATGATTGTGAGATATGAAGTAGTACAGACTTACTAGAAATTATCATCAACTTTTCTAAAAGATTGAGTTTTGTTTGGGTGACTAGTAATGATGTGGGAAAGATTATATGTGGTTATGTCGAGCTAGATTGTTCAAATTATGATTGGTAACTTATGGATGTTTAACACTGTGTACCTAGATTCTACATGGTTAATTAGAATTTTGAGGGGATTGAATCTAATTTGTTGATGGGATGATATAGACTATTATGATATTTTACATAGGCATTTGATGGTGAGTAAAGATTTTGAGCTTATATTATACATAAGTATTGGAGTGACCAATAGTGTCTTTGAGTTTTGGCATGGGGTATATTATGGTTTGAAGGATAGTTAAAACTTGGTATGTGAGAGATTGTGTGGAGTTGACTTAGGAGCGATTCAATAACTTATATTGATGAGAAACTACTTTTTAATTTGAAATTAGTGTCATAGGCCTTGAGTAAAACTTGTATCTATCGTGAAATACTTATTTGGAAAGAGAGGGAACCGAAATTTGAAGGTGTTTGAGGCGATGATATTTGTCCTAAGAATACTTTAATATTAATTATGGGTTGAGAGTGAGGTAAATGATTGGTGTGTCTATTATGTTCTGTTAGTATTAAGAGTGTTGACCCTTGTGATGTATTGTGAAGAGCATATGTGGTTCGATAAACCAAATGCGTGAGCAATTATGATTGGGGCTAGATTGGTGATTGTGGGTAACTAGAAAATTAAAGAGATAAAGTCGTATTAATGAAAATATTTGATATGAGCACTAAGAAAGAAATATCTAGTGTTTTTCTACTTTAGTTCTGTATATCTTATATGACAACCTACTTCGTTCTAGACATGATTTAGAGTATAACTCACTATCTATGCCCACACATAGTTTTACTAAGGTGGATGAATTCCTAGTGGTGGATCGAATGTACTGATCCCATGATGTCCTCTTGGTAGTGTTGAATGCTTGGGCAGAATTGATCATTTCAGCTATGATAGGTTTGGTTTTTGTTTGAAAGTTGAAGTATATAAGTAGTTCTATACGCACAACCTTGCTTATGAGAACTTATATAAGAGCTATGAAGAGTTACTAAAAGTATTGTTAGATGTTCTACATTTTGAAGTGTATTGTTTGTTGGGTGTTTAGATGATCATTTCTTTTGTTGGGTTAGATAAGTCTGATTCTCTCTTGGAGAGTATCCGATCTCTAAAGATCAGATTTTTATAACTTAAGCTTGTAAGAAGACTGTGTTGTGAAAAGAGAATCGTGATAAGAGGTGTGATGGTTTGTGCACTATGAGTATGTGATGATTGGTTCAAGTTCACTCTGATTGTAGCTAGTATCAATAGAATGTTATCTTTGCTATGTGAGAAAAGATTCGTCATGATGGTTGTGTTATGGTCCAATTAGTTTCACTTAAGATTGGGTTCATGAGTTAGTTTGTGACTTGATAATCGCTCTTGAGTTATAGACCTTATAAAGTTTGATTGAAAGGTTCAATTCTTGGTAGTTGGTCTTGATAGAATGGTGTTAAAGATAAGCTTTCATGGAGAGATGAACAACGACTCTGGAAGATCATGCATTAGATTTTTGATAACGTCAATAATTCTTCCTTCTCCTATTTTATGTTCGAGGACGAACATGATTTTTAGTGGTGGATAATGTAATGACCCGAAAAATCAATATTCAAATTTTATTAAATTATTATTTTATCACCTCTCGATAGTTGTCCGAGTCTTTTTTTTTCAGTTCATGAAATTAGTTTGAGAATTTTTAACAATTCGATAACTTCAGATATCTAGTTGGTGGTATTTAACTAAATAATTAATTTAATTAGTAATAGTTATTGGGTCAAGCCTATATTTTATAGAATACCCTTACCACTAGACCACATAATTAACTTAAGTAGTGGAATTCAACTTTATAATTCGATCACAATTTGGAAAAAGAAGGAAAAAAAAAAAAAAAAAAAATAGGCGAATACGGAACCAACCTAGAACGGCTGCCCTCAAGGTAAATTCTCAAGTCCTTAATTGTTGATTGGATTCAATTAGTATGTTGAATGCTTACTGGATGATTTAGATTGTTACATACTTATAAATTAAAAAGTGAATGATTTTCTTGGAAAAGTAATGTTAGTGTATCACTTTGGTAGGGTGTAAATTGTGGGGGAAAGATTATCTATGGTAAACGATGGTAACTATTACATATTTATTATATATAAATTAAAATCTACATGTGAGCAATTTATGTCTTGGTTTCATACGATTCCCAGTGATTCCCAAAAGCGATAAATTTTTAATTTATTATTATTATTTTATAATTTAAGTTTAGAATATTGAGATATGTAATTAAATGTTGTGTATATTATATAATAGAAAAATTATCAAGGTTATAGTGTTAAGGAAAATAAAATAAAATTATGAGTAAATCTTAGGCTTGAAATTTTTAAAACATGAGAGTTGACATGTTAACTGGCATCAAGATTTAGGAACTTGATTATAAATTTGGTCGATTTTGGGTCAAGGTTAAACACATAGTAATAATAGTATTGTTAGTTTGAAATCTTATTATGGTTATTTACTTGAATAGATTGCTTTAAGTTGGGAGCTCAACAAAAGGAAAGGGCTCAAGTCTCGGAGTAGATTTTTTATTTGATTGAGGCAAGTGGATTTCTAAACTCTTGTTAAGTGTATAAATGCGTGTATGTCCTTGTGGTATATGTTGGGAGTAACGGGATTGGTGATGGGTTGACTTGTCCACATTGATTAATTCTAATGATGAAAAGAATGGGGATAACAAAAGGCAATGTGATTAATTGTTTATGTGTGTTGTGTTGAGAAAGGGTTGAAGGCTTGTTGAATCATTGCTGATGTAACTTCATGTTTGTGTGGTTGTGAACTGTGCGATGTTATGAAAATGGTCATCTCCTTATTATATGTGTGAACTTGTCATCTGCATTATTCTGAGGCATTGGTTGTGGCAAGTGTAATGTGCATTGAGAAATAATGGGTACTTAAGATGATGTACCATTTCGAGGGACGTATCGCGCGCCGCGATGGATACTATATTTCGAGGGACGTATCGCGTGCCGCGATGGATACTATATTTCGAGGGACGTATCGCGCGCCGCGATGGTTACTATTATCGAGGGTCGTGTCGTGCGCCGCGACAGATGCATGGACAGATATGTCCCCCATGGGTCCCGGACTGAGAGACAGCGGGTGTGTATCACTAGGTCAGACATGCATCATTATACTTGACATTGCATTACACATACTTATCATTGGTGAACTTGATATTGTGTTTTGCTGATCTTGTGATTGACTTTCTGCGAAATTTGTGATTGATGAATACTGAGCTTGTTATTGAGGATATGTAATTTGTTGAATTGTTGTTGTTGAGGGTATGTAATTTGTTGAAGTGTATGAATCGAGGATATGTAATTTGTTGAAGTGTTTTTATTGAGGATATGTAATTTGGTAAAGTGTGGTTGTGGAGGATGTATATGTAATTTGTCTAAGTGTTGTTGTAGAGTTACGTGCTATGTAAATATGAACTGTTAGGTTAGACTGAATTTTATGCAGTTTGTAATTGTGGAGGTTCGGTTGGGGTGATAGGAGTACCCGTATTTCATTCCCTTAGCTTGTGTTTAGACGTTTACTTGCTGGGTACCGTGTGGTTTGGTACTCACCCCTTGCTACTACAAATTTTTTTGTAGGTTACTAGCCCGGACTTTGTGATATTTCCCTTCTCCTTGTCTGAGGTTTCTTGGAGATTTGTCAGGTAGTTGTTTCCATCGCAGCAGACTTCCTTCTTCTTAATTATGATCTTGTTCTATTCTAGAAACAAGTTCATTTGAGACTTGAGTTTTTCTTTTGAATCAATTGTAATACTTTAGAGGCTTGTACACGTGACTACCAGGTTTTGGGGGTTTTATTAATTTACTTATATTTTATTTCCGCACTTTATTGTAATGGTTGAGTTTTAGGCTGACTTGTCTTTGTGGGATAAGACGAGTGCCATCACGTCCATTTTTGGGTCGTGACACTTATCTTAATTAACTCAACAAAATACTTACTCAATGATATAACATCAACATTCTCATAAATAAGTTAAATTAATTTTCTTGGTTAAAATGGCATTAAATATCAAAATAAGATATATAGAAATAAAAATACCTAAATGAAATGCATGTCTGACTATCAGTCTACGAAGCCCCTAAACCTACTATGATGAATGTCATAACAAACCCCACAACATTCTACGATGAAGAGGCTGGAAAGGAATAACGAAGGATCCACCAGAATACTAGGAGGATCACCACTAAGTTTAAGTGCTCAAACTGGATCAACGAGTAGTTGGATAATGATCCTCGTTACATGTTTCAACATCCTAAGACGATGCATGAAAAATTTGCACCAGTACATTTAATGTATGAGTATGAGAGTTGGATTGCTAACAACGTTGGATTGCTAACAACCACTAAAGCTTGATAAGAATAAAATGAATTTACATTGGCTCTGCACAACTCATAAATACTCAACTCACTGCATATATAAGTCAATTAAAACATATGGATACATATAAAGCATTGCAAAAAAGTAAACAACTTAATTCATTAAAGGAAATACAATAACAAACTCAACTTTTGTATATGAAAATAATATAGTTATGTGGGAGAATTTCTTAATCGAAAACCACCACTATGAGCATAAGTGGTGGTAAAACATCTTACCCATAGAATTCATTAACTTAGTGGATCTACTATCTTAACTTACATGATCATCTAAAAATTATGTCCCTTAAATACCCATGATATCTACATGTTTTAAATGTTGATTTGATTTAATATGAACTCTCACCCCCTACGTCGATGCTCATTAATACTCCCATAATATATTTTAACACATGTTTTAAAAATTATTTCCATTCTTTGGGATGAGATAATTTCTCAACATTAAGATTTAAAAAATCTCTTGGAATCAATGTTCCCTATTCTTGTTCAAAACTCTTTTGTGAAATCTTAGATTCCTCTTAACATAAATGTATATATTTATAAAACTTTATAGGAAATACATAGCTCCCTTGTAGCCTTTGACAAAAGAAATCAACTATTTACTCTTTGGTTGACTTGAAACATTTAATCTTTATCAAATATTTAGGAAAAACTTGGTTCTCTCATAATTCTTTGAAGAAAAGACTTCAACTTTTACTCTTTCTGTAACTCAAAATTTGAGCATTTATACTAAGTTAAAATGTTTAAATAAGACTCTTGTAAACTTTAAGAACTTAACTTTGAGTTATTTCATAACTTTAAGACTTAACTCTTAGAGTCTTTGACATTGATTTTAACTTTCCTTGAATTGTATTGTGGATTCAAGGTTAATGATTTCATTTTATGGGTGATTTCATAATGTTTATATGTACTTTAGAGTGTTCGAATCGACTTAGATTTTTAGGTTCATAAGTTCAGAACTAGTACAAAAAGATTGGTAAATAACAAGGTATCCAGGCATTCTTGGGGCTCTGGATTTCGCGGCATAGTAGAGTCTTAGAGAAAGCGACAGTCATGAGGGGTTCTAGATGGTGTAGAGCCCCAACACCTGACAGAAGGGATTTTAATTTTTCATTTTCCACTTTTCTACTTTTAACCATTCAAACATCCATGGATTTTCCCCAATCGTAGGGGATTACTGTTACCTCAATACCTAATAGATTAGACCCTTAAGACATCCCAAAAAGAGTAAAAAAATCAACTAAATGCATAGCACAACATAGTCAACAAGAATTCAACCATTGTTCTCTAACAACTTCAATATTCATCATTCAAAGTACTCAAATTTTTTTGAATTGAACAAGTAAGTGTGTGTGTGAACTAAACCGATTGGAAAAGATCTCACATACCTCAATAAGGATCACCCCTGACGGATTCCACTCAAATATATTGCCATTCTTGATAAATTTTTGGTCATTGCCCCTTCTCTTTCTTCTTTTCTCTTTTTTACCAATCCCTAAGCGTTAATAAGTTTTCTAAAAATAGACTTAAGGCTTAGTTTTACACCTAATAAACCTTAAAAACAAATTGGGAAATAGTTATGTGAAACGAACAATTTACCCTTACTAAAATCAGGATTGGGACCTTCCCCTATCCGAATTTCCAACTTCTCCTAGGAATATCTTCTTCATACGATATAAAAAATTTGTAAACTTGATGGAATTGGAAATTTCACTTCAACGGATTTACATTCATATAAAGAACTGAATCTAACTTCTCCTTATCTAGAAGCTAAGGTCATTTCAAAATGACCAAACACACATTATCTTAACCTACGAAATTTTCCATATTTTTCCTATTATTTCAAAAAAAATTAGTTTCATAGCAATTTATTGGCAATCGCGAAGAATGAGTTGTTACAAATTCTCTATGACAAATTGCCATTAAACTGTACAACATGTAAACATCTGGGTCACAAGGAGAAAGAACGTAGACTGAATATGGAGATCAAAGGTGGATTGATCAATGAAAAAAATAACGAATAAAGTTTGAAGGAGATTCACAATAAATTTTGGATGAGAAAAATAATATTTCTTCTATAGAACAAATTAGGAAAGAGCTAACATTTCAAAATTCATCTAACATGAATTCTAGAAAGATAGTGTGCATGACCTTAAAAAGAAGAAGAACGCTACAATAATTAGTCAAGAAATAGTTAACACACAAGGCATCCTGCTTCTTACTGCAATATCTGCGCTTATTGAAGATATTGGAACGCTGACTAGTAGGATAAACAAGAAACTTGGTGAGGCTGCAACAGGTTCATCAACTCCTACACATATTAATGTCGAGGCACAAAATAATGCAGATAAGAACTCTAGGGAGATGATTGTTAGATCAGAAGTTGCTACATGACAGTTACCGTCTAGAATATGAATGATGAAGAGTTGGGTTAACCAAAGGCAATTGGGGTTGCTGAACCTAATTAAGATGAACCGAACAAGGCACTTCTACAGCAGAATAGAAATATGTTACTAAAGAGACTCAACTTAACTAAATGACTTACTATCTATGTATGAAGCCTCTAAACATCCTATGTTGAATGTCGGGACAACCACCACAACATTCTTTGATGAAAAGACTGGAAAGCAATAACAAGAATCATCCATAATGCAACGAGGTTCACCACTCACATTGAGTGCTCAAACTGGATAAACGAGACGTTTGATGCCGATCATGGTTACCTATGTCTTCATCGTAAGACAATGCAGATCCACTACCATCAATACATTGAATGTACGAGTATGTGAGTTTTATTGCTAACAATGCGTTAAACTTAATATGAATAAGATGAACTTACCTTCGATATGCTCAACTCATGAATACTCAACTCAATGCATATAAATTAATAAAAATATTCAGTTCATTAAAGGAAATGCAATAAAAAAATCAATTTTACTTTTATATGAAAATAATTAAGTTCTGTGGGAAAATCTATGACTGACAATCACCACTATGAGCCTAATTGGTGATACAATGTCTTGCCGACGATGAAAGAATGGTCATTTATTTTTTCATCCCATAGAACTCCTTAACATAGTTGATCCACTAGCTTAACTTAAGTTATCATCTAAAGAGTATTACCCGTTAACACCCATGATAGACAGAAGATTTACATGGGTCTTGAGATAATATGAAGTCTTATCCCCACATCGGTGCTCAATACATCTCGCAATACATACTTTAGCTCATGATTTTAGAATAAATTCCTTTCTTTGGGTTTATATAATTTCTCAACTGTTAGCTTTAAAAGATCTCTTGGAATTAATGTTCCATTTTCTTGTTAAAAGTTTTTCTGGGAAATCTTAGTTTCCTTTTAACCCAAATATAAAATCATTTATAAATTTTCTAGGTAATTCTTAGTTCCCTTATATCTTGAGAAATGAACTCAACTCTTTACTCTATGCTTTACTTGAAACTTTTGATCGTAATCAACTCTTTAGGGAACACATAGTTCTCTTATACTTCTTTGAAGGAAAGACTTCAACTTTTACACTTTCTTTTAACTCGAAACTTGAGTCTTAATAAAATGTTAAAACACTTAATTAAGACTCTTGGAAACCTTAAGAACTTTACTTTGACTTAATTCTTAGCCTTAAAACTTAACTTCTTAAACTTTGATCTTAACTTTTCTTGAATAGGATTATGGAATCAAGGTTCTTGATTTATGGATGATTTCATTATGTTTATACGTACCTTAGAATTTTGTATCGACTAGGAGTTTTAGCGAAATCTCTTCTGAACTAGTACGAAAAGATGTGGAAAGAACGGGGTCTCAAGGCATCCTTGGTACTCTTAGAGGCGTGGAGTGGAAGAGCCTAACGGACAACATCTCTCCTGAGGGGCTATGGATGGCGTGGCACACTAGACCTTTAAGGGTACAAACTGTTGTGAGGGACTATTTTTGGTCCGGCGAACCAGGGCCTCTCAAACATTATTTTCTTCTTTTATTCTCCCATTTTGTAAAATTTCGATGGATCTTTCCTCCAATAGCTTAGTATCACAAATAACCTAAATAACCAATAGATTGTACCTTAAAAACAACCCAGGAATATAAATTAAATCAACTAAGGGAATAACACAACTCAACCAACAAAAGTTCAATCATTGTTCTTCTAGAGCTTCAATGTTCATTATTCATAATACTCAAAATTTGCTTAGTTGAAAAAGTTCGTGCGTTTGTGAACTAACCCCAACACAAATATATGTCACACACCTTAATAGATATAACCTACGATGAATTCCACTCGAAGAACTTGGCGTTCTGGATAAATTATAAGTCTTACCCCTTCTTCTTCCTCTCCTTTTTTCTTTTACACAAGCCCTAAGCGTGAATAACTTTTCTAAAAATTACATAAGGCTTAGTTTTACCCCTAATAAAACTTTAAAACAAATAAGGAAATAGCTGGGTCAAAAGGCCACTTTACCCTTACTAAAATCCGGATTGGGACCTTCCCCAATCCAAATGCCCAACTTCTGATTGGCATATCTCCGTCTTATGAGATGAAAAATTCATAAACTTGAAGGCATTTTAAATATTTATTCAAGGGCTTTCCAACCATATAAAGAACTGACTTCTACTCCTCATGATCTAGAAGTTATGACCGTTTGAATATGAGAAAAAACTCATTTTCTTGACTTAGAAAATTTTCCCAATTTTTCTTATTCTTCCCAAAAATGATAAATTTTAGCTTCTCAATAATTTTTGGGCTAGTATGAGTAATGAGATGTTACAAATTGTCTTTGACAAATTTCCCTCGTACTGCACAAAATGTAAATATCAGGGTCACAAGGAGGATGAATATAGACTAACTTTGGAGATCGAAGGTGCATTTTTCAACGAAATAAAAATTAAGAGAGAAAAGTTTGAACGAGATTTGCGATCAATTTTGTATGACAAAGAGAAAGTTCATTCTATTCAAAAAATTTAAAAGAGGTAACATTACCAAATTAGTCTAACATCAATTCTGAAAAAATTAGCGTGGAAAACGTTAAATAGGAGAAACACCCTACAGGAACTAGTCAATAAAGAGTTAAAACACTAAATATCCTGCTTTTTACTGCAACATCTGGGCTTAAAGAAGATATTGGAACACTCACTAGTAAAATAAATGAGAAACTTAGTGCGGCTTGAACCGGTTCTTCAACGTTAATACATATTGATGTTGAGGCACAAAATAATGCATCTAATAACTCTCGAGAGTTGATTGTTAGATAATAAGTTGCTACACGGCAGTTATCATCTAGATTTGTCGACGATGGAGAGTTGGCATTGCCTAATGCAGTAATGGTAACTAAATTAAAGCAATATGAAGACAAATAAGGCTCTTCTATTGCAGAAAAAACCAGTATCAACGAATTATGGTCTGACATTAAAAAAACTATGGACTTTAAATCCTCAAAAAATTAGATGTTGCACCAGCATAATTCTACACAAGTTGATCTTGATAGATGTAATATTATTGTATAATTTACTCAGTTTGATGTGTTGCGAGATGAGAATTTTTCACAATATGAAGTGTTACGTGGTACGACTTAGCTTTCTGCTGAATCTTGGAATACTTTAGACTAGGAAAAGCCTATTGATCAATAATCGAAGTATAAAGAATTCTATAATATTGATCATACTGATCAACAAGCTCTTGTGACACATAAAAAGTAGACCATGGTAATAGAGGAGATAGATGGGAAAGAAATTTATCCAAATAGACCTGCCATGTTTATTTTGAATCAGGAGATGGCTACAACCGATTTAAATGAAGCTATGGAAAAACAAGGGGAAACGAGTGCTTCAAGATGGGAAAATTTAGTTGAGGTATAGACTAATACCCCTTCACTTAGTCCGTTAATTTAAGCCTTGAAACACTCGAATTTATTCTTACAAGTAATAAAAAGGCATATATGGCAGTCTTAGATACTTCATCTAAATTGAGTGATACGAAAGTAAACTTGGATAATAGAGATTTCTTTCTTGACTTGGGTAGTGAAATGTTAGATGGGGATGATGAAGATGATATGTTGGATAGATGATTTGATAAGGTGACTATGGATGGGGATCTTTTACCTACACAACAAAGAAGTGGAAGCACCAAAATGCAAAAAAAAAGACATAAAGAAGACAACATAGTTGGGATTGTAAGGTGAGTGAGGAATTTTTTCCAAGGCACCTAATGGTGATACTGGCAAAGCAAACCAATATGACAATGTCTTCGACTTTATCAATATCCAACAAATCCAACAATAAATGATAAATTATCAATTATTGTTAGACATATTTGAAGAAAAATATAAGAAGAATATACTTTAGATTACATTAAATGGGCAAACTATCTTTTTTAGTTCATAGTTATATCAAATGAAAATAAAGTTGGATAACTCGTCTTTATTCCTGGATTTTATATGGATTACTGAAGGATCCTACTTTTTAATATAATCTTAGTGAGGAATATAAACTCGGAGATTATCATGGAATACCTAGTTTGCTCTGGTTCTTTTTTTCTCCATGCCTCTTAATTAGTAGAGACTTCTTATCTCATTAGAAATAGTAAGGTAAGAAATATCCTCTGTTGCTTGTACATTTCCCTAAATATCTTTTTATTTTCAATACCCACTAGACGCTGTGACTAGTGGTAGATTTGCTTAAAAAACCATTTACAAAGCTAAAAAATAGTAATTCATTTCCTTAAAATAATTAACGATTAATTTTTAAAAAAATTATATATAACGAAAAAACCAAAAAAAACAACATTACATAATGTTTACAAAACAAAATGATTACTTGATGTCACTCCCCTTCTTTTCTCTCAATATTTTTTATATTTTATTTGTTTTGAAAGAAAAAGATTTTTTCCAATTAAAGTGACAGATAATTATTATTCAGAGTCGCCACTTGGAATTGAGTTTTGGTGTTCCAACTCACCTTAGTTAAATCCCTAATCAAATGGAAATTTGACTCTATTTTGTTGGTCTGCAAATTAGAAATTCGAGTAAGGAATTCTGTTGAGCGTGGGGAAGGTGTTAGGCACCCCTCGCGTCCCGTGGTTCATGATATATATATATATATATATATATATATATATATATATATATATATATATATATATATATATATATATATATATATATATATATATATATATGCTTATATTTGTATGTTTTTATTTTTTAATGTTATTATAGAATTTCTACAAATTACAGTTCGTGTGGAAAAGAGATTTTTGAGTTCAAGATGATTTAGGAATATTTATTTATTTATTTATGAGATTAAAAAAAATAAATTATAAGATTTGAAGTTAGTTTTTATCAAGTAATCCTAAATAGATTAGGAATGTTATATTTTTTTTAATGAAACAAAATTTTCTCTTTTTTAAAAAATCTTTTTTTCTTCTGCTTTTCTCCTGCACGTTTTTGCTTTTTAAATTTTATATATATATTTTTGTTTTCTGTAAATTCTGTTTCACTCTTCTTCTTTTTATTTTTTATTATTTTATAGATTTTGTCTCCTTTTTTTTAAATTCTTTTGTAATAATTTTGTTACTCTTTTATTTTATATTTGTAATTTTTCATTTTTACTTTTCCTTTTTTTTTTATTTCCTTTTTTTTTTACGTTTTTTCTATTTATTTTTTCGCTTTGATTCTTTTTATTTATTTATATTTTTTTAAATTTTTTTTGACATGCTCTTTTCCATTTTCTAATTTTTTGGTTATGTTTTTTTTTCTTTTCTTTCATTATTATTATTATTATTATTATTATTATTATTTTTGTTGTATTTTCTTTTTATGATTTTTTTTATTGATCTTTTCAATAATTTGTCTATTTTTTTTACCATAATTCTGTAAATATTATTATATATCCATCTAATTATATTTCATAATAATACGAATAAGTGATGATCATCTTACATTTATTCCAGAGGAAACCATCTTATTTATTGAAATAATAAATAAAAAAATGAAACATTTTTTTGTTCCGTTTTTCAGATCAAGAGAAAAAAAAAGAATCATAACATGCATCATGGATTGATATTACATAATAATAACATACGATTCAAAGTACTTCATTATATTAGATTCAAATTTTCATACATTATTAGATTCAAATTTTCATAAATTATTAGATTCAAATTTTCGTACAACATTACATTTAAATAATGCGATAATTTAGAGTTACCTTGCTGCGAAAATGGATATCACGAAAAATAACTTCTAAGATCTACTAATTTGAGCCACGAATTTGGAACCACGACAAAAAACACTAACTCTAACCTAATTCTCAAAAGAATAACTCACTTTTCTTGTCTTTTTGCTTTCTCTATATCTCTCTATCTATTTCTTCTTCTTTTTTCAACTGACCGTGGGTTATATAATATTTTTTGGGTGAGAATCTAGTGCTACTTTTAAGAAACGTAGTGTAGTGGGATTAGGATTAAATTTAAAAATTAGTTGAGAATATTGGGGTTGAGATAAGAATAATAATAATAGCAAATTAATAAAAAAAATGAGAAGCTTTTAAAAAAAAGTCCAAATGGGAAATAAAGTAAATAAATAAATAAATGGGATGAGATTTTTTAGGAAAATAAGTTAGGAAGTTTGGAATAATTAGGATAAGCTAAAACAAATTTGAAATCTTTAGGACACCTCTTTTCTTTTCTTTTTTATACTTTTTCATAATATTTTTTGTATTATTATTATTTTTAGACTTGATAACTAACAAATAACTTAAATTCCCAACTTCTATTTATCAATTTTTTTATTAAACTATAATTGCACTTATAATTTTTATTAATTTACAATTTATAATTATTATTTTATTTTATTTTAAATATGACCCTTTTTAAATTGGTGTAAAATATATTATGTTCTGGTAAAAAATTAGGTGTTCACACTTGAGCACTTGATAAATACACATATGTTATAACAAGACAATTTATGCAAAAACCTATCTGAAATGTCATATCCTGGCAAATTAAGTGCAAGTTTGTCTGTCCTTTTTGTTTTCTAAAGAAAACTTATATAACATTTCCCTAGCATCTTCCTAAGACAAACTAAAATATCGAACATGCAATCCAAGGAAATTATAGCTAATTTGTCGCAATCAAAAGGGGTGTTGGGATCTTCTGAACCTGCAAAACATTTGCAATAGGGCCCCGAATTAATTTGAAGCGACAAGTTTCACCATTAGCTATCTTATTATCTTTTTTTGAATGCAGTCCATCCTCCTTTTATTATAACCTTACTCCCCTTATACCCTATATCCACTCTCCATTTTGCTCCTTCTTCATTAACCAACCTCATATTCACCATGTTGATTATATATGTACTTTGGGCGAGTCTCAACGGTATAGTCTAACAAAAAATAATCATCAAAAAAACATGATCGTTAGATTTTCAGAAAAATAGTAAGTGTAGTGGAATGAAAAACAAAAAAATCTGACGACACAGAGTAAAAACTATTAAACGTTACCATATAAGTAGCATGTGCATTGTTTATAACCATTTCAAAATACGGATTGTCACCATTAAAGTTCAACAAGTTGTGTCAACTTCTATTAATCTTTGGATTAACTTTTTCACTTCTGCTATTAACTTCTCCATCCTCCTTATCTGCAACAACTTGATATAAGTTTGACAACTAGTATGATATAAGTCCCAATGAAATGATATGGAATAATTAAGACCACTAGTTTAAAATGTCTTATTGAAAAATAAATCATTGTCACTACATGCTTATTTCTTGAAATAGATATCCAAATGCAATGTATATATGACTACTTAATTTATTAATCTTATTAGTTCTTAAATCAGTTATGATGTTTACTTACCTTGCTCAATTACATTAGCATTAGCTTGAAGGTAAACTGGAATATCTTGCTCTATTAAATTAGCATTATATTGGAAGAATGGAATAACTTCGTCTTCTTCATCAACTTCAACATATTGATGTATATATTAAATATTCAATTTTTGATGTACTTTGATCATATATAGAGTGAGAACACGCGATGTATGTGAACATTAATAGGCTCCTGACGCTTATTGAGTAATAGGCACAGAAATCATTCCATCCTTCGGCTAGCCAAATATCGCCTTGAGACATTATCACTTCAAACTCCCATGATTTTCCATGGGGAGACTCAAGAAACACGGGGCTTAACATGTTTTTGCAATGACTTTTAGCAAATACTACATGAATCCTCTGTATGAAGAGGAAATTTTAATTTAGTTTCTTACAAGATAAATTGTTCTACTACAAAATCATTAATTCACAAGGACGAAAATTGCAAATGGACTAAAATAAAATAGGGATATTGTTAGAAAAACAAAGATGAACTTACGAGACAACATAATTCATCAGATGAACTAATGATTTGGATAAACTTAGGGTAGTTGGAAGAAGAGTTTACCATGATTGAAGTAGGATGGTTTATTGTTGAAGAAATTTATTACTATATATACGACTTTGATTTACAATGACAATGCAATGCTTCTCTCACGAGGATTGCATTGTATATCTCATTCATATGATTCCTGTGATGGGTACTACTTATATTTATGTCTTTGAATTAACTTCCCTTTTTTATTTTTCTTTCTATTTTACTTCTATTAAAGACTGATTCTTCTAACCTTATCAATTACCACTTATTTACACTCTTTAACTAGTGAAATTTGTTGTGCTTGACGCGATTTTCGCTAAATCGTCTTTTTATTATATATATATATATATATATATATATATATATATATATATATATATATATATATATATATATATATATTTATTTGAGTTAATTCATAGATGTGAATTATTTAAAAGGTATATGTGGTGTATGAGCATCTTTAAAAATAAATACATATACTACACTCCCTTGCCCTTGTGAATGCGTTTTTCTTTTGCCTAGTTTCGTCACAAACCAACGAGGAACTAAGAAAAAGTATGTAATGGATATATCTTTCAACACTCATGTCTTTAGGACGAGAGATTACTTCTGTTTCATTAATTTAATCTTTGTCCCAAGCTAAGGTGTTACGATTATCATACTATGTTTTAATTGCAATGATAGTGATAAAAGGTTTAAGACAATCAAACTAAATCACTTTCTAAAAGAAATGTGGAATTACTAATTAACTAGTACAACAATACATCTTCTTTATTCTAGGTTATTATTTTAAATCCAACAGTAATTTGGGTACACCTATTTTGAAAGATATTTTTCTGCTGAATGCTCCTTTGGTCTAGCATAGTAAATCAGGTATTTCATCAACTAAATTAAGAAAGAGAGGCATAGATTTGTGGTTTGATTTAGAATATTTCCTCCAAGGATAGATCTGAATTACTAGTGTATTAATACCCAAAACGTGTAAACGAGCCACTCTATTGCAGTAAAGTACAGTTAGAATACTACATTTAGTAGTAGTAGTAGTAGTAGTGTGAAAAGATTCTTATGGTGCCTAACCAAAATGGTCACAAACCTTTACAAGAGTCACATTTTTAAGGAAAGATCACAACCTTTCATAAAAGTCATAACTTATCATTAAAGTCGCAACTTTTTAGAAATGTCTCAACGTTTCATAAAAGTCGCATCTCTTTAATTTCCATTTCCACCTTTTAAAACAGAACAATGCCCTACATTAATGGGGAATGACTCTAAGACAAAGAAAGAGGCAAGTATGTGTACTTTACAAATAAGAATTAATTGCATCTGGATTTGTAGATTTCCCCTTAGACATTATGTAGTGAATATATGTCAGATATACTTGATTAATTAGTAGATGCGATATCATTGAACCATCAAACTTTGGTGTATACTGATGTACCAAGGTTTCAAAGTACATTCAATCCTCTTTCTTTAAGATTGATGTGTGTCTGGAGTCTTTTTGTAGTAATTCTCATATGTCTTGTCCTTGTTTGCAGGAAAGTTGTCCAAACTGAAAATGCTAAAGGTTTTGAAGAATAAGTACAGAAGTGACCCATGAAGCCATCGACGACCCGTCATCCCATCGACCGACCGTAGTTGGTGACCGTCGATAGAATATTTAGGCATCTGGAAGAAACTCAAGGAATTATAACTAAGTGTTGGGCGACGTAAGGATCGACGGTTCATCGACTAATCGATGAACCTTTCTAGAAAATTATTGATGTGATCAGGGACTGTCTTAGTACCCGATGTTGAAGAAAATATAAGTATGGAACGACGATAAGCATCTATGGACCGTAAGTGCATAGACTGACCGTGTTGTTGGTATGTCGATTAGATCAGAGAAGATGCAAAGTGTAGGCTTTGAAAAGATGCTATGTATGGACCGACGGAGGCAATAAACAGTCCGTCGTTTAACCGACGGACCGTCTATGGTGGTTGTCGATTGAAGCTGTGTTTTGAAAAAATTTCCTTATTTGAAATAACGTTTAATTTAGGAGACTTGTTATTATAAATAGGCAAAAAAATCTTGTTTTTTGGGTTGGATTCTTTTACTAATTTCATAATTTTGTTCTAGGAGATTTGTTTTTGCAATTAAATCAAATTTCTGGATTTGCTGTTCAAGATAAGTGTGTGATTTCAAGTTGAATTTATAGATTTTCTTCGAATTTTTCAAAGTAAGTTCATGATTTATTATTTATCAATTATGAATTGTGTTCTTCTAAGCATGGATAACTGAATCTACAACTAGGGTTGTGGGAACAATGGGTAATTAACAGAATAAACCTAAATAATAATTCTCAAATAGGTTATTGCATGCATCGATAATTCTTTTGTCTAGATGTATTTTTTACTAGTGGACGCGTTAGACCTCTCCTTATTGATACTTGTTAGACGAAGGGGGAGGTTAATAGTAAAAGAATTATTGCCATAGGTTCAGTAAATACTCTTTAATAGGATAATTTCAATTTGTGCGAAGTAATAACTAAGCCAAACATCGAATATGATGCTTAATATGAAGTAAAGGTATGGGTTAGCAACTTAGACACGTAGCCAGACCAAAGATTTAGAGATACATAACATATCACTTTACATGAAAAACACTAGAAAAGAATTGTTATATCTAGGATTATTGCGTTAGGAACCTATGGGGAACACTTAAACCGTAGTTTCTCTCACAACTTCATAAACACCAATAATTCACTCTTGTTACTTGTTTGATTTTACAACATTGCAACACTTTTGTTTTAAAAAAAAAAATCCCCCTTTAAATTACTAGATTTCGAAAATGAATCGACTAAATAGAGTAATCATACATTAAAGTTAAGTCAAAATCATTTTCCTCGTGTGATCGACTACAACCTAATAATTTGTTTTTTTCCACGATACGACCGGTTATACTTGTTTAGGGAAGTGAAATTTGAGCGTATCAAATTTTTGCATGACTTCTAGGAGAAGTGGATTTTAGATTAACATTAATAACATTACCAAGGTTTAGCCAACAATTTCCTTATTTTACTTTTCTTTCTTTGTTTTCGTGCCTTCCAGCTCTAGCTTGAGTGTATGTTAAGTTCACGGAGTCAAGGAGAACCAAAACTTCCATTCGATCTAGAACTGAACCGTACACTCCGAAAAATTAATAACCCACAGAATCCCGCTAATCTAGCTGATGGGATCAAACATCATCATCCACCACTGGTTGATGCTCATAACCAAGTGATTTTGGAAAACCTGGGGGATGATGCTTTAAGGAGGCAGCCTCCTACTCTACGCCCTCAAGTGTTTTATAGGGGTATGTTAACATCACCTATTCTAATGGTCCTCTTCTACTACCTCCTTTACCACAAGGTCATACATTTGTCGTAACTAGTAGATTGATGCATATGCTCACCGCCAGAGGTTTGTTTACGATGCTACCATCTGAGTATCCACATGCTCACATCGCCAAACTAAGTTCGGTGTGTTAGAGTTGTGTAGGGAGGCCTGACTTGGACATGGACATAATCGGGCTAAGAGTGTTCCCTCTCTCACTGACGGGAGAGGCCACAATTTGGCTCACTCAGTTGCCCTATAATTCGATCTATTCTTTGGAGCACTTGAGGGATGTGTTCCTAGCACGATATTATCAGGTGTCTAAAAAGCTCAACAACAAAAAAAGAGTGACCAACTTTGTTGCATTGCCTGGAGAGTCGGTGAGTAGCTCTTGGTATAGGTTCCCCTCATTTGTAAGAAGTGTCCCAAACCACTACATTAATGATGAGTCATTGAAAAAGTAATTCTATAGGGGGCAAGATGATGTGCTATAGGGAGGTAATGTCACCATACAAGTAGTTGCTCATATAATATAAATGAAACTAGGAAAAATGCTAGAGCTTCGCACGACTCCGTCATTTCCAAATTTGGTTGAATTTATTTTTAGTTTTAGTGTATTTAAATAAGTGCTAAAAATTGATATTTTAAGTTAGACCTATGTAATGCCGCGGTGTAATAGGTTTTTTTTCTAGAGTTTTAAAATAACATTGCTTGAATGAGTTATTCACATCCTGGTGAGAGCAGGGGTAGGTAGCATATAACTTTAAGAGCAAAATGTGGATCGACATATATTGCACATAAACAACAAAACTTTTATAGACATGTACATTTATAGTAAGGGATGTTTTTTTGGCAATAAATAAAACCATTTACCCTACAATAACAGACATCAACACAACATGATATACAAATAAACCATTTTTGGACATGTAAAGTTTCGCAACTTAAAAAATAGACACCACTTGATTAAACTAATAATATTAAGGTCCCTAGCATAGAAAATGTCACGCCCCGAGCTACCCCCGAGAAGCGTACACAGAACCTAGGACAACAACTGATCCCAAGATAACCCTGCTTGCATTAGCATGAGCATACTAAAGATAAAAAACTCTTGCAGAATATAAATCATACTTAAAATGAAAACATGGGGAATACCTATATTTTATAACTGAGATATTTGAAAACAATGAGTTTACTACAAAAGAAATATTAACTCAATACTAAGTTGAATCTAACTATGAACTAGACTTCAAATACTGGGACAAGCCCCATCTAAATGTACAAAAAACTGAAACTAAATGGCTAAAGACTTAAATGAAACTCATGATTGTTGTCCTCAGAGAATGAGATTTCACCATTGAATCTGCTGGACTGGAGATCGGGAAATCCATCTATGAGTGATCTGGATTCTGAGAACCTTGACCTACATCACGAGAAGACTTAGTAGACGTATGCATCATTACTTGAAAGGTTCTGAGCATGTAGGATAGAGTAAAGCTGAATTAAAACTTCACTGAACAAGATCAACAACAAGTATAATAATCTGAACGTGATATGCTGATTTCTGAGCTAACTGGATTCAATGACCAATTTATAACATGCTGAAACTTAATACTGAATATACTGATAAATGGTCAATGCAGAGAGTCTAACTGAACTGTGGGAGCTAGTAATAACCGATATTAAAATGACATGAGCAAAATGTGGAGTTCAATGTATACGCCCCATCGAGATGACCCAATATACCCGGCCAAAGATATAAAGACATGCTGGTATGATCAATAAACTGATTGCCCACAGAGCAGACTTACAACCTACTTGGCTAGTAGTTCTGGGACTATTGGGTATGTTAAACCCTAGTCCAACTCGGTATTATGGTACTCCCAATGAATTTTGTAAATTAACTTATTTAATTTGAATTTTTGTAAATACCGGATAGCTCGAAACTTAACATTAAAACTCAGAATGCAACAATATATGTGGTAATTATGCATTCATAAATGAGGCATGTATATCTTATGTGTTTGAAATATATGACCTAGTATGTGTAATTCAAGAACTAAAGAAATACAAAGCTAGGGTTCTGAAATTCATGCGATAATCTGAGTAATAACATAATAATCTGATTCGGAACATATATTTAATGAATTCATTAAGTTATATCAATGTTCTAGAAACCCTAGGGTTAATCATGATAAAAAAATCAAGAACTGACTGAAAACTAGGGACCTAATGGGTGAAAGGAACCCACTAGTGAAATCCCACATACCTTGTCATGAAATCCACCGAAAAATACTTAAGTTTCGGGGCTAGAACAACGGAAGCTTGTGGCATTCTTTAACTAGGCTTCTTGAGCTTTTTTTTCTTCTCTTGCTTCTAATTTTCATAGTTTTGATTTAATGATTTGACTTGGATGTGTTCTTATTATATTTCTAGGCTTAAACTTACTATTATATGATGATTTAGGATCAAAACAACGTAACTTAGGGTTTAAACAGAGTGGGAAAGGTCAAAAAGATCCCTGGGAAGGTTGTTGTCGGGCCTCATGACGGCCAGGACTGACGGTCCATCGTGCGCCCCACGCCTCGTCATTGGGTCCGTCATGAGGGCCTATTCGACATGCTTTTACTAAAATGGGCATAACATTTTACTCGGAGGTCTGAGTTTAGTAATGTCGGTGGATATGGAAAGATAATTCAATTATCTATTAGTGGGTAGGTCATGAGAGACCTAATTAATTTTTTTCTAAGATTTATGATCATTTAAAGTTGACCCAACTGCATTTTCCTTTAACTTTTTGCAAATTTTCCACCTACAGACTTTAGGTCTACCTACAAACCATGCTGGTTATCCATACCTCTTGTAAGATAGTGGTTGAAGGAAGTCTTGATCGATGGTCACGAACTACGGACCGCTGTTTGACCTATGGACCGTAAGTCCGTCCGTCATCCAAGACTTAACTAATTTTTCTAGGCTGAAATTTTTGGGAGTTTCTGATCCCATCGACGGTTGTGAGAGACCGACCATGGTTCAGGCTACGGTCCATCGATTCCACCGTTGGTAGAACCTGCAGATTTTTCTGAAAAAATAGTTTTTTGTCTGTTTTGCCTATGCGATGTTACATTATCTCCCCCTTGGAAATATTCATACTCGAATATAGACTAGACTAGCTGAAATAAAGGGAGAGAGATGAAAACCCCACTACTAAACAGTAAGAACTGAGTTCTGAATAAATTGAATTCTGAGTACTTGCAATTACGCTAAAAATGTATGTACAAACTGAGAGAACATGATTCTAAAACTGAATTTACGCATGAATGACTGTAAAAGTGAAGAGGAATTAATATCTCAAGCTCGAGTAGAATAGGAAGGAAAAAGGTAAGGATACTTGGCTTTCATGGCTTTTTCTGCTTCCCAAGTAGATCCCTCTATGGACTGATTCCTCCATAAAACCTTGACTGGAGCGACATCTTTGTTTCTTAACAGTCAAACCTGACTGTCAAGAATCTCAACTGGTACATCCTCATAAGAAAGACTACCTTTCACCGCCACACTCTCTAATGGCACTATAGAGGCTAGGTCACCCACGCACTTCTTCAAGAGTGAGATGTGGAAGACCTGATGCACTGCCGCTAATTTTGCTAGCAACTCTAACTCATATGCAACCTTGCCAATCCTTTTCAAGATCTTGAGAGGGCCTACATATCTAGGAGTGAGCTTCCCTTTCTTTCCAAAGCTCATCAGCCCTTTCATAGGTGAGACTTTTAGAAAAACTCAATTATCAACATTGAACTCTAGTTCCCTTCTCGTTACATTTGCATATGATTTTGGACGACTTTGGGATGTCTTAAGTCTATCTCTAATGCGTTTCACTTTCTCCATAGAATAAAGGACTGAATATGGCCCTATGAAAGCTAGTTCACCTACTTGAAACCAACCAACAAGAGATCTACATCTACGCCCATATAAAGCCTCATTAGGGGACATTTGATTGCTGGAATGGTAGCAAGGAAGGTGATCATCCCTAATACCTTTAAAATTTAGTACACAAGCTCTCAGCATATCCTCTAAGGTCTGAATGGCACGCTCTTCCTGCCCATCCGTCTGTGGATGAAATGTTGTACTAAGGTTAACTTGAGTACCAAAACCTTTTTGAAATGACTTCCTGAAATGAGAGGTAAACTAAGGACCAATATCTCAGATGATAGACAATGGAACCCCATGAATACTCACAATTTCAGTAAGGTAATGCTTGGCATAGTCCTCAACCGAATATGTAGTCTTGACCGCCAAAAATCGAGAAGACTTAGTCATCCAATGCACTATCACCCAAATTGAGTCATGTTGTCTGCGAGTACGAGGTAACCCTGTGATGAAATCCATATTGATCACATCCCACTTCCAAGTAGGAATATCGATCTCTTGATTCATACCTCCTGGTTTCTGATGTGCTATCTTGATTTGCTTGCAATTTGGCACTTACTCACAAAGTCTGCTATATCCCTCTTCATACCATTAAACCAATAGAATTCTCGCAGATCGCGTTGCATCTTAGTGGCACCTGGATGAATAGAATACCTAGAGTTATGAGCTTCTGCAAGAATATGCTGCCTCAACTCTCCCACATAAGGAACACACAATCTACCTTGGTAGCGAAGTACACCATCTCCCCGTTGGGAGAAAACCTCCACTCTCAAATTATTGACTGCACCCTTTAGTTCAAGCAAGATCGGATCACTCTCTTGCTTTTCAGTAACCTCTACTACCAAAGACGATTCTGCCCCATTTTGAACTGTTACAGAGCTGTCTAATATGCTAATAAGGCGAACTCCCAAGCGAGCAAGCCTGTGAACATCTTTCACAAGCTCTTTTTTTTCCTCAACATCGGCTACACTACCCATAGATAATCTACTAAAAGTATCGGCCACTACATTCGCCTTTGCAGGATGATAATGCGCACTCGTATCATAATCCTTAAGGAACTCAAGACATCTCCTCTCTCTAAGATTCAACTCTTTCTGGGTGAACACATAAAGAAGACTCTTATGATCGGTGAACACATCTAGATGAACACCATACAAGTTGTGTCTCTATATCTTGAGTGCAAACACCACTGTTGCAGTCTCGAGGTCATGAGTTGGATAGTTGTTCTCATGCACCTTAAGCTTTCTAGAGGTATAAGAAATAACATTATTTCTTTACATCAACACACAACCAAGGCCAACTCTGGATGCATCACAATAGATAACATATCCATCTGAACCCTCTGGTAGAGTCAAGACAGGAGCTATAGTCAATCCAGTTTTCAATTCTTCAAAGATTTTCTCACAATCATCTGACCGTTGGAACTTGACCATCTTCTGAGTCAACCTAGTCAATGGTGAGGCTATGGATGAAAATCCTTCCACGAATCTTCTGTAATAACCTGTTAGACCTAAGAAACTTATGATATCTATAGAAGAGGTAGGTCTGTGCCATTGATTCACTGCTTCCATCTTTTGTGAATCTACGTGAATCCCTTCGCTAGATACAATGTGACCAAGAAAAGAAACGGATTGCAAGCAAAACTCACATTTACTAAACTTAGTGAATAACTAGCGATCTTTGAGAGTCTGCAGAACAACCTCAAATGACTTGCATGTTCTTCCTAACTTCTAGAGTAAATGAGGATGTCATCAATGAAAACAATAACGAACAAGTCTAAGTATTGTTTGAACACTCTGTTCATCAAATCCATGAAAGCTGCAGGAGAATTGGTTAGTCCAAACAACATAATTAAAAATTCATAATGACCATTCGAGTTTTGAAGGTTGTTTTTTGAATGTCAATATCTCTAACTCTGAGCTGATGATAATCCGATCTGTGGTCTATCATTAAGAAATGACTAGCACCTGAAGTTGGTCAAACAAGTCATCAATCCTTGGGTTTGGGATTCTTATTCTTGATTATGTCCTTGTTCAACTATATATAGTCAATGCACATTTAGAGAGAACAATCTTTCTTCTTTAAGAACAACACAGGTGCACCACATGGTGATACACTAGGTTTGATGAAATCCTTTATCTAGAAGGTCTTCCAACTTCACTTTCAATTACTTAAGCTCTGCTGGAGTCATTCTTTAAGGAAGAATAGAAATAGGCTGGATATCTGGAAGGAGATCAATTCGAAAGTTGATTTCCCTTTCGGGAGGAACCTCGGGAAGATCTTTTGGAAATACTTCCGAAAATTCACAGACTATTGGAACTGACTCAAGACATAGGGATTCAAGGCTAGAATTCATAACCCTAACTAGATGATTGAGATAACCATTAGATATCATCTTTCTGGCCTTAAGGTAAGAAATAAATCGACCCATAGGCGCTAGGATACTACCCTTCAATTCTAAGAGTGGTTTGTCTTGAAATTCAAAACTACCAATCCTTGTTCTACAATCGAATGGCATAACAGGAAAATTTATGTATACCCGTCTAGCTATAACTGCGTCACCGACTGGAGTAGAGACTAAGAAGCGTTCTGAGAGAGTTTCTGGGCAGACACTGAATTGGACATCTATACGGAGTTACAAAAGGCAAAGTCATCTATGTTGTCTTTTAACTGAGTGAACCATATGTGAGTCAAATCCTTGAGTTTGTAGGATGCCAATCTCACCTATCACTAGCAGTTACTAACATCACACCAAATATTTTCTTGACTTCATCAATGATTTTATGTGGGTCCTTACCAACATGCGACACTAAAAACTTAGAAGGATTCATATTAACAAAATCACAAACTTTGGCTGCCATTGATCTATCATTTCTATTAATAGGAACTACAACCTGCTGATTTTTCTGGTCAGTCATACTCTTAGCCAAAAGCTCAATTGGCATTCTAAAATTCTGCATTTGGGCTTCATTATATGGTACTAGAGGAACTATTTTAGAATTACGTGTATTAGAATTCAATGCCGAAGCTCTACGAGAAGGCATGATATTAAGCACTCAACGTCGAGTTAGAATGGATATTGATCATACCTTATGCACAATAAGAGTAACAAGAAGGTAAAGTTTTTCCTAAAACACATCATAGACACACTCTCATTAGGGATGCAAGTTGTTGTCGAATTTCTCCGCCGATTTTGTTGGATGATAGATCCAATGATTCAAGTACAGATAATTGGTGTTGGGATGCTGGTATGTGACCCTCCAAGCTATTATGAGATAATTTGAATGTACGAAGCCCAACGAGATATACAATAATGCTTATGATATGACCTTCGAATCTATTTCTGAAGAGATCGATAATTATGTTTGTAGTCAAAACTCGAGGAAGTTCAACATCCAGCCCCTTTCTTGTCACTATAAAGGCATATGTGTAATAATGAGAACCTATATCAGCTAAATACTCTCACGTTCCATTGTTCTCACCATTTATTTTCATAGCTTCAAAATTCTTGAAAAGGCTCACTTGTAAATCTCAAGTAACTACATCGGATGAGAGATCTACGGCTCGAATTTCAGCAAACAAGTTGACAGTCCTTGAATCTTTTATAGTTCCATTGAACTTATTTTATATCAATACTAAAAAATGTAACTTTGGTAGGGCTCCCAACCGTTTAGGAAATGTGTCATTCAATTCATTGTTATCTAAATCAAGAACATCCAAATATTTGCAATTTATCAGAGATTGCGAAACTTTCCCCTCTAGCTTATTCCCGTCAAATTAATGACTCCAAGTTGGTTTCCTATACTAAAAGTAATAGTAATTTTCCCTCTAAGAATATTGTTGTTAAATACATAACGGAAAGTTCACCCATCTCACCCAAACATAATGACATTGTTCCCTCCAAATTATTGGAGCCCAAATCTAGCACTTGTAGTGTTTTCAGATTTCAGACCGTTGAAGTGATCTGTCCACTGATTTCATTTAATGAAAGGAGAAGAAATCGCAGCAACTGCTGGTCTATGAGTGATATTTTAATTGGACCTTCCAACAAGTTTTTTTTTTCAAAAAATTCAATTAATGCTTTACACTTAAACTCGTGAAGTTTGAAATCCATTAGGATTTCAATCGCAAGAAATTTTATCACTCAGTTATGTGTTTATTGTGGGAATAATATCTTTGTATCAATTAATTAGGAAGTCATACTTTTTGAAATTACTAGTCACAAATGTGAAAATTGGTACCCAGCAATGTGAAAATTGATAGTCACATTTGTGGAAGTAGCTATTCAAAGTTTGGTAGAGTTTGACAGCCAATTTTTGTGTAAATTGGCTACCACATTATGTCACTAATGATGTAATCAAGTGTTCAAAAAAATCTATAAATAGAATATTAATTATACACTTGATGACACACCAAAATAGAGAAGCAATAGAGAGTAGAAAAAGTTATCTACAAAATACTTCTTAGTTTTGTGAGAAAATAGTGTGCAAGTAATATTATTATGAGTTGTAAGAAATAAAAGAGTGTTGAATAATAGTATTTTGTCACTACCAAGTTTTCATAAATATTATTGTATTACTTATACGGGTATTATATTTACCCCATTTAAATATTTGAAGTCGTTGTTACTCTCTTTCTATTGCTATTTAGTTTGAACATTATTTTGGGGGTGATTATCATTTGTTCAACAACGTGGTATCAGAGCCATGACAAAAAATAGTCCATTGTCAATCCAATAACTCCGTCTCACAAGATAAAATTATTAAATATGGTGTCTAATAATGAAAGTCATTCTTAGCTCTCAAGATGTTTGGGATATTGTAGACAAAAGGTATACAAAATCCATAAATAAGAAAACGTTGTTAAAGACAAGAAAGAAAGAACAACACGCCCTCAGTCTTACCCATCAATGCTTTGATGATGGCATGTTTGAGAAGGTGGCTGACGCAACTACCTCAAAAGAAGTGTGGCAAAATTACCAAATTCTGTCCAAGGAGTTGATACACTTAAGAAGATAAAACTTAAAACTCTAAGGGCTGAGTTTGATATTTTTAAAATGAAAGAATCCGAATCCATTTTGGATTTCTATTAAAGATTGATGGTTGTTGTAAATCAACTAAGAAGATACAAGGAGGAAGTAGATGATATTCGTGTGGTAGAAAAATTCATTCCTTCTTCAACACCTAAATTTGACTATTTGGTGTGTGATATTAAGTTGTCTAAAGATCTAGACTCTATGATGGTAAACCAATTGGAAGGTTCTTTACTAGCCCATGAAGAGGAAGTGAAAATGAGAAAGAAGAGCCACTAGAACAACTTATTAGTACTCATGCATCCTTCAAAGGATTTGAAAGAGAAAAAAGTTACAAAGGAAATTACAATGGCGAGGCCATGGAAGAGGAATACGTTTTACCAATAATTTAAACAATGAAGATAAAGATCACCAGTCATTTAGAGGTTGTGGTCGTGGTCAACGAGGAGGTAGAGGACGTGGAGCCTATAAAGGTACAAATGAAATAAGGTATGAAAACTCAAAATTTGAGTGTTATAAATGTCATAAAATTGGACAATAACAAAGATGAAGATGAGTCAAGATTGTTATTAGCACTCAAAGAAGAAGATAGAGATGATTGCAGAACATGTTATCTTTACAATGGAGCAAGCAATCATATTTGCCGTCACAAAGATAAATTTTTTAGGGATAAAGAAGACGGTGAAAGGTAATGTGTCTTTTTGAAATACCTCGAATATCAAAATTGAAGGGATAGGTATGATTTTGATATTTTGTAAAGATGGTGGCCATAATTTGATAAACAATGTTTATTATGTGCCAAAATTTAAAAGTAACATTTTGATGTTGGGTCAACTTCTTGAAAAAGGATATGATATTGTTATGAAAAATATGCATCTTTGGCTTAGAGATTTAAGTAACAACTTAATTGCTAAAGTTCATAATACAAAGAAATGGTTGATTTCTTTGTATCTTCAAACTATCGATGCAAAGTGTTTGAAGGTCAATATGCAAGATGACTCATGGTTTTGGCATATGAGATTTGGGCACTTGAACTTTGAAGCTCTCAAATTAACGGGAGACATGAACATAGTTGATGGGATACCGTCAATAAATGATCCAAATTAATTATGTGAATCATGTCTTCTTGGAGAACACGCAATGAGGAGTTTTCCAGAGAAGACTACATTCAGAAGAGGTAAGCCACTTCAACTTGTACACACCGATGTGTGTGGTCCAATCCATTCACCTTCTTTTGGTAACAGAAAAATACTTGTTCTTTTTTGATGATTTTAGTAGAAAGACATAGGTATACTTATCGAAGCAAAAATCTGAAGTTTTTGTTGCCTTTAAAAATTTCAAAGCACTTGTAGAAAAATAAAGTGGATATGAAATAAAAGCATTAAGGTCGGATAGAGCAGGCAAATATACTTCAAAAGAATTTAATGTCTTTTGCCAATCTCATGGAATTTGTCGCCTCTAATGGTACCTTACTCGCCCAAAAAAAATGGAGTTGCAGAAAGAAAGAATAGATCAATTCTTAATATGGCTAGATGTATAATGATAGCTAAACATCTACCAAATGAATTTTGGGCCGAGGCTATTTCTTGTGCAATTTATTTGAGCAATAGTTCTCCAACAAAAAATATATGAGATCAAACACCTCAAGAAACATGGAGTGGAAGAGAACCAAGTGTCAAGCATTTGAGTATCTTACGGAGCATAGCATATGCTCATGTTCCACATCAAGGGAGATCTAAACTTGACGATCGAAGTCTCAAGTATATGTTTGTTGGCTATGAAACAAATTGAAAAGGCTAAAAATTGTACAATCCAAGCAATAACAAGGTGACAGTGATTCGTTATGTTGAATTCAATGAAGAAACATCATGGAATTGGGAGACTCTCTAAAAAAAATATATGATTTTCTTCCATACTTCGGAAATGAAGAAGAAACCATGGCATATCCACTGGATGCGACCCCACCTCCTTCACCAGCAAATGTTGATCTCTATCTTTTTCATGAGATTTCAAGTGAAAGAACATATAGGATCACGAGGATTAAAGAACTCTATGGAGACATAAAAGAAATTGCTAATTTTAATTATTTTTTTTGTTGTCTATTTGTTGATAGTCAACTAATGAATTTTGATGAAGCTGTTACTGACAAAAGGTTGAGACAAGACATGAAGGATGAGATCCACTCAATAGAGAATAACAACACTTTGAAGTTAACAACTCTTCCCAATGACCATCGAGCAATTGGAGTCAAATGAGTATACACGACGAAGAAAAATTCCCATGTAAAGGTATATATATACAAGGAAAGACTTGTGGCTAAAGTCCACATACAAAGACATGACATCGAATATGAGGAAGTCTATGCGCCTGTTGCCCGCATGGAGTCAATTCATATATTGATCTCTTTAGCGGCACAAATGTAATGAAAGATCCATCGACTAGATAAAATCGGCATTCTTTAATGGATATATTGAAGAAGAAGTCTATGTTGAGCAACCATTGGGTTTCATGGTTGAAAAATCATGAAGATAAGGCGTTAAGGTTGAAGAAAACCTTATATGGGTTGAAGCAATTCCACGAGCTTTGAATAGTCGCATTGAGAAATACTTTCAAGACAATTTACTTTTTATCTTCATGAATATGTTGTTTACATTAAAGTTCATACTAATGGAAATATTCTACTTGTGTGTCTCTATGTTGATGATCTCACTATAACGGGTAACAACCCAATTTTATTTGAACCTTTCAAGAAAGCTATGTCCTTATTTTTAATTTAAATTTTAGAAAATGCATATGTAATTAATAACTTAGTGTAAATTAACTTTAGAATGTTTTAAACAAAAATTTGTGAAAAATAGATACTAAAAAGTAATTAATGATGTGGTGATGACATGGCTATGTCGTGGTGCTGGCATGGCTATGTTCTGATAGTTACATGGCTATGATGGGGCGAATGATAGTGGTATATATAATAATATCACGGTTGTTTTAACTTACTTCAAAGATGTGTAAGGGAGGGTATTAAAACGCCCGTGTAGTTTAAGTTCTTAAGTAAATTATTCAACCATGTTAAAGGTTTCTTTTATGTATTTTCCTTAAAATACAATAATAATTTAGTTTGTATGTAAAGATACAATATAACTCAATTTGGGAGATTCTCTAACCGAGAATGATCACTATGAGCTATGTGATGATACAACATTTTTCCACGCTTCTAAAATTGTCTTATACCTTGCCAGAGTACATGACATCCTCAACTAAGTTGATCCATTAAGCTATGCTCAAAAAGTAATAAGGAATAATTTAAAAAGCATGACACTTTTCTACCCATACTGATTACATGATTTATGAGAACTTTGGGTTGTTTGAATTCGTCCCCATATCGAGGCTCAATACTACTCCCAAGATATACACAACTCATATGTTTAATAGAATTTCCTCATCCTCAACTATTAGATTATTACTCAAAATATTCTTTTAAAAGATATTATACTCAAAACTCCTCATATACTCATTTGAAAATCAAATATTCCTCCTCATTATAAATGTAACAATATTTTCTTTTGGGAATACTTAGTTCGCATATATTCATTTTGAAAACGAAAAATGCACAAGAACCCCCTCAACCTATACTTTAAATCCCAAAGACACACTTATACTATACTACAGTCCTATTACCTCCCTGAACTTATTTTATAAGTTATTTCCCATCCCTTTTGGGCTTACGTGGCACTAGATTGAAAATAAAATTCAACTTACGCTTGGCCCACAAACAGGTTTTAAAAGATTGTAAAAGAATTCTCGAATTGTCTGAAAAAACTCTTAAAACTTTACAATTAACTCTACCTTGAATTTAAATTATGAATTCAATGTTTATGATTCATGTTATGAAGAATCTCTTGATGTTTATATGTAGTTTAGAGGAGTTAGAATCTGAAAAGAGTAAAGCTATACTTTCAAATAACAGAGGTGGGATAACTGACATAACAATATGTGGACAGGAACCTTTGGTGAAACGACCTTTAATTTCCCAGTCCAAGAACGACTTGACTTTTCTCCTATTGAACTCCTTACTCTAAAATCCCAGCGTAATTTAAGATTTTGTAAACTAGACCAAATCGGTTCAGACCCCCAATTTAATTACTAAAAACATTATAAGTTCAAGGGGTAAGGAAAATACCAAGATACCCATCATAAATTTGGATAACTTTCCTTAACTGAACATACTTACTTTAAATATACACATCTCCCTCATACAAAGTAGAAACTTAGCTATCTCGGTGTCGTTTGAAAGTGGATTTAAATAGATTTCATTTTATCTCTTATGGTAACCTAACTAATCATTTAATAAATGTTAGGGTCGTTTGAAGTTAACCCAAAACTTACAACTTATGCATAACTTGCAAAATTCTCAAATTAGCTTTTCCAAATTAGTTCTTTCTAATAAATCTAACTATTTCTAAGACGGGATGCTACAATTTAAGTCTTAAAGAATTTAACCAGTTACTCAGTCAGACATATTAGTAGGCACAAGTCAGTCACATAGTTAATAAGTCATATAAGTAAGTTACATTAATTAGTTATTAACAACTAGATAGGAATGACAATACAAGCAGAAATGGAACATAAAATAACATCGCATAGATGAACATAGTAAAAGTGTGAGTACCTCTGACCAGATCTGAGTGAATCCACAAATAATATTGGAGACGAGCTAGTTGACGTATGATGTACTAGGATTTTTTTTGTGAGATGAACGAAAGTAACAAGTATAAGAGATTTTTCTCTAGGATTTTAGAGACATTATTTATGGGTAAATCAGATAGGTGAAATGGGTTCTGTGCAGGTTTTGACCTTAGGGTAAAAAAATTTGTCAACTCAGATTGTGGTTTAGGATTGCGCCATGCGTACATAATGAGTGTTCGGTTAGTGGAAGGGGAAAATCTTCACTGTTTATTGGATGGAAGGAACTCTGATGGACAAAAAATATGTCGGAGGGCATTGACAAATTATTTTCAAAAGTTTTAGGGCATATTTGTACTTTTTTCCAATTTTAAAAATTCGGAAACAAATCCCAACAAAGCAAAAAAAAGTTATTATGTCTTCCCATCTACATAACCTTTAGTTGACAAAGTTTCTCAATACCTGTATTGATGTGTGATAAACAAGAAATAACACTATTTTTGTAAACAAATTTATAAAGGAGGAACAATCAATTGACGTGGACGTGGAAGATTTACATGCTTGCATCACACTATAAAAACTAATAGCATCAAGACATAAATGAAATCCTAGCACTAACATTAGCATACCCACAAATAAATAGGCATCAGTAAGGGATGTGACTAATGGATTAGAATCATGATGAAGCTTATAAATGCAAAACAGTAATAGGTAGCTTGCTGCTCAAAGCATCCCCTGTTAGCGAAGTTTTGGAAAAGAGTTGCACAGCAAAGGACATACTCTTAATAGTTTACTCTAATACAAGCATTATTAACCAAAACATCTTTCATCAGAAAGGACCACACAGCAAAAGATGTAATTTGGACATTCACCCTAATTCAAGCATTACTACTAGGGATTATGTCTAAAAAGAGGAAAATAGAAACATCCCGCACTAGCAAAGTTCAAGAAGGGTCACGCCTCAGAAATTGTAATGTGAACAGTTTTGCCTTATGTAAGCATAAGTAACTAAAGCTTTCCGCATTAACACTAGTATTTTTAAATCAATACATTATTTTAAAACCGACGTACATAACCAAACAAATCTTTCACAAAAATAATACAAAATGTATGTTTTATATTCTAGTTTTGACTTGTTAAGTTGAAATGTTAAAATATAATAAACTCTAGTAAAATAAAAACCAAATCCTCAAAATTAAATATTTTCCATTAACATCCATATATGACATATGTGTATCACTAACGTCTTATTCTATTTCTTGTTTTCAGGGGCAGCATGGGGAAAAACATAAGGTGATAGTCATCCTGCAAAACATAAATAACTTTTCAGTTTAGAAACAAGTTACACAAAATTAGTGATGTAGATATTAATTATAGGTACTCTTTGACCTTCATAATGTGATGAAATGGAATATATATGTATATAGTAGTAATATACCAATTAACAATTTGAGGATTCTCAGTACTTTGATTACTTTGTTATTTTTAATTTTCACCTGGCTGATAAGGGTTATTCGACAATTAAAAATAAATCCTGAAATGTTCAATAAGGTAGAAGGATAATACAAATACGTATGAAAGAAAAAATAAATTTATTACTATAACTTAAAAAGTTGTTGAGAAAGGATTTAAAAATAATAATTAATCTTGTATGGATTTTTCAATTTTACATATATTAGAAAGATCACTCAAAGTTTAAAAGCTAATTATAAAAAAGACCGTCATAATAGACTGGAGGAAAGGAATTGTTTTCTACCTCTTTAAAAAAAGTTCTTTTCAAATTCATTTATAAATTTTATATTCGTTTTACGAGAAATCTTTATTTTTACACCTAGGATATATATTTTCAGTATTTTTACATAAAAGGAAACTGAAAAGGATGGATAATTTTCCATTAATCAAATTATTTAAAATCTATTGCAAAAAATCTATATAAAAAGACAACAAATTTCATTTTCTCATTACTCCTAGAGAGACTACTAAAAACACACAATATTACAAACTTGATTGTGAAGATATATGATTTTTACATTTACTATGACAATGTCAATTACTAATTTGGTTCATAATTAGGAATGTAATTTAATAAACACCCTTTAAAGAACAACATTTCTTGCAATTCATTTGTTGAACTTCAAGATAAATCGAGAACAAAAGATAATAATTCACCTTCTGGATTTTCTAAAATGAAGTGTATAACTTAAAAACCTAATTAGGCGCACATAGATAAAATAAAAGTGATATTTGAAAAAAAAAATAATCAACATGAATATTTGAATGTAAAATGAGATTACTTTTAGATATGCATTAAATTTTTTACAAAATAAAAAAATAGATTAACAGTAACCTCTCTTGTCGTTTGTCAAAGAATCTAACGGAGCTCGTTGCCAATTGTACATCTATACATTTAAGAAAAATCAATATATTAAAATAATTTAAAGAAGAACAAAACATCAATCAAATTTTAATTCCAAAGAAGAAGGGATAAAATATTCAACCTTCGCTTAAGGTTTTCACAACCAATTGTTGTTTTGAAGATTCAGCAAACTTTAGAATTCCATCAACCTACCTATGTAATATTTAGTTAGAAATCGTAATTATATTACTAATTCAAAAGTATGGAAAAATAGATCAATGATAAAAACCTTGTCACTCCAGACATCCAAAACTGTAATTTTTTCATTGTAAAAAATCAAAGAGGTGCAAATTTTATGGCGCCATACCTTGAAGGGCAAACCATAATGAATAAAATCAACACAAAAATCAATTGATGAGTACTTTCATTATCGAAAGCATTAAACGAGTTAATGTAAACTTTATTTATGTTTGCCAACTTTCTATATATTTTAAATTTTTTGATGATGTAAAAAATAAGAGTTCTTCATTTTTCAAAAATAAGAAATGTAACAAAATATGTTTTTTTATATAACTTATAAGACAACTACTGCTATTTTTTCTTTATTTTAGGAAAAAAGGTCTGATATACCCCTCAACTTTGTCATTTAGAGCTGATATACCCCTTGTTATGAAAGTGGATCATATATACCCCTACTTGTAGACAAATGGCACACATATACCCTTTTCCTCTAACGGAAATAAAAAAAAATTAATCTAAATTTTTATTATTTTTTTCTAAAAAATGTAATCCCATATGAGTAAATTTAATCCTCATCAAACAAATTTTTTTGACTTTTTTTTTCAATGACTCAAAATATTAGATTATTACTCAAAATATTCTTTTAAAAGATATTATACTCAAAACTCCTCATATACTCATTTGAAAATCAAATATTCCTCCTCATTATAAATGTAACAATATTTTCTTTTGGGAATACTTAGTTCGCATATATTCATTTTTTAAAACGGAAAATGCACAAGAACCCCCTCAACCTATACTTTAAATTCCAAAGACACACTTATACTATACTACAGTCCTATTACCTCCCTGAACTTATTTTATAAGTTATTTCCCACCCCTTTTGGGCTTACGTGGCACTAGATTGAAAATAAAAGTCAACTTACGCTTGGCCCACAAATAGGTTTTAAAAGATTGTAAAAGAATTCTCGAATTGTCTGAAAAAACTCTTAAAACTTTACAATTAACTCTACCTTGAATTTAAATTATGAATTCAATGGTTATGATTCATGTTATGAAGAATCTCTTGATGTGTATATGTAGTTTAGAGGAGTTAGAATCTGAAAAGAGTAAAGCTATACTTTCAAATAACAGAGGTGGGATAACTGACATAACAATATGTGGACAGGTAATCCTAGAGAACTGAGTGGAGCGGGGTGTAGCCCATACGCTTCATACCATATTTCCTTGTACGTGTTGGCGCAGCATGCCAGATCCTGCTCAAAATTTTTCCAACGAATTTTGTTTTTCGATTTAAGGCCCTAATTCACCTAGAATTGAATGATTTCTTCCGAAATCTCCTAAATTCGAATACCAAACATTAGTAATCAAAAATCCACTCATCAACAACCCTTAAACTCCTAATCATCTTAAATAACTATCAAAATCTCAGTAATCAAGATTTACGAATGAAATTTCAAGACCTAATAAAAAATCTTAATACAGGGATTATCATAGATGAAATTAACTAATGAAACTAGCGATTGAGATGTGGTTGAACGAATCCATACGATGAAAAACTTACATACCTCTTACAGATCAAACCCTTTGGCAAAATTCCTTGACAAATCTCAAAAATTTATACGAAAACCTAAAACCTTCCCTAAAATATTATTAAAAAAATGCTTAAATCTGATGGGGTAAGGAAAAGAACTAAATACCCCTCATTAATTTGGGGTAAATTTCATTAACTGAACTAGATGACTTCAAACGAGCATATATCCCTCAGCTAAACTCAAAATGTAGCAAACTAGGTGTTGTTTAAAAAAAGATTCAAATAGCTTTCATTTGATATCTTATAGTCAATCTATCTTTTCATTCCCCGAGCCTATAACCTGAACGCAATTAACACTCTAGAACCATTATTGGCCCAAGCGAAGCGTTAGCCTGACTTACTACTCCGTAGAGGACTTAACTAACATGAAATAGTATCAGATAATAAACTCATACAATAAACTGAGAATGTATTAAAAGTTAAATTTACTAGACAATGAGGTAACTCAAGTCTAAGGCATTAACAATTGAATATTAAAAGACACATGAACTATTGTCTATCTATCTATAAAGCCCCTAATAATATGAGAGATGTTGGGATAAGACTCCTGATATTCCTAGAAATTGTAATAACTGAAACATAACAAATAGGGATCCTAAAGAAAGCAATGAGACTCACCAATAACTTTGAAGCTCAACAGTATCAATGTAGCGCTAAATGTTGATCCTAGTTACCTGTCTCTATATTATAAAGGATATAGGTCAAATGATGTAAGTACATGAAAATTATGAGCTCGTAAGGAGAATTCTAAAACAAGGCATAAGCTTGAAAGGGAGCTGAAAAAACTTACTTCGTCTTAACTCAACTCATTTTAGTATAAACAAGTAACAAAGATGCAATATAAAAAAAATTAAAACATGTTGATAACAACTTAGTGTTTTGAAAACGACAATAGTAAGTTAGGTTTGCATATTAAAATACAAGTAACTCTGTGAGAGATTCTCTAACCAACAACAATCACTATGAAGTATGTTCATGATACAATGCCTTGTCCATGTTTGTGGAATTGTCCTATACTTTGCTCTGGTATAGGACTACTCACTATGTGGATCTACCAGTTCATTCTAAAAATCATTAATGAATTATCTAAAATGTATGGCCATTTTTACCAACGTTGGCTACACTGTTTATGGAGACATTGAGTTATCTGAACTCGTCTCCATATTGATGCCCAATACTACTCCAAAATGTAGCTAACTCATATCACTACAATAAAAACAACTTTTAGGATCAATAAATGTTGAGATAAATAAACAGTTATAACATTTTTACTGCATTAATTAAGTATCATTAGATCAAATGTTGCTAAAGTCTTTAGTGACATGTTAAAAAAATGTTAATTGCCGCTAAAAATTCATCTTTAGCGACAATTAAGAATTAACTGCCGCTAATCATCATTTTTTACGTAGTGTATTACTAAGAACATGAATTTTTCTGTGGTTAGAGATTATTACTCAAAAATCTATATCTTGAAAGTGATGGTACTGAGACTTCTCATCAAAACTTCTTTGGAAGTGGGTGTTTCCTCTGAACTTTAATGTGAAAACATTTACTCTTTTGAAATACTTAGGTCACATATATCATTTAAAAGAATTAATTTTTCTCTATTCTTCCTTAATCTCAGTGCTTAAGTCCTAAACAAGTTTATATATTTGTAAAAGACTTCTTAAAAGGACTCGACTAACTATCAAGACTTGACTCTTAACTCTATGCTGAATTTGAATTATGAATTCAAGGTTATGGTTTCGATAGGAATGATATCATGATGATTAAAAGAGCTTTTAGATAGTTAATCATGAGAAATGGTAGAAAATCATTGCTAGGGGAGCAAGTCCACGACGTGAAGATGAATTTAACTATCTAGTTACGAAATAATTTTAAAAAGTTGAATTTGAGTCCTCTCTGCAAATTTTTTCACCAGGGGAGAAAATTTGCAACGCGGACTTGCGTGCCACATTCTGCCCGAATATTTTCTTCCTCGATTTGAACACAAATTCGACTAGAATCTAATGGTTTCTTCACCAATCATGTAGAATTGAATACCCAACAGTAGTACAAAATAAATTACTAAAAAATAACCTTAAAAATCATATGGTTATCTCAATAGCTTTTTAAAACCTCAACAATAAAGATTATGAAATAACACATCAATGAAACACATAAAGAACTGAAATCCTCTGCGCATAGGAGAAAGAACTTTAGCTGAAACAATCATGATTGCTGTGTGGGTAAACGAACTCAATGTTATGTGAAGTATCATACCTCTTTAGGGAAAAACCTTTGGTGAAACGACCTTTAATTTCGCAGTCCAAGAACGACTTGACTTTTCTCCTATTGAACTCCTTACTCTAAAATCCCAGCGTAATTTAAGATTGTGTAAACTAGAACAAATCGGTTCAGACCCCCAATTTAATTACTAAAATCATTATAAGTTCAAGGGGTAAGGAAAATACCAAGATACCCATCATAAATTTGGATAACTTTCCTTAACTGAACATACTTACTTTGAATATACACATCTCCCTCATACAAAGTAGAAACTTAGCTATCTCGTTGTCGTTTGAAAGAGGATTTAAATAGATTTCATTTTATCTCTTATGGTAACCTAACTAATCATTTAATAAAAGTTAGGGTCGTTTGAAGTTAACCCAAAACTTACAACTTATGCATAACTTGCAAAATTCTCAAATTAGCTTTTCCAAATTAGTTCTTTCTAATAAATCTAACTATTTCTAAGACGGGATGCTACAATTTAAGTCTTAAAGAATTTAACCAGTTACTCAGTCAGACATATTAGTAGGCACAAGTCAGTCACATAGTTAATAAGTCATATAAGTAAGTTACATTAATTAGTTATTAACAACTAGATAGGAATGACAATACAAGCAGAAATGGAACATAAAATAACATCGCATAGATGAACATAGTAAAAGTGTGAGTACCTCTGACCGGATCTGAGTGAATCCACAAATAATATTGGAGACGAGCTAGTTGACGTATGATGTACTAGGATTTTTTTTTGTGAGATGAACGAAAGTAACAAGTATAAGAGATTTTTCTCTAGGATTTTAGAGACATTATTTATGGGTAAATCAGATAGGTGGAATGGGTTCTGTGCAGGTTTTGACCTTAGGGTAAAAAAATTTGTCAACTCAGATTGTGGTTTAGGATTGCGCCATGCGTACATAATGAGTGTTCGGTTAGTGGAAGGGGAAAATCTTCACTGTTTATTGGAAGGAAGGAACTCTGATGGACAAAAAATATGTCGGAGGGCATTGACAAATTATTTTCAAAAGTTTTAGGGCATATTTGTACTTTTATCCAATTTTAAAAATTGGGAATCAAATCCCAACAAAGCAAAAAAAAGTTATTATGTCTTCCCATCTACATAACCTTTAGTTGACAAAGTTTCTCAATACCTGTATTGATGTGTGATAAACAAGAAATAACACTATTTTTGTAAACAAATTTATAAAGGAGGAACAATCAATTGACGTGGACGTGGAAGATTTACATGCTTGCATCACACTATAAAAACTAATAGCATCAAGACATAAATGAAATCCTAGCACTAACATTAGCATACCCACAAATAAATAGGCATCAGTAAGGGATGTGACTAATGGATTAGAATCATGATGAAGCTTATAAATGCAAAACAGTAAATAGGTAGCTTGCTGCTCAAAGCATCCCCTGTTAGCGAAGTTTTGGAAAAGAGTTGCACAGCAAAGGACATACTCTTAATAGTTTACTCTAACACAAGCATTATTAACCAAAACATCTTTCATCAGAAAGGACCACACAGCAAAAGATGTAATTTGGACATTCACCCTAATTCAAGCATTACTACTAGGGATTATGTCTAAAAAGAGGAAAATAGAAACATCCCGCACTAGCAAAGTTCAAGAAGGGTCACGCCTCAGAAATTGTAATGTGAACAGTTTTGCCTTATGTAAGCATAAGTAACTAAAGCTTTCCGCATTAACACTAGTATTTTTAAATCAATACATTATTTTAAAACCGACGTACATAACCAAACAAATCTTTCACAAAAATAGTACAAAATGTATGTTTTATATTCTAGTTTTGACTTGTTAAGTTGAAATCTTAAAATATAATAAACTCTAGTAAAATAACAACCAAATCCTCAAAATTAAATATTTTCCATTAACATCCATATATGACATATGTGTATCACTAACATCTTATTCTATTTCTTGTTTTCAGGGGCAGCATGGGGAAAAACATAAGGTGATAGTCATCCTGCAAAACATAAATAACTTTTCAGTTTAGAAACAAGTTACACAAAATTAGTGATGTAGATATTAATTATAGGTACTCTTTGACCTTCATAATGTGATGAAATGGAATATATATGTATATAGTAGTAATATACCAATTAACAATTTGAGGATTCTCAGTACTTTGATTACTTTGTTATTTTTAATTTTCACCTGGCTGATAAGGGTTATTCGACAATTAAAAATAAATCCTGAAATGTTCAATAAGGTAGAAGGATAATACAAATACGTATGAAAGAAAAAATAAATTTATTACTGTAACTTAAAAAGTTGTTGAGAAAGGATTTAAAAATAATAATTAATCTTGTATGGATTTTTCAATTTTACATATATTAGAAAGATCATTCAAAGTTTAAAAGCTAATTATAAAAAAGACCGTCATAATAGACTGGAGGAAAGGAATTGTTTTCTACCTCTTTAAAAAAAGTTCTTTTCAAATTCATTTATAAATTTTATATTCGTTTTACGAGAAATCTTTATTTTTACACCTAGGATATATATTTTCATTATTTTTACATAAAAGGAAACTGAAAAGGACGGATAATTTTCCATTAATCAAATTATTTATAATCTATTGCAAAAAATCTATATAAAAGGACAACAAATTTCATTTTCTCATTACTTCTAGAGAGACTACTAAAAACACACAATATTACAAACTTGATTGTGAAGATATATGATTTTTACATTTACTATGACAATGTCAATTACTAATTTGGTTCATAATTAGGAATGTCAATTAGCACTACTTGGTGAAATAGGTTCTTTTAGAATCAATTTCAAACCATCTGCTAGAGGTTGTAACAATCCAAACGATCCCACTACATCAGGACCCTTTCGACGTTGCACAAAAGCCATTACTTTACGTTCAGCTAGCACTAAAAAGGCTACTCCTAGTAGAAGTGGTAGAATTATTCCAAGTATTTCAGCTGGAACAGCTATGTACATTTTTTTTTCTATTCACTCATGATCTGGCCTGGTCGACCCAATCATGATATTGAAGGAGGGGACCTTTTCTCGAAAAAAAAAAATTCTTGCAACTACGAAAACCACAACACAAGCACTCCTTTTCCATTCATTCTATCTAAGAAAAAGAAACACCCTTTAAAGAACAACATTTCTTGCAATTCATTTGTTGAACTTCAAGATAAATCGAGAACAAAAGATAATAATTCACCTTCTGGATTTTCTAAAATGAAGTGTATAACTTAAAAACCTAATTAGGCGCACATAGATAAAATAAAATTGATATTTGAAAAAAATAAATAAATAATCAACATGAATATTTGAATGTAAAATGAGATTACTTTTAAATATGCATTAAATTTTTTACAAAATAAAAAAATAGATTAACAGTAACCTCTCTTGTCGTTTGTCAAAGAATCTAACGGAGCTCGTTGCCAATTGTACATCTATACATTTAAGAAAAATCAATATATTAAAATAATTTAAAGAAGAACAAAACATCAATCAAATTTTAATTCCAAAGAAGAAGGGATAAAATATTCAACCTTCGCTTAAGGTTTTAACAACCAATTGTTGTTTTGAAGATTCAACAAACTTTAGAATTCCATCAACCTACCTATGTAATATTTAGTTAGAAATCATAATTATATACTAATTCAAAAGTATGGAAAAATAGATCAATGATAAAAACCTTGTCACTCCAGACATCCAAAACTGTAATTTTTTCATTGTAAAAATTCAAAGAGGTGCAAATTTTATGGCGCCATACCTCGAAGGGCAAACCATAATGAATAAAATCAACACAAAAATCAATTGATGAGTACTTTCATTATCGAAAGCATTAAACGAGTTAATGTAAACTTTATATATGTTTGCCAACTTTCTATATATTTTAAATTTTTTGATGATGTAAAAAATAAGAGTTCTTCATTTTTCAAAAATAAGAAATGTAACAAAATATGTTTTTTTATATAACTTATAAGACAACTACTGCTATTTTTTCTTTATTTTAGGAAAAAGGGTCTGATATACCCCTCAACTTTGTCATTTAGAGCTGATATACCCCTTGTTATGAAAGTGGATCATATATACCCCTACTTGTAGACAAATGGCACACATATACCCTTTTCCTCTAACGGAAATAAAAAAAAAATTAATCTAAATTTTTATTATTTTTTTCTAAAAAATGTAATCCCATATGAGTAAATTTAATCCTCATAAAACAAATTTTTTTGACTTTTTTTTTCAATGACAAAGTTATAATTATTATTTTGATAATCAAATTTATTTACGTTTCACTAATATTCTTGTAAAACTTATTGTAGATGACCAAATTTTTTTCGAATACAAAATTAAATTAAAATACACACAAAAAAATAGTTTAATTTTTTATTCTTTAAACTAAGGAATGAAAGAAAAAACAAAATAAGAATAAGAAATTCAAATATTTATAATAAAAGAAGTCAAAAAATAATTTATGTATGAAAAAAATTAAAATATACCTTGAACTTTGATAGAAGAATCATATATACCCCTAAATAATTTTATAAAAAAATTTAGAAGTAATAAATATAAATTTAAAACTAATTTTTTAACTTCTGTAAAATGAAGGGTATATGTGAGTCATTTTGCAACGGCAGGGGTATATGTGACTCGTTTGTATAACGGTAAGGGCATATATTAGCCACTTTTATAAGTGTATGATCTCCAAATGACAAAGTTGAGGGGTATATCAGACCCTTTTCCATTTATTTAATTTTTTTTAAAGAGCAAGAAATCTCATTTCCTCAAAATTTTATCGGGAGAACTTTAAAAAAATACCAATACACTGATCACGACAAATTATTTATGTGTTTCCTTTATTTATTCTTCTAGAGGGAGAAGTTAATTCCTAATTAAAAATTAAATTAATTAAAATGTAAGAAAAGGGAATTATGAAGAAGTAATTGAATTTGAATATCTTTTAAATAAATTGAAAACATAGAAATTTTGGGAGTGAAAAAAATTCACCTCTCTTTTCGATTCCCTACAACTTTGAGCATAAAGTTTTTCCTTGCAAAATCTAGATCTGTATGCAACAAAAGCCAACACATTGTTAATGGTCCCATGAAAAATTCTTTTTTAGATGAACATGCATCCATTTCTACAAACATAAGTATAATTGCTGCCTAAAATTCAAAAATCACAATTATGTGTAATTAATTAGACAATGAAACAAATGAGAGATATTTAATTTTCTTACACATAATAGATCTGAAATAAATAAATTCTTCTACTCCAATTATAAAAGAACTTCACCAAAAAAAAAACTTATAAATAGGCAAGAAATAACTTTTCCTCATATATATATCTAGGGAGAGAACTAAAAAAATACATTATTATGATAATTATCCTATTTATCATAACCCTGTTCATGTGGAAATTGAAACAAATTCCATTGAAGTATTATGATAATTATCCAATTTATCATGTTATAATTGATATTTATATATCCCTGTTACTTTGAAAATGTTTGTGTAATGAAGACTAATGTTTTGATATAAAATAATATTATCTATTTTAACTAAAAGGGAATTATGTTTGTCATGAAGATTATCTTCAAATCTCTTAAAGTTATCTTCTATATCTTCTCGTCCAACGGAATGATCATTTATTGAATTTAAGATTAATTTGGAGAAAGATAATTAAGATCCTTATAGTTTTTAAAAGTAAAGCTTATCATAAATGAATTGAAAGGCTAAGTAAGTGTTCCACATTTTAAAAAAATAAGGGTGATATTTTTCAAAACAAAATGTATAAGGGCTATTTGAAAGCACAAAATTGTATTTACATATCTATTTAAACAATTTGAAAGAAAAAAAAGAAAAATGAAAGTGGAATATTTTTACCTAAGGGAGGAGTTTATCTTCGACAATGGTAGATCTACATGCAACGAAAATCAACACACTGAAATAATTTGAAAATAAACAAAATATTATACAAATTAAATTTATATTGGAAAAGAAAAAGAAAAATGGTTAACCTCCATTGTTTCACGAAAAGATATCATTAGGTATTGACAATTTTTTAAATTTTACAATTTCATTTGCCTACATTAACAATAAATATTCAAAAAAATCACATGCAGCCAAATAATAATTCAGAGAAAATAGATCCAATGACATTTGATAAATAAAAACCTTATAATTGGAGACATTAAATTTGGTATTCGATCCATTGTTACAATTAGCTAAAGGTGCGATTCTCAAGCCATTTTTCGAGCCACCACAAAGCCTAATAAATAAAATCAACATTTTCATTATCTAAAGTATTAATTGAGTTAAAATAGACGTCATATGTGTTTTTCAATTTTTTTACATTTTAATATTTGATATACCTATTACTAGAAATCTTCATTTTTAACATACGAAATATTTTCATTTTTTTCACATAAGCAATCTTAAAAAAAATCTTTTAAATATTAAGAGAGATATTGTCAAAATAAAATTTATAAAAGGGAAAAAAGATTACTTTTTTTCAAATTTCTAAAGTAAATGATTCAAAAGGAACCCTAACCCGACATTTTAGATCCTTAAAAAACACATAAATACACAAATCATGATAAATCTTTATTTTGTTGTTGTATTTATTCTTCTTGACTTTAAGTACTCTTTTTAAAAAACAAACCAACTTCTCTTAACTCTTCTTAGTAAGATTGCCCGTTATATTTTCATACACATTACTCATCATCTTTAAAACTATCATTTAATTAATTTCAAATTAATTTTGGAGAAATTTTTTTAATGTTATGGTAAACTAGATTTGGTAGGTTAAGTAGGCGTTCAAACATATTTAATAAATGTGTAATGTTTGAACAAAAATTTTGATTCGTACAAGATACAAAAAGAACATCGCTTTTGGATAGAAATTTACCAGATCTCTTTTGGGTAGAAGCAGTGAGCACTGCATGTCACATTCTTTATAGGTGCTTAATTAAACCTTTACTGAAGAAGACTTCCTATGAACTGTGGAGAGGTAGGAAACTAAACATAAGCTACTTTCATCCCTTCGGATGCAAGTGTTTCATCCACAACAACGGTAAGAACAATCTTTGTATGTTCGATCCAAGGGGTGATGAAGGTATTTATTTAGGCTATGCTCCTATAAATAGAGCCTTTCATAATTTTAATAAAAGAACTTTAAGTGTTGAAGAATATGTGGATGTTGTATTTGATGAGACTAACCGAAGAATGCAAGAAATTAAAGGAGGTGACGACAAAATCAACCCCCATCAAAATAGTGGAAAATACTGCAGATATCAGTTCAAAAATTCATACTGAAGTAAATTACTGCAGAAGCAAAGTCGACTTCTCCAGCTGACAGACCAAATATTCCAAAAGCATGGTGACATAATGCTGATTATCCTGAAAAATTCATTCTCGATAAACCTGATAAAAAAATTCAGAGTTGGTATCGCAAATGGAACCTAAATGAATAAATACAACAATTAAAGACGAATCATGGGTGCAAGCAATGAAGGAAGAACTCAATCAATTTGAAAGAAATAGTGTGTGGACTCTAATAGAAAGACTAAAAGATTACTTTGTTATTGGAATCAAGTGGCCATTTCGAAATGAACTAGATGAAAATGGATAAGTTACTTGAAACAAAGCATGGTTAGTCGCTCAAGGCGACTCATAACAAGAAGGTATTGGCTACGATAAAACCTTTGAAACTGTGGCAAGGTTATAATCTATTAGAAATTTACTTTCTGATTCCTCTTTCATGCATTTTACACTAATTCAAATGGATGTGGAAAGTGCATTTTTAATCGGTTTTATAAAAGAAGAAGTTTTCAACCCCCCGGTTTTGAAAATCCTTCTTGTCTCGATTTTGTTTAGAAACTTTCCAATACTCTTTACAAACTTAAACAAGCTCGAAAAGCTTTGTATGAAAGATTTAGTTCGTTGTTACTGCAAAAATAATTAGGGGAAAATTTACACAACTCTCTTAATTAAAATATCTGGTTTATACATTTTTATAGTTAAAATCTATGTTGATGATATTATTTTTGGAAGTTCTAATCCTTCTTTGTATTATAATTTTGCAAATCTAATGAAAGGAAATTTTTAAATGAGTCTTATGGGAGAACTCAAATTCTTTCTCGAACATCAAATTAACAAGTCAACTAATAGGACATTCATTAGTCAATAAAAATACAACAAGGAATTAATAAGATGTTTGGACTCGAAAAGTGCAAAGCCTTTAATACCCTAATGAGTCCGTCCACGTGTCTTGAAACTAATGCATTTGGAAAAGACGTGGATGAAAAAATGCATACAGATATAGTTGGCTCATTATTATATCTTACAGTCAATTGACCCGATATAATGTATAATGTATAATGTATTCAAGTTTGAATGATTTCAAGTTGCTTCGAAGAAATAACATCTCACGGCAGTAAAATGAATCATCCACAACCGAATTGGAACCACAGATCTAGGATTGTGGTATACTCATTCTACTCATTTAATTTAATTGGTTATTCAAATGCAAACTTTGCATGTGACAAAAATGACAGAAAAAGCACTAGTGGAACATGACAAATCTTAGGACACTCTATGGTCTCATGGCATAGCAAGAAACAAGCCTTATCCACCAGGGAATCTAGATACTTCGTGGTTGGAAGTTGTGGTACTCAAATTTTATGGATGATGCATCAATTACTTAATTATGATCTCTCCTATGAAACTGTCCCGACTATCTGTGATAATGCTTCAGTCTTTCTAAATATATTGTGCATCATTATGAATATCGTCATAAAGCATCATTTTATTCGTGAGCATGTTGAAAGTGGTGATTTTACTCTTTAATTTGTAGACTCTAAAAATCAATTAACTGATATTTTTACTAAATCTCTTCTTAAGGAAAGATTTTACTATCTCAGAGATCGCCTTGGTATTAAATGTGTTGAGTAATATATTTGTACATTATTGTTTATTCATTTTATTTCCTTATGAATTTAATGTGTTTTCTCATTTTTTTTGTTCAGTAATTATAATCTATTTCCGCCTCTTCCGCTTCTGCTTCTTCCTGTCAAATCCCCTTCCCTTTCTTGTCTGATCCCCTTTCTTTTCGCTGCTCTGTTTTCTTTTTATTTATCCTCTCCTTCACTCTCCTCTACTTTTTATCTCACCATGACAAAAACTCGCTCCATGACCTAAAATAAATCCTCTGTCGCTTCAAGTTTCGTTGAAGTAGACACCATCTCTCTCTTCGAGTCCTCAAAAAAGCGAGCTTCTACTACTAAGCAGAAAGTATCAAAGAAGCCTCATATCAATATGACGGGATCTCTCTCAAACGTGGACACGCAATGGTTCTAGGGTATCAAACAGAAGCACATGTATAATCGCTTCAAACTTTTCCCTATTGTTTCAGGTCATGTTGTAAATCTCAGTCAATTGAAGGACACTCACTACCCGCTAAGCTCCTATCTCAAAGCTCAGAAAAATGTCTCTCTTTTTTATTTGCGTGGTCTTGAGATTTTTGACGAAGTGTTTCACCTGCTCTATGTGAATCTTCGAAACTCACCTAACAGTGGTAAGTTAGAATCGTTCCTGTTGGGTTAAAGCTTTATCATCAATGAAAATCTATTCAAAGATGAGTTTGGTACTAAGTTCTCTGGGGTTATTTCGTAAATATTTCAAAGCTAGTTGCTGTTGAACCCGACTCTGACATTTGGTACTTAGGACCCTTATCGCTATGTTTACATAACTGTATTCTCTCACATAACGTGGCCACAACTCTTACTCCCAGGAAGGGCTACTTGAGTAACATCTCTATTGGTGATGTATTTTTTCTACTTCCGGCTTAAAAAATATTGCATCAACTGGGAGAATTGTTCATAGCGTATGTCAGGGAAAGTGTTGAAGACTTGAATGTCTTGGCAAGTTTGCCCTATGGCTTTATCATTTTGAGGATTCTTCAGAACCATCTTGTGGATCTTTATATGTCTACCCCCCTCTCTTATAAATGCTACTTATGCAAGTGAGTCGACTATCGACTACTTCTAGTTGACAAAGGGAATATTAAATCAACCCCCTCCTCCGAATATTACAATAAGCATAAAAAGAAGTAAGGTCTTTAGATAGATTCAAACCCTAGTTTTGTTGGTCATTCCTCTGGCACACGGATAACTCTATGCTCATTAAAAATGTGTTGTTAATTATATCTTTTTTTTCCCAAGATAGATATACATGTTATACACCCACAAATATGAATTTGGGTCCGCTTCTCATAACACGATAAAGTTACTTCATGAGTGAAAATCATAAGTGCAAGTTTCAGGTTCTGATACGGCATGTAAAGCATAAACATTTATGTGAATAATGAAATTAATATATATACTTACCAGGATTTTGAACGAGCGTATTTGAGGAAGAAAATGAAATCAATCTCCCTTTGCCCTATCTGAAGCTACTATAACTTTCATGATTGAATCGAGTGGAGGTATTACCTTAATGAACATAAAAGGATCAACCTATAGGATTCCACCAAATGTTATTTTTTTGTTGCGCAACATATAATCTAATGAAATGATGAAATCTATTTAATTATTGAAATAAAATAAAAATAATATGGTACGACTAATTTATGATATGTAATTATCATATTAGTAATATTAGTAGTGAATGCTTTAAATAATTGTTGTTTATAGCTAATTTTTAGTTTATAGAAAAATAGTAAATACACATAACTATCTACAATTTGCTTGTAACATTAGGCATTTCTATGCTAATTCTACATTTGATCAGATAAATCGTGACTCATCCAAAAGAGAATAATTATTTGGTAGTTTTTGAATAGTTTTTCATGTACAAGTGTATTTTTTCCATTGATTTTACTTCTATGTTAAGATTGAGCGAATTAGATCAATTTAGTGAAATATATTGTTTCAAGATAACAAACGGATCATGATCCGATTCAAACTGAATTTTATTGGATTAATATGAATTTAGCCAAAACGGGGCAGATAATGAGTGAAGACCCAACTCAACACAATTTTTCTATGTTAAATTATTTTATTAGTTCGTTTATAATATTTTTACACAATAACACTACTGATAAAAATATTATATGAATATATAAATAGAATTCATACTACTAAAAAACATCCAACTTTTTTCATGGTTTGCTAAAAAAATGTTAATTAAAAAAGTGAAAATTAAATAAAATACAATGTACAAAGCCATTTATGTTGAGTAATTTAAAATTTATATATATATATACAGAAAAAACTCTTATTGATGTCATATAACTTTTTTTTTTTAATTCAAATTCTTTTAGATTCGCCCTTTCATAAATAGGGCTAAAATGTAGGAACTTTGTGTCTATTATATTTAAACAAATATTATCTCTTGGTATTTTCTATATCCCATATATATAAAAATAACGATTTCTTAAAAAAAGAAGACATAAAATCAGAAATTTCAATTTGTAACTAACCTATACAATCAAATTTAACAATTTTGAGGTGTAAAATATCACATGCAAAAAATAATTAAGTGGACAGAATTGGACATATCAAAGTAATTTTCAGTAACTTATTATACCGGCAAATTTCTCTAAATAAATAACAACATTAATTTTCTTTTCCCCTTCATTTATGTGATATTTACTTTGTTTAGGTTATTTAAAAAAGAAAGTTTTTTCAAAGTCCTACATTAATTGTTCACTTTATTATAGATAATTCTTCCAATAACTAGGTAAATTACTCATGCTTCGCACGTGATTGAATTATGTGATTAAGCTCACATTGGTCATTCGGTAATATTCAGATTTTCGATATACACAGTATGTTGTCAAGATCATTTTATCTTTAGGGAATCCAAAATCTTAAAAGTGCTATTTGTTTTGATTTTTTATAAAAGAATTATGAGTGATAGAGTTATTTTATGTATAAAAAAAAAGTATAAGAAATCTTCATGGAAATAGTTGGTCAGAAGTAATGAATATTTCTAAATTCTAAGAACTTATAATGAACAATATCAGACGTTAAAGAAGAGACCAAAAATCCTCGAACAACAACACTCCTAAGTAAAGTGAAACATCACTTCCATACAAGAACATAATTCACTAATTCGAATGGAGGACCTTCGGCTCCTTTCTTATGACCCTAAAATTGTTAGTATCATAAATGCTTTTCCTCATCGTCTCAGAATAGTCATTACTATTTATTATGTTTCATATCACCAGCCCAAGTTATTTGGAATTGGACCATAGTTATTGTTATGGTTATAATGTAATTATCAACATAGCAGTACGCGATATCATTCATAACTGGATACACTAAACAAAAATATTTACACATACCATATTAAAATCTCAAAGAATAATTAATACAGTGCTTCAACTCATAAATTTCTACAAATAATAATAAAGACAACCTTACTTTCCTAACAATCGTTGCTTAACATATTTTTCAAAAAGAAGTGTATTGGACTTTATCCAAGTTTATAATTAACAAATTTAATTGAAAGCCAAAATAAAGAGTTATTACTTATTTATCAAAAACCATAAAACAAAACTTGATCAAAACAAAGCGTTATTACTGCGGCAAAAATTATATTTAGAGACAATTATAAATTCCCCTTGAAAACTTCAATAGCAATATTGAATGTAATGACCACTAATTATTGTAGGTAAAGGTTGTGGCACAGTTCATTACAGTGCATATTCATTGCCGAGTAGTGTATTTTTGACATTTATTTGTTTCAAGAAATCTTGATCTCCTATTATGTCTAATAAGAAGAGACAAAGAAATATGATAAATTCGTTAACTTGTGATAAAAGATGTGAAATGATTGTCTCTATAATAATATTCTAGGAAGGGTGCAATGACATATAAAGTGTTTGTACATAAGAATGAGAAATCAATACTAACTGTGTCAAAGAAGAGAGCAATCTATTTGGGTCTTTTAACAAACTTCAGCATTTGTTGCGTATTAGTTATCATATATTTATTGTTCTGTGCTATCAAATATAACACAAACCACAAGAAAATTTTCCAAAAAGTATACGAAAAAGCCTATAAAAAGAGACTAAAAAAAGATTAATTATCAATCATCCTCAATAGAAAAAATAAATTGCAATAGATACATGAATTACTATGACTTTTAGTAAAAGATTAAACTTCATTAGATAGGAGGAAGAAAACTTTGAGAAATGAAACATACTTCATAAGAAGTTTAATCAATGTATTTAAATTCAACTCCCATAAAGCGGAAAAAATCTACAAAGTATAATGATAGAAATAAATGTTTTGTTAATAAAGAGTCAAATAAAATGAATTGAACCATTAAAGATGTTTTGTGAAGTTTGGACTGAGAGGTGCAAGAATAGTAATGTCAGACTGGAATTAAAACCATTTTCTTTATCTATAGGAAGACACCTGTAGGAAAGGCAAGAAAGAGAAAATCAATTATTAATCATCCTTGCTGAAATTTTTCAAAGAGTTTAAAAAACGTCAACAAAATAGTAAAAAGAAATTTTCATAGTTACATTAATAACTATGACTTGTCGTAAAGATTAATCTCCATTAAGTAGGGGGAAGAAAATTGTAAGGAATGAAACAAACTTCATACGAAGCATAATTAATGTATTTTAATTCGACTACCGTATGACTAAAAAAACTACAAATAATAGTGGCAGAAAATTCCTCTATTTACATTTAACAAACTGTAGGTCACAACTCTTTGGAAAAATCAAATTTTTTTTGGAAAGATCATTACATATAAAACTATTTTTATCAAAAAGAAAGAAATAACTTGTCCCACGTTAAAAAATGTAATAAAAATTTATGCCTCCAACTTCTTTTTGGCTTTAGACCATTAATTAGATTGAGCCGTCACTGAGTTTATTTATTAATTATGTGTACTAACTAATGGTAAAATGTTCAATTAAGAAATGACATATGTTGAATATAGTTTAATTTTTTGTCTTTATATTTTTTACTTGTCATTTTCTTTCAACATCCTCTACAAAACTTCAACACCAAAAAAGGATATATTTATTACATTTCAAAATAGTAAAGAAAATGAGTGGCCTTAAAATTTTGATCGTAGTTTAAAAGAATATTTATGCCTTTTAAAAAAAATGATTTGATGCTTAAAAACTTGACTATGCTTTTCCATACTTTTTCTTTTTGGAATTCGTGGTTTCTAGGACTAAATAAGAATCATTCTCTTTCTTTTAGTTATATTTCTAACATTATGTATTAAATCTATAAAAAAATATTGTTGTATTTTATTAAATGCCCACTCTTAACACATATTTCTTTCTTCAATCTTAATAATGGTTGTCTAAAATCTTATGTCATAATTGAACATTAAATTTTGTGTCTATAACAAGCATATATGAGCTTCAAAATTGCAGACTTAAGGTGCACCAATAAACTTAAAAGAAATAAGAGCTGGATTCAAACCCTACTTTTGTGGGTGATTTCTCTAGCACAAGGATAACTCTACACTCATTAAGAGTTAAATGTTAATTATATCTTTTTATTTTGTCAAAGATAGATATTCATGTATATGCACCCACACATATGAATGTTAATACAAAAAGAAAAGTGTTTAGCAATGGATATTAGGGACAAAACCAATTTCGTCGCTATATAACAATGGATTAGCAAAAAATTAGCCATTTTGTTGAAAAAATTACAAACAATTTTTTGAGTTATAACATAGCAATGGATTGGCGACGGAATATATTTTTGTCGCTAAATAATAGAGGAAAACTTTGGCACCTTAAATTCCGATATGGATTTTACAACAAAGTAGGTGTTACAATTTAATAATATATTGCGATGGAATGAGTGACGAAAAAGGGTTTTCTATAATACTAAATTTATTTTTTTGAAATTTAAATTATGTCGTGATAGAACTTTCCGTCGCTAAAATTTCTTTTAGATAATTATATTTATTTGTAGAGACAAATGTAATAATTCGTTGCTAAGTTTGTTGCAAGTTTTTTTACCGAGTCACACTCATCAATCCATAGAAAACACAAAACGGAAACAAAAACTTACAATCCCTAAAAAATAGGGGTTTCTCCCAACTGCAGCAATTGAGAGATTCTTCTGTCTATCAGGTAATGCTCCTGTCCCTTCTCCTTTTTATTTCTCCCGTCTCCTTCTCCTTTCGATTTCTCTTGTCTCCTTATCCTTTTGATTGCTCCCATCTCAGGTGAAATTGCTCCTGTCTTAGGTGAAAGTTTAATGTCTGTTGTCTCCTTCATCCTCAAGTGAAAGGTGAGCTTCTGCGTTTGGCAATTTCTCTTTTTTCATCTGTTCAGTGAGCTTCTAGTGCGGAAAAAAGGAGGGTGTTGACTTGTATTTGGTGAAAAATAACTGGGGGGGAACTAGATGGGGTTATCAAGGAAGACCATTAGTCTTCTGGAAACTTGCTTGGATACGTGATGTTAAGCTATTGATGTACACATTATGAGATTATTGTATTAATTTATTTGTATTTTCTCTTCTAACTTTCCCTTTTAGCTGCTACCTTTTTTTCAAAACAACTACTTGTTAGAAAGCCTTAAGTTTTTCTTAGAACACTAATGATAGTGTGTTCAAATAAAGAGTATGCTAATTACTTCCTTACAGATGCGATGCGTATTTTGATTTACATTGCTTTTGGCAACACAAAACTTTTACTATTTTCTTATACAACTTCTTTTTCTATCCTTTTTTCGAACATGTGCTATGTGTTAGGTTGTTGGGTTTAAGAGAGAATTTATTATTTTAACTTATTAGGAAAAAAGAGGAAGAATTCACTTATCAGTTTGCTCCACTTCTTCCTCCTCATCTTGTGCCTCGTAGCCTCATTATTTTTACCCTCTTTGGGATATCATCGACATTATAATTATCATCTACCACATTAGTAGGTTATAAGTAATTTTTTCAATGGCTTTGCATTATTTTCATTTAATTCCTGCACAAGAAAGTGGTATTTCAAGAATTCTGTATTTCATTCATGCAACTTTATACGTGAGATCAACTCATCTAGCTCTTCATCAACCTGAAAAAATAAAACAATATAGCTTGTGAGTAATGACATGGATTTGCATGATATATCAAGACATGTAGTTACATTTAATACACTTCGAATAAGATTTACCCCTTCTTCTTCCTCCTCAATTGGAGGAACTGAAACTGGCCTGCCCCTAGAGCGGTTTATTCTCCTTGCTTTCTGCACTCGTTGGTAGAGTACATTTTTGGTTCAATATGTTTGTATACCTTGTGCTTGTAGTTCTTCCTTAATTATGATACAATCATTTTACTAGCAATTTTTGGTTTCAAGGCACTCTGTTCAGGTCCTTTGATGACTTTCCTCAATCTCTCCTCAATAGGCATGTAATCATACTCGGATATTTTCCCCAGAACATTGAGTAAGGTTTTTAAAAGCTTCTTGTGGTACAACCTCCACTCATAAAAATATCTTTGTTTAGAATAATTTTCCTTGGGATTGTAATGTATAAACCATTGGACATCAGGAACTAAAGCAGTTTTTCCCCTTCTTGAGACCCATCATTTGGTTCACCTGTGATTCCGCCTTCACCAACATACCTAAATGTTATGACAAACTAAATCACATCTTATAGTGGAAAACCAAAGCTAGAAATTAAAGCAGAACATCACCACAATAAACCTAGGGAAAAACAATAAATATACATACAAATAATTAGGAAAATAGCCAACCGTTAAACATGAAATTAGGGCAAGGCAGTCTACTTTAAGTACAATTATCACGCCTGCTATCTAGAAAAGCTCAAAAATATGAGGTTATCAACATAAAAAGAAAAGAATAGATGTGATAGTAATGTGCACCTGGAGGGAAAAAAATATCATGAAATAGAGGCTATAAAATCTTCCTGTGACTATTCCACCAACCCAAAAATCATGCAAGTCTAATTTTTCGAAAAATCGTCAATTTCCTCAATAGTAAAAAATAAGGAATTATACGCTTGCTGTTATTATTGTATCTATTGAGCAATTTTGTCCTGTTTAAAAATTTGAGACTTTTCAATGCAATTTAAGTATTGTTTTGATGCGATTCTAGTGTCGTTTTAGAGAGAAAATACTGGTACGATTTTGGTATAATTCAATTGTAGTTTTGAGGCTTTTCTGGTGCAATTTTAGTGTTGTTATGGTATGATTCTAGTGTTCTTTTACTGTGATTCTAGTGCAGTTGTTTTTTGTGCAACTCTAGTCCTATTTTTGTGAGAGTTTGTTGTTGTTGTTTCATTGTAATGTAATTTCGATCTAGTACTTTGCAGTATGATACATAATATATGCTTGATGTATCACATTGAAAGTACCTGACTCGAGCTAGCTTCCAATATCAATTCTTAGCATCTATTGAAGGTACAGAAGGCTATGAATCTCTCCCCACATAGAGTATGATGAATATCTGTATAGGTTGATCACTTATGAACTTAGCGAGTGTTGGGTGGGGTGTTGGGGAGGGGGATTTCCTTGATAGTTAGTTGGCATTGTCTGTGTGGTACACTTCTCAATTAGAATATAATTATTGACCATGTTGGTGTAGCCAAGAGTCAAAACCCTATTCTTTCATAATCTTAATAGCCTGGAGAACTACTTTTGCAGGTTTGAGTATAATTATATGTTACCAATACTCTGTGAGTATAATTATAGTCCATCTTGCTGTAACAACACAATTTTTTCATGATTAAAAGCTTGTGTATTTTCTGCATTTTCTTCAAATTTTAGTTTGTTCCATATCTTTAATACTTTCTCATTTTATCTACTTATTGTTGGAATAATATGAAAAGTTATTAATGGAATAAACACTGTTTGAAACTGATATGATCAATATGAAACATATTACCAAGCTGCCGGGGGAGAAAAGAAAACAAGAACATACGGTCTTGGATATGAAGCAAAATATTACTATGGGCAAAATCTTTGTGGCTCATCATCATTACCACCTCCATTTTCTCAAGCAACATCGACAACAACTATGGATGAGTTTGTAAAGAAAATGATGCATGCACTAACTAGTCATCTTGTTCCTTTTATTGTTAAGCAGGTGCAAGCGTTGATTACTACATTTGGGAAACCATCGACTGTGGTACCTCATGGCTCCATCTAGCAATGAGAACGTGGTTGATACCTCGATTTCAAGTTGATGTCTCCATAACTTCAGTTTTTGATAATATCATACTTTTTGGTAACTAGAAATTGCACGTAGTAATATTTTTATGAAAATAGGTTCATGTAAGAGTACTTGATAGTTTTTTTTGGGAATTTTTAACTAGAAAAATATTTTTTTTGGAGTTCTCTATTTATATGTTATTAATCATCTATGAGTATTATATTAGATGAATGTTTGTTAATTTCGGTGTATTTAGTAATCTTAATTTAATTTATTTCGCATTGCATATTTAAAGTAATCAAATAAAATAAGAAGAACAACTTTTAGCAACAAAACTATATAAATATAATGACGAATCAGTTTGTCGCTAACATGTGGCGACGAAAATATTTTGTCACTATGACGTCGCTAAACTTTTGACGAAACACTATTTTTCGTCATACAATTATGAAATTAGCAACAAAATTATATAAATATAATGACGAATAAGTCCGTTGCTAACAAATGGAGAAGGAAATGATATGTCATTAGGATGTTCCTAAACTTGTGAAGGAACTCATTTTTCGTCACTAAGAGCTTACTAACGAGCATATTACCAACAATCAACTCTCCGTTGGTAATTCGTCGCTAATCATGATTAATGAAGAATTCTTATCATATAGTGATGGATTTTTTCTGTCACTAAAGACTGTTTTTTTGTGGTGATCAACCTCTCATAACAAGATAAAGTTACTTCATGAGTGCAAATCATTAGTTCAAGTTTCAGGATCTGATACGGCATGTAAACGCATAAACATTTATGCTAATAAATAAAATAATATATATACATACCACGATTTTGAACGAGTGTATTTGAGGCAGAAAACAAAACCTATCTCCCTTTGCCCTATCTTACGCTGCTATAACTTTTATGATTGAATCGTGTGGAGGTAGTATCCTTAATTAACATAAAAGGATCAATTTATAAGATTTCACGGAAATTGTTATCGTTTTTGTTGTGCAACATGTAATCTTATGAAATGATGAAATCTATTTCATTATTAAAATAAAATAAAACTTATATGGTACGACTAATTTATGATATGTAATTATTATATTAGTAACATTATTAGCGAATGCTAAAAATAATTACGATTTATCGTCAATCTCTTTATTTCATAGAAAAATGGTAAATACACATGGCTATTTACAATTTGGTTGTAACATTAGGAATTTCTAGGATAATCTTCATTTACTCTGTTAAATAGCGACTCATCCAAAAGAGGATAACTATTTGGTATTTTTTAATTAGTTTTTCTTATATAAGTGCATTTGTTTCATTGATTTTTCTTCTATTTTAATCTTATGCATCGTTAGGCACGGAAATTAATCGAATTGGATCAATTTTATGTCAATCATATTGGGTCAAGACAACAAACGGGTCAAGGTCCAATCCAAACTGAATTTGATTGGATCAATATAAATTGAGCCAAAACGGGGCAGATAATGAGTAAAGACCCAATTCAACTCAATTTTTTGTTAATTTTTTTAATTATTTTATTACTTCTTTTAAAATATTTTACTACACAATAGCATTATTGATTAAAATATTTGATGAATATATATATATATATATATATATATATATATATATATTTATATATTTATATATTAATGGGAAAATGCATAAGTACTACATATGCCCGAAATTTAAAAGGCACATTTATACTATACTAAGTTCCTATTACCCCCTGAACTTATTTAAAAATAATTATCTACCCCTATTCGGCCTACGTGACACTACTTTGAGTGAAAAATTAACATGTGCTGAACCCTGAAATAAAGTTTCACGTAGGCTAAAAATGGGTAGACAATTATTTATAAAATAACTTCAGGGGTAATAAGACCTTAGTATAATATAAGTGTGTCTGTAAGATTTCGGACATAGGTTGAGGAGGTACTTATGCATTTTCCATATAAATAATTCATACAAGTACAAACCCTCCAAATTTTTCATGGTTTGTTAAAAAATGGTAATTAAACAAGTGAAAATGAAACGCCTTACAATGTCCAGAGCAATTTATGTTGAGGAATTTAAAATTTAAATATAAACACTGGAAAAACTATTATATATATCATATAAATGTTTTGTGAAGAAAATTCAAATGAATATACCTTCGCCCCATCTAGATTCCCCATTACATAAAAGGGGGTAAAATGTAGTTTTGTTCCTATAATACTGAACAAATGATATTTCTTTGTATTTTGTAGATATCTTATGCATAAAAATGACGATTTCTTATGATAAAAAAAAAGTTCATAAAATCAGAAAATTGAATATGTAACTTACCTATACAATCAAATTTAACTATTTTGAGGTATTCAATATCACATGCTAATAATAATTAAGTGGACTGAATTGGACAAATCAAAGTAAATTTTCAGTAACTAAATATGCTTGCCAATTTCTCTAATAAATTATCACATTAATTTTTATTCTTTTTACCCCTTAATTTATGTGATATTTACTTTGTCGTAGGTTATTTCGAAAAGAAAGTCTTTTCGTAGTCCTATATTAATTGTTCACTTTATTATAGATAATCCTTCAAACTATTTTGACCTCATTTATCCTTAAAATTATTCCTTTTTTATTTTTCTAAATTTAATCAAGTTTGTAAACCTTAAAAAAAATTCTTAAAGTGCAAATTAATGAAATTTATCAATTTTATTTATGATTTATTATAATGAGAAAAATAAATAACTAATATAAAATAAAAGAGACATATTTTACCTCTAAATTTTAATAAAGTAATTTAAAATCACATTAATATCTATAATTTCTATAATATGTCATATTTCAATTTCCTTTTAATTTTTAATTTTCTTATGTCAAATTAAATCGTGTCACGTCAATCGTTACGGACAAGAAAATAAGGAACCTCCATAATAATTGCCCCCACCAACCGAAATTCCCACTTTTTTTAGCCCTTTTTTGTTTGAGCATCTTTGTCCCATGCTTCCCGTCGATCAACAATGGGGCACATGTTTGAAATATTCCCCATCAATATTGATACATAAACATTCTTCTTGTAGCACAAATGTTTGGGATCATATATCCCTAAAAAGGTTTATTGAAATAGTAGTATTAGTTGTACCAGAGTTAAATTTACAGTAAAACATTTGTACTAAAATTAAATTCAAATTTTATTTTTATATATACTAACAAATGAATACTTTAGTGTTGAAGGAAGTATCATGTATTATGTATTGATTTATAATATTGCAATAAACACATGTCATTCATATAATATTTTGATCTAAGCACTTAATTATGTAAAATTCTAGTACAATAAGTATAACATTACTAATTTGAACTTCTATGTTCTCATCAAATTCTATACGAAAAATAATATATATTTGTCTGATTTAAACTAAGCAGACGATTTTATATCAAGAGTTGCAAATTAAAGAAATCAATGCAAATGTCATCTACAAATTATTCACGTTTTGTTTATTGTTAGAGTTGTGACATGCTTGTTTGTTGTTAGTGTAGCTCAACTCTGATCGTACCAATTCTAATCTTGTTTAATTTCTATAGATTATCATACCTACAAATGAACAAAGACTTATTTTACCTTCTACTGATCGATTTAGAAACCTTTCCATTCTTTAATTAATGATATTCTAAATAGGTTATCTTTTTGAAATGTTGTAAGAACATGTAAACTTTTTACGAATTAGCTATATACTTGTCATAGAATTCCACATGAGGAATTTGATCAAACGGTCTGGGAAACAGTAGAGTAGTTGAAATCCCTTCCATTGGATTCGTTCCCATTCTCGATTGTTTCCTCAGGTTTCATATAAGAATAACATTGAAAGTTACCCTTGACATTACTAGTCTAAAGGTATTTCCTAATGTTCATTTTTTGATATATTTGATCGACACAAACCGGTGATTCCTCTTCGTTATTTTTTGTTCAAAGATGAGGAAGAATCATGTCCAACATATCCCTTACGAAATAGGAAATTCCTACTAACCATACAAAAAGTAAGTTCCCATTAAATACTTCAAGCTCGCCTAAGAGAATTTAACACACAACATCACATCAAAATAAACTTCAACTCAAGAAACCCAAATTGAATGATGCTTCTTCGAGTTTCTTCTTCACAGATAAGGAGGGATCATTTTCGACATAAATACTTCTCGATCTATCTTGGACTAATACCTTAAAAGAAAAGAAATTCGTACTGTTTAAAAAGTATGTTTTCACTAAATGTTTCAAGTTTCCTAAGAAAATCAACACACATCGTAACTTCGAAATAAAATACAAAGTCACAAGTCATTCTTCATATAAGAACAAGCATGAAATTTAAAAAGCATCTTTGTTCTCAAACACAGTATTCAAAACATTTATCCAGGTTCACCATTCTATGTTTCCAAGTAGTAAAAATCTTAATAGTACCTTAAAGCAAAGGCAAAACACAACATTACTACTCTATAAACCAAGTATCTTCTTTCTGTTTCCACTTCCAAATCATTTTAGCAAAAAATTAAGAACGATTGTGTTAACAAATTAATCAACAAGATACACAACTTTCGCTTTAGACGATTCCGGTTGATAAATTGCATTTCACCCTCTTCTAATAGTACATCATAAAAACTTAACTGTCCTCAAAAGATTAAATATGATGTCCAAGAAGCTTGCATGAATTCCAACAATCTCTTGGGGCACAGGTTCGAAATAATCCCCATCATTAAGGATACACACCTAAGAAAAATCTAGAAAAAACCATCAAATTCGTTAATGGAAAAGATAGAGAGAAAAATAAAGATTTATGACAACCTGAATTTCAATTTCTTTCAAATTGGGAGATCTCCCTAGCTTGCAAAAACCAAAGCAAAGCTCAAAAAACCCTCCAAGAGTAATCCAAGATATGAATAGGCGTTTGAGAGAGTTAAGAGCTGATGGAAGCCATGTTGGTATAAATTCAATTAATCCAATATCGACCTACGAATAAAATGATAAAATCAGGATTGCAAAAAGAAAAGTACATGCATGGAAATTCAAGTAAAATGAAGCTACATTATTTTAAAATTATCCCAGCTGAAATACTCGTGAGCAAGAATAGACGAAAAAATATTGTCAAAATTATTTGTTTCCTCTAGAACTAATTCTTTAGCCTCATACAGAACATTGGAAAGAAGAGGACCATTTTCTAGATGTATCAATTGTATATCTCCCGAAAGACAAATGAGCTTAGCTTAGGAGCATTAACACTCATGAGGTACTGATTTCGTATGTCTTTTATCTTCAAATCTTCAAGCAACAGGATATTAGAGATCAAACATTCAAACCTATCTGAAGATAATGTTACAAATTTTAATTTTATTAGGTTAATCAACTAATTAAATCCTTGAAAGAAGCATGGAAGATGCATTTCACATCCTGTGAGATACAAATGCCTTAATGCTGAACAATAATAAAAGAAGTAAGTGATCTTGTATGGTGGATAAGTAAATGGAAGTATAAGAATGAAATGTTGAATGAAATTTCTGTCGAGCAAATGTATCATAAGATCAACATTGCGACATACTTTTAGAATAGCAATGCCAAGGGTAATTTTAATTGTTGTTACTATATGAAACCTGAACAAACAAACGAGAATGGAAATAAATCCAATGGTAAGAGAGTTCAAGTCCTCTGGTGTTTCCCAGAATGTTTGATCAAAATTTAACCTCTGGAATTCTATGGCAAGAATATTACCAAGCCATAGACAGTGTACTAGTTATTACCACATCTCGAAAAGAAAACCTATTTAGAATGTCATCTATTAAATGAATAGAAAGGTTGCTTAATCAATCAGGAGAAGGTGAGTTAGTCTTTGTTCATCCGGAGGGATCATAATCTGTACAAACTAAATAAGAATATCGTTGGTAAGGTCACGGTATATGATACACGAACAACAAACAAATGTTCTTAACCTTATTCAACTGACATATCACAACTCTAACAATAATAGAAAAGATACATAATTTGTAGATTGAATTTGCTTTGATTTCTTTAATTTGAAAATCTTGATGTAAAAATGTCTTCTTTAGGTTAAATCAAATACATATAAAGTATTTTTGCATATAATTTTAAGAAAACATGGAAGTTTAAATTTGTTATGTTATACTTATTGTACTAGAAAATTATAATATTGAGTGCTTACATACAAAAACTAAATGAATGACATGTGTTTATTGTAACATTATAAATCAATAGAAAACACTTGACACTTTCTTTAACACTAAAGGAGTTATTTTGTAGTATATATAAAAATAGTATTTGTATTATATTTTAGTACAATAGTTGACTGTTAATTTAACTATGGTACAAATAATACTAGTATTACAATTAACATTTTTTGGGATATATGACCCCAAACATTTGTGCTACGAGAAGCTAAAAATATTAATTTAGTGAACTACGCACTTAATTTCAATATTTTGGTGAAAGGCGACTTAGAAGACTCTCATGGCTTCCACTGCCTCTCCCTAGTCTCAAACTGTGGGAGAGTCAAACCTTAAAAAATACCAATGCATCTCTTATGAACTTTAATCCTACAACACTGACCAAAACAATCTTGAAACCTATTTTAATTAATACACCGGGAACCAACTGTCTGTTTTACTTTCAAGGAATTAGATGAGATGCCGTTGAAGAAAGACTTCATCATGCCGTAATAATGAAACTTTCCTATGGTGCAGCAAGCTTACACGAACTGAGAAAATTAATTCCAAAACAATTGGTCATCAAAGGACATTGATTAATTGGCTCGCTTGCAGCATGACATCTTGTAATTCCTTGTGATGTTTATGAAGATTTTTTCTATGTTATTTCAAAACAGGTTGGTGATCTTCAATTTAATGTGGAGCAACATCTATTTATTAACTTTCCATGGACACAAAACTTTAACCCTTAGGAAGAAACTTCAAAATCTTTTCGCTACCGGATTCGCCTCCAAATCTTTTTTCTCGAAGACCTTTGTTATCCATAGCATTGGCTATTGGTAAACCAGTAGCCAGATAAAGCCACTTAAGATAGGAAAAGACCTAAAACCGCTAGAGTTAAGGTCATTCTTGTTCTAATGGACAAACATTCAAAACAAGTAAGGATGCACTTTTTGGATGAACAATCTGGTAAGCTCGTCGAACACTATCAACAAATTGTTTTTGATATTCTTCCTTTGTATTGTACCTTTTTTAAGCACCAAGGTCATAAAAATGCTGATTGTCGTCTAATTATCCAGAAAAATAGGGGGTTTGCCTTCTCTAGGTTCGTTTAACGTCTAAAATGAGTCGTTTTGGACCCTGTGACTGATTGACTTTATAGATAAGGTCTAACGGACATCTGTGTAAATTTTTGGCAAAAACAATCTCGAAATTTTGGATACCCAAAAATGATGGTGGACTACTGAACATAAATTTTTTTTGAAAAAATAGGGGGTTTTCCTTCTCTAGGTTCGTTTGACCTCTAAAATGAGTCATTTTGGTCGTGGTGACAAATGAACTTTATAGATAAGGTCTAACGGACATCCGTGTAAATTTCGTTTTTGGCAAAAACAATCTTGATATTCTAGAAACCCAAAAAAAATGGTGGACTATTGTAAACAAAAATCGACAAAATAGGGAGTTTTCCTTTTTTAGGTTTGTTTGACCTCTAAAATGAGTCGTTTTGGTATTGGTGACCAATGGACTTCATAGATAAGGTCTAACGGACGTCCGTGTAAGTTTTTGGCAAAAACAATCTTGAAATTCTAGATACCCAAAAAAATGGGGGACTATAGCACATGAAAATCTGTAAAAAGGTGGTAGGGGTAGGGGAGGATTTGCCTGCTCTGAGACTCGTTTGATCTTGAAAATGGGTTGTTTTGAAAGTGGTGACCAACCCTCGACACAAATAAGTTTTTAATGGACGTTCGTGTAAATGTTTGGAAAAAGCATTTCGGAATTCTAGATCTCCAGACAAGAATGGTGGAATTGCACACGAAAATCAGCAAACTGGTAGTTTTGCATTCGCTAGGATAATTTGACCTTAAAATTGGTTGTTTTTTTTGCGGTTTCCAACCGGCTGCATATATAAGGTCTTAATGGAGTTCCATATAAAATATTTCAAAAAGCATCCCAGAATATCGGATCACCAAAAAAGATGGTGGACTTTAGCACACGAAAATGGCAAAATGGTGGATTTTCCTGCTTGTAGCTCGTTTGACCTTCAAAATATCTCGTTTTCGTTGTGGTGACCAACCTACTACATATATGAGTTCTTAACAGACCTTCAGGTAAATTTTTGGAAAAAATCATCTCGGAAATCCGAATATCCAAAAACGATTATGGACTATAGTACACGAAAATTGGCAAAATGGGGGGTTTGTATTTGACTCATTTGAACTTGAAAATAGGATGTTTTAGCCATGATGACCAACCGGTTTCATATATATGTTCTTAAAGGAAATTTCTGTAATATTTTTGCATTTCTGATTTCTGGATGAGCAAAAATGATGGTGGACTATGAACAAGAAAAACAGCCAAATGGGGGATTCACTTGCTCTGAAGCTTGTTTGACCTTGAAAATGAGCCATTTTGGTCTTGGTGATCAACCGTCTCTGTAGGTAAGGTCTTAATAGAGGTCTATGTAAATTTTTGGCAAAACTCATTTCGAAATTCCGGATCATAAAAAAACATGGTTGATTATAGCACATGAAAATTGGCAAAAATTGGGGTAATGGGGGGTTTGCCTGTTCTGGGCTTGTTTGAGATTGAACATATGTCATTTTATCGGTGATGACAAACTGTCTTCACAGATAAGGTCTTAATAGACGTCGGTGTAAGTGTTTGGCAAAAATAATCTTGGATTCTAGATCACCAAAAAAAAGATGGTTCACTATTGCACACGAAAATCGGCAAAATGGGGGATTTTCTTTCTATGTGATAATTTGACCATTAAAATTTGCTATTTTGATCGTGGTATCAAACCAGCTCCATTTATAAGTTTCTAACGGAGTTTTAAGTGAATTTTTGGGGAAAATCATCTCGAAATTTCAGATCACCAAAAAAGATGGTAGACTTTAGCACACAAAAGGGCAAAATGGTGGATTTTGCTTGCTTTGGGCTCGTTTGACCTTGAAAATTAGTTGTTTTTGTTGTGGTGACCAACAAACTCCATAGATAAGGTCTTAATGGAATTCCATGTATATTTTTGGAAAAATCAGCTCAAAATTCAGAATCCCCAAAAATATGGTGGACTATTGCACACGATAATCAGAAAAATAGGGGAATTTCTAGTTTTAAGCGTCTTTTGACATTTAAAATGGGTGTCCTTTCAGCCGTAGTGATAAACCGACTCCACGGATAAGGTCTTAGCAGATGTCCATGTAAATTTTTGGTAAAAATTATCTCAGAATTCAAGATCACCTTAAAAGATGGTGGACTATTCCAATCGAAAATTGGCAAAATAGGGGTTTTACGTACATTGGGCTTGTTTCACCTTAAAAGTGGGTGATTTTGGACGTGGTGACCAACCGGATCCATAGATAAGGTATAAAAGGACATTTGGGTAAATTTTTAGCAAAAGTCATCTCGGAATCTGGATCAACAAAAAAGATTGTTGACTACACATACGAAAATGGGTAAAATGGGGGGTTTGCCTACTCTGGTGCTTGTTTAACCTTGAAAATCAGTCATTTTGGCCATAGTGACAAACCAAATATACATATGGTCTTAATGTACTTCCATATAAATGTTTAGCAAAAATCATCTGGAATTGTAGATCACTTGAAACCATGGTAGTGCACACGAAAATCAGCAAAATAGGGTGGGGGGTTTACTTGCTCTGGTGCTCATTTGTCCTTGAAAATGGGTTGTTACGGCCATGGTGAAAAAACCGGATACATAGATAAGGTCTTATAAAACTTCTGTGTAAATTTATGGCAAAATTCATCTTGGAATTCCGTATCAACAAAAAAGATGGTGGACTATGCATATGAAAATCGACACAATTGGGGGTTTTCCTGCTCTGGGCTTGTTTGACCTTGAAAATGAGTCGTTTTTATCGTGGTGACCTACATACTCAATTTAAAATGTCTTAATAAACATTCGTGTACATTTTTTGGTAAAATAATCTTAGAAGTTTTTATCACTAAAAAAGATGGTGGAATATATCATATGAAAATCGTCAAAATGCGAGGCTTGCGTGCCCTTGGCTCATTTGACCTTGAAAATAGGTTGTATAGTCTGTATTGACCAACCCACTCCATACCTAAGGTATTAACGGACGTCCGTATAATTTTGTGGCAAATATTATCTTGAAATTCTGGATGACAAAAAATTGATTGACTATAGCACATGAAAATCGGCAAAATAAGGGGGTTTGACAGCTGTAGGGCTATTTTGACCTTGAAAATGGGCCTTTTTGGTTGTGGTTATCAATCGTCTCCAAAGATAAGGTCTTAATTGTCTTCAATCTAAATTTTTGTCAAAAAAATTCACGGAATTCAAGATCACTGAAAAAGATTGTGGATTGTAGAACACGAAAATCGGCAAAATAAAAGCTTTGTCTACAATGGGGCTCGTTTGACCTTGAAAATTTGTTGGTTTACCGCGCGTACCAACCGGCTCCATAGATAAAGTATTAAATGAATTTAATGTAAATTATTGGATAAAAAATTATCGGACTCACGAATCATCAAAAAAGATGGTGGACTATAGTACACGAAAATCAGCAAATTTGGGGGGTGTTCTTGCTTTTGGGCTCATTCGACCTTTAAAATAAGTTATTTTGTACGTGGTGACCAACCGGGTCTATAGAAAAGGTCTTAAAGTATGTCCGTGTAAATTTTTGGCAAAAATATTCTTGATATTCTGGATCACCAAAAATGATGGTGGACCATAGCACACAAAAATATGCAAAATGGACGCTTTGCCTTCTCTTAGACTCGTTTGATCTTGAAAATTGGTCCGTTTTTGCCGTGGTGACCTACACGCTCGATTGATACATCTGTGCAGTTTTTTTGTAAAAAACATCTCGAAATTCTTGATCACCAAAAAAGATGATTGACTATAACATACGAAAATTTGTAAAATGAAAGGTTTGCCTTCTCTGGGCTTTTGCAATCTTTGAAATGGTCTGCTTTGGCTTTGGTGACGAACCAACTCCATATATAATATCTTAATGTACGTCCGTTTGATTTTGGAAAAAATGATCTTTGAATTCTTGATCACCAAAATAGATTGTTGACTATAGAACATGAAAATCGATAAAATTGAGGGTTTGATTGTTTTATAGTTCGTTTGATCATTTAAATGGGCCTTTTTGGATGTGGTGACCAACCGGGTTCATGGAAAAGGTGTTAACTGACGTTCCTATAAATATTTGGAAAAAATCATTATGGAATTTTGGATCACCAAAAAAGATAGTGCACAACACACAAAAATTGGTAAAATGGAAGATTTTCCTGCTTTGGGCTCGTTAGACCTTGAAAATGTGTTTTTTTGGCCGTGGTGGCCAACCGACTCCATAGGTGAGATATTAATGGACTTCCATGTAAATTTTTGGCAAAAAATCATCTCGAAATTCTTGATCATCAAATATGATGTTGGTCGATAACACATGAAAATCAAAAAAATCGGGGGTTTGCCTACTCTAGGGAACGTATGACATTTAAAATGGGCCTTTTTATCCATGTTTACCAAACATATTCATATATTAGGTCTTAACATACGTTCATGTAAGTTTTTGGCAAAAATCATCTTAGAATTTCAATAACAAAAAAAGATGGTGGACTACAGAACACGAAAATCGGCAAAAAGGGGGGTTTTGCTTGCTCATTGCTTATTCCTTGAATGAGGCCTTTTGGTCATAGTGACCAATCGGCTCCATATATAATGTCTTAATGGACTATTAAGACATTCCTTGTAAAATTTTTGCAAAAATCATCTTCGATATTCAGATCACCAAAAACGTTGGTGGACTATGGCAAATGAAAATCGGCAAAAATAGGGTGTTTGACTACTCTGGGGCTCGTTTGACCTTAAAAATGAGTCATTTTTGCAGCGGTGACCAACCCGCTCAATAGATAAGGTATTAATGGATGTTCGTGTAATTTTTTTGGTAAATATCATCTCAAAATACTGGATAATCAAAAAAGATGGTGGACTATAGCACACAAATACCGGTAAGATGATATATTTGCCTGCTATGGGCTTGTTTAACCTTGAAAATTGATTGTTTTTAGCCGTGGTAACAAACTAGATCCATAGATAATGTCTTAATGTATGTCTGTGTAATCTTTGGCAAAATCATCTCGAAATTCTGGATCAGACAAATAAATGATTGACTATAGTTGATGAAAATTGATAAATTGGAGGGTATTCCTGTTCTAGGCTCGTTTGACCTTGAAAATGAACTGTTTTGGCAATGTTGACCAACCGACTCCATAGATAAGGTATTAACGGACGTCCGTGTATATTCTTTGCAAAAACAATTTCACAATTCCATATCAGCAAAAAAGATGGTGGACTATAACATACAAAAATCAACAAAATAGGGGGTTTGCCTACTCTGGGCTCGTTTTAACTTGAAAATGGATAGTTTTGGTCTTGGTGACCAATCGACTCCATAGATAAGGTGGTAGCGGACTTCCATGTAATTTTATTGGCAAAAATGAATCTAGATATTATGGATCCCCAAAAAATATTGTGGAATATAGGACACAAATATCGGTAAAATGGGGGTTTGTCTGCTCTGGGGCTCGTTTGACCTTTAAAATAAGTCATTTTTGTTTCTCCCCGAGCCTACACCGTAGGACTTAACTCAAGAAATAACTCTAAAATAATACTTTACCCAAAAGGGCAACTCAAGTCTTATTGTTCGCAAAAGATATGAAAAGACTAAAGAACTAACTCTATTTGTCTGTGAATCCTTTAAATTACAAATGGATGTTTGCACAAGACCCCCAATAATCCTAACAACTAAAAAATGTTAGAAATATAACTAAAAGGTAGAGATGTCCACCGGAATAAAGGGAGGATCTGAGGTGCTTACATAAAAGGTGTGATGGAATGTAGATTCTAGTTAAATGTATCTGCATCATCATACGATGCAGGTCAACTGGCATTAGTACATTGAATGTAAAAATATACGAGTTGGAAGATAAAACAACATAGTCTTGTAAAGGAGTAAGAAATAACACTTACCTCAGCTCTTCTTATTTAACTAAATCATTATGAGTACTCATTTAAATATATAGCAGTTTGAAGGCTTGTACAATATAATGAAAAATTGTTTAAAACATGGTTTTCAACTATGTATATGCAAACCTACCATTAACATTAAAATGGACGTTTACATACAAAATAATGTGATATAACATCATAACCATAATAATAAAGAAAATATATTATGCTTCCTCTCAAAGTCTATTCATGTAATGCATGAATGAAGTCTCATACTAAATAGAACCTCTTGAGGAACCATGCAACTACTACTTTGGGAGTTCTCTAACCGATAACCATCATTTATTAGTTATAGTGATGATACAGAGTTTTATCTCACGCTGTCAAGGATAATCCTTAACCTGCAAAACTTTAGGACCTGAACTGCCTAATGGATCCACTAGTAAACTGCGAATAGGTTTATCTAAAAAGTATTACCCTTTTCTACCCATGATGATTACATTGTTTTCATGGATACTTGAGTTAATCTAAAAATTGCATCCCCACATCGGCGCTCAATACTTATCACAAAAATATACTAGATCTTACATTTTTAAAACATTCTAATTCCATGGTTTGAGATAAGTCTGCAATACACAGCTTTAAAAACACTTTTGGGAATCATAGTTTGCCTATTTGCTTCATTTTTTAAACACATAACTCTTTTCTGAAAACTAGCACGAAGGCTCATTGGAAAACTTAGAATCCTTGCTTAAATGTGAGAACATATCAAAATCTCTTTGGAGAAACATAGACTCTCTAAATTTTAGAATAAAATAACTTCAACTTAACTTGTTAATATTTAGTCTTTACTCTTTACTAAGCTTGAAACATGCATTTTGAAATGACTATTAGGGAAGTACTTGGATCATTTATATTTCTTTAAAGGATGAACTTCAACTCTTTAAGTAAATACTTAGTTCCCTTAATTGAAGTAAATACTTCAACTTTTACTCTATCTTTAACTAGAGACTTGAACCCTAATATTAAGTTAAAACGTTTAAATAAGACTCTTGGAACTTTATGAAACTTTACTTTGTCATACTTCATAACCTTTAGACTTAACTCATGGCTTCTTAGACTTTGATCCTAACTTGTATTGAATTGGATTATGGATTCAAGGTAAATGATCTTATGTTTATGCATGATTTCATGATGTTTATATGTACCTTATTGTAATGGATTAAACTAGGAAATGTGGATACATCACTTAGAAACTAGTAAGGAAAAATAGGGAAAGAATGAGGTCTGCAGAGGTCGTGGCGTGGGGTGCCAGGGCTTGTCTTGCAGACCCTAGTCTGTGGCGCTCTAGGAGGCGCGCCGCACCAAGGCCTATCGAACAGAGCCTACCTTGAGGCGGTCTTGAAGGCGTGGTTTCCCATGGGGTGTCTTACACGACCTCCGACTTTTCGTCCTTTTTTTCATCTCCAAACCTCCCAAATTCCCATGGATCCCAGGCACTTAAGATCCCTAAATAACTCATAACCTAATAGTTTATCCTCAAAAATAGTCCATAATAAAAACTACTAGAGATCAACTACAATTCAATTAGTAAAAACTTCACAACTTTTCATAACGATTTTAAGATTTTCATTCAAAAAACTCTAAATTGCTATATTGACTCAAGTTGGAGGGAGGGTGAAAGAAACCAACACCATATGATCTCACATACCTCGATAGGGATTAGTTCCGACGAAATCCACTCAACGTTCTTTGTGTTCTTGATTCTTCTTATCCTTTCTCCTCTAATTTTCTTTTCTCTGTAAACCCTCACTTGCTTTCTAAATACGTATACTGAATCGCATTAGCTTTGACCCCTACATATTATAAAAAAATTAAATAATTGGGTAAGTAAAAGACAACTTCGCCCTTCCCCAATCTAGATTGGACTATCCTTAATACAACAACCCAACTTTTAAAAGACATATCTTACTCATATGAAATCAAAATCGTGCAAACTCAGCGCCGTCGGAAAGATTTCACCAAGAGATTTCCCACCATATCAACAAAAACCTTTAACTCATACTGATCTAGGAGTTATGACCATTTGATGTTGATCAAAATTCACTTTCTCCAATATATGAAAATTTCTGTATTTTAATTATTTTTTTTCAAAATGACTATTTTAGCGTCTAAGCTTCTTCCTAGCTATTTAAATTTGAGAGATGTTACAATTTTAGTCATGACGACCAACCAGCTCCATATATAGGGTCTTAATGGACTTTCAAGTAAATTGTTGGAAACAAATCATCTCGAAATTCTGGATCACCAAAAAAGATGGTGGACTATTGCATACGAAGTCGGTTATATGAGGATTTTTCCTGCTCTTGTGCTCGTTTAAACTTTAAAATGAGCCGTTTTGGTGGTGGTTACAAACCGGCTCCATAAATGATGTCTTAACGGACGACCGCGTAAATTAACACGAAAGATGAATGCTTGAGTAAGTTTCTCTCTACTTAAACACGTCCACATTTATTACCTTCGATTGATATTTTGTAGGTTATTTCGAAGTATGCTAAATACGTGAAGGACATTATGGAGAGAAAGAGGACGCTCATATAGTATTAAACTGTATCACTTAGTGAGGACTGCATCTCAAGGATCCAAAATAGACTGCCCAAAAAGTAAAAGGATTCGGGTAGTTTTACTTTGCAAATTACTATTCGGCAAAGAACTCATGGCCGAGGGTTATGTGATTTGGGGGAAAGTATAAATTTGATGCTCTTATTTTTGTATCAAAAACATGGGTTGGGGAGTCCCAAAATAAAAACTGTTATTCTCCAACTCGTGGATAGATCCATTATTAGGAAACAGGTAATGGTAGAAGATTTTCTAGTGCAAGTTGGTTCATTGATTTTCCTGTAGATTTTATTATTTTAGAATTTGAACTCAAAAAAGTCCCATTCATCTTCGGACGACCTATCATGGACGCAGATAGGGTAATTATTGATGTAGTAACTGGTCAACTAACGATGATGTCACATGACAAGGTTGAAGTATTTGATGTCTACTGCACTTTAAAATTGTCTTCTATTTATGAGGAGTTGTCGTCTATTACTGAGGTTTATCACATAGTAGAATAGCATTTGCTTGTACTTGAAGATCCATTAGAGAAAGTTAATGGGGGTCATGAGGTAGAGGGAGATACTGAAGTTCATGAGACTGAATAATGCTTAAATCTAGATTTAGTAGAAATTCATATGACTCATGTAGGGTTAGTAGATTGCGAGTTAGGCCCTCCACACAAAACCACCGATAGTAGAAGCCCCTAAGTTGAAACTAAATACTCTACCGGCTCAGTTAAGGTATGTGTATTTGGGTACTAATGAAACATTTCATGTTATACTTTCTACAGATTTGTGTGATTTACAGGTTGAGGCTGCATTGAGGATATTGAAGAGAAGAAAGAAAGCAATTTGTTGGGAGATGACTAATATTGTTGTGATTAGTCTGGCATTATGTATGCATAGAATTTACATGGTAGGGGATTACAAATCTAAAGAATAATAAGAACGCCATCTCAATCCCGAGATAAAAGCAGTGGTAAGGAAGAAAGCTATAAAGTTGTTAGATGATGTGATTGTATACCTTATCTCTAATAGCAAGTGGCTAAGTCCGGTACAATGTGTTCCCAAAAAGGGAGGTATGGCTGTTGTAAGGATTAAATAATGAATCGATTCCTACAAGAACAGGGACCAGTGTCGTATTTGTATGGATTACCAGAAACTAAATGAGGCTACCTGGAAAGATCATTATCCTGTACAATTCATTGATCAGAGCTTGACAGTTGTACTACTGCTACTTAGATGGGTATTCCGGGCACAATCAGATCTTAATTGCATCCTAAGATTAGGAAAAGATCACATTTGCCTTTCCATATGGAAAATATGATTTCAAACACATGCCTTTTGGACTTTGCAATGCACCAGTGACTTTTCAAAGGTGTATGGTGGCCATTTTTTAGAACATGGTGGATGATTTTGTAGAGGTATTCATGGATGATTTTTCATTCCTTGGGAATTCTTTTAGGTATGTCTACGGTATCTTTATAAGGTGCTTCCTAGATGTGAAGACACCAACTTAGTATTAAACTAGAAGAAGTATCATTATTTTATTACAGAGGGGATAGTATTGGGACACAGTGTGTCTAAATCTGGTTTGGAAGTGATAAGGAAAAAATAGAAGTCATTGAGAATTTACTTCCTTTTATTTCTGTAAAATGGGGTGCGTAGTTTTCTTGGCCATGCTGGTTTTTAACGGCGATTCATCAAGGATTTTCCCAAGATTTCACATCCCATGTGCATCCTTTCATAAAAGGAGGAGATTTTTGACTTTGATGCATTGTGTTTCAGAGGTTTTGAGATGTTAAAACGGAGCTTAATTGAGGCTCCTATTCTAATTGAACTTAAGAAGTACCGTTTGAACTTATGTGTGATGCTACTAATGTAGCAGTATGTGCGTTGTTGGGACAGGAAAAGAATAGAGTGTTCCACCACATATATTATACAAGCAAGACCCTTGACTCTATGCAAGAAAATTACACAGTAACTGCGAAGGAGATTCTAGCTCTAGTGTTCACCTTCAATAAGTTTAGATCGTATTTTGTAAGCACCAAAGTAATTGTCTTCATTGGCCATGCATCTATCAGGTACTGATTCACTAAAAAGGAGGATAAACCAAGACTAATTTGTTGTATACTACTTATCCAACAATTTGACCATGAGATCAAAAGATAGGAAAGGTACAAAAATCAGATAGCGGACCACTTATAATTGTTGGAGGACTTCTAACATGTAAATTAGGCTGAGCGAATACGGAAAAAGTTTCGAGATGAGAAATTTATGGGTTTGCACCTTGCCTGTGCAAGCTGAAGCACTCCCAGGTGCGCTGAGCCAGCACAAGACGAATAGAGGCGCTTCTTAGGCAGTATATAAGCGCACCGCGCCTTTATTGCCTAAAAGCCCAACTTTTAAAAAAATTCTGTTTTAAACCCGGATTTTGCCTGATCCACCACAAATAAAACCCTCCAAATCCCCTATTCATCCCCCATTCCAACGATTTCACCCCCATAAACAACCAAAACCTTTCTTTTTCTTCTTCCCCAACTCTTTTCCTCCCCTAATTAAACCCCGCTACCCTCCAGAAACACCTCTAACAACACCTCTCTCTCCCTCACCGCCTATAAATCCCACCCTTCTCCACTTTCTTTTCTACTCCATTCAAAAATATTTCTTATCCCTCTCGACAAATACTCCATCCACCCCACCCCCCACCCCGCAAATTTCTCACTTTTTTTTCTTAAAAGGGTTTAATGACACCTAAAGTAAAGAATGTGACGGCTTTGAAGAGGTCTCAAATGGGTGAACTTGCGGGTCCTTAAGTGGCCGGGAACCTGTGCAAAAATATGGTATGAAGGCAGTAGAGAGGTATGAGTGGGAATAGTTCGAGTGTCAACGAAAAGCGAAATACATACTGTATGAATATGCGCATAAGGTAAGGTTATAGTCTAAATTTTCTACTATATATAAAACTGTGAATGAGTTAGAATTTTGGCGTAAGTTTGATAATCCTGGATATTGTAATTTGACTTTGGTGAATGAATTTTATTCAAATTGGTTAACTGATACTATGTATAAGAATGTGACTGTGAGGGGATAAAATGTAACATGTTAAAATATAAAATTATCTTCCCGAGTTGTGAATAAGGTGTTCGCGACCCCAAATTGTGATTCAAACTTTTTAAAAAAATTTGAACGATAATCATCCGTATATGATATCCGACAAACTTTGTGTGGGGTTGACTTTCACTACAAGAAAAATGATTTTTTAACAAAGGGAAAGGTGGTTGTTATAAGTCCAAATCCAGTCGCTAAAAGTAATTAAAAACCGTCATAAATCCAGTCATCGCCGGTCTTTCAAAGTCCTGAGGTTAAAAGTTAACTACCGAATTCAAATCCGGTCGTTAAAAGGTTTTTTCGTGACAACATAAATTGCGGTCGTTATATGGCCTTTTTAAGGACTGGATTTGCCCTTTGTACAAGCACTTCTAACAACCAAATTTTTTTTCGTTAATTATATTCGAATTTCAATACCAATACTATTAAAGACCAAATTTTTTGGCGCTAATTGTAGCTTATTAAAATAATTTTAAGAATCCAATAATAAGATAGTTTAAAGGAACCAATTTCATTCGTTGTTATAGAAAATTTTATACAGTAAATAAAAAAACAGTCAAAACAAACTAAATAATTGAATTCATAATAGAAAGTTTCATGGTTAATAAAAAAAACTAACTACAACAAGATATATCATATTCAAGTAGCATAACATATCTGTATAAACTCCTAAAAAGAGAAAAATTGCAAAAACATAAATGATATGACATTGTGTTTAATTTAAACAACCCCTAACAAAAGTAAAAGCCATCTTGAACTTCATGTTTCTCTATACATTGTTGAACGATATATTATTCGTTTTGAAATTCAAGATATGTAAGAAAAAAACTTATGTCAATTTAAAACAAGGAATAATAAAAGTATGTACTAAAACATTCTTTAAAAGATGCAAAACATTAAACATTGAAAAAAATGAAGCCATGTAAACAATAAGTTGTGATCTCTTCCCAACATCTAGTAAGTATTTAACGATATTCTGCAATGATCAACAATGATTTTGTAAGGCCAACAAAACAAAATACACTGACAAATAACTAGTATAACTATTTCCTGCTTTCCTCTAAAAAATCAAAATCAATTATCATACAAATTTTGTACAAACTTAATTATAAGCTTATTAGTAGTATTAATGAGGTATTGTTTCTTTTTTAGTTGTAGAAAAGTACATAATAAAAAAGAGAGGAATACGATGGGTCATCTTTTGGGAAGCAGACTTCTAGTTCAATACATAAATCACTCAAGAAAAAGTATGACACCCATCAGACAAAAATAGAGAGAACATCCAAAGGCACCAATGTAGTTTTTTTTAAGAGGGCGGCATAATATATTTTCTTCTTGCTACAGTAGCATCTCTAATATGAATAAAGCAGAACATGAAAACATTCCAGATGTGCCAATATCAAGAGTTCGTAGAATAAGATTCATTAGGCCTAACAAGAATGATCAATAAGGATTGGAAGATACTATGGGAATATACCAAAAAATAGGGGAGATGCGTATACTTCAAGGAAAAACACATGCAAATATAGAACATTGATACAGAGAAGTAAATCGACTAGAAGATAAAATGTCAAATGAAGCATTCATGTAGTAGGAAGGGATTCAGTTAATAATTTAATCAATTAACAGTTGACTGTGAGAGAATAATGAACATGGATAAAATAGGCATGCCAAAATTGAGAATTAAGACAAGAAGGGTCAGCATGCAGAGGCAGTAGATCCACACCTAGCTTATTCGATCCCTGCCATGCGACCAACATCATACCGAAGTCATAAGGCGTGTGAAGTTATAGACACAAGCAGCTCAAGGTTTCAAAATGGTCCACACAGAATGGTTACACTGTCTGTGGATAAGAAATATGAGATTTTCTGAACAAAGGAGTAGAGAGTCAAATGCCATTGCAAAAGAGACAATTTTTATTTGTAGTATTTGAGGCCCACCCAGGATTATCTGTCTCATGTCTACTTTCAGATTTTGTTGTGACTGAGTACGATCTATAGGATTTATCGGATAGCTATTTGTGTGTAGTTAGCTATCCATATTATTATTTCTTTACATCAGTGATTAATGAAATGGTTAGTTACAAAAAAGTATTTGCGCAGAAATTGGCTTGGCAGAAAAAAGATGTGAGGCATTTTTAAGATGTTTCACTTAGTAATCAGACTGATGATAAAGTTTTTGAAATTTTAGCCAGGATTTTGTGTACTGTATATGTTCGGATTAATATTATCTTTGGTGATATTGTTGTCGTAAACAAGGATCGTATAGGTAATCGAGGATTCATTGAGAACATAACATATACTATATTTTTGAAATGCAATATAATATTCACTATGAAACAATGCGACAAAAATCTTGGTACTAGAAAAATAGGTATTTATATATATGCTTAAATACAACGGACAGACAACATGATCATTTAGATATGGCTTCCATCTATTGAAAAATGGTACCATTAGCAACCTCCGAATAGAACACTACTTTCACCTAAAACATAAAAACATAGGGTATGCTTGTCCAAATAACAAGATGAAGAGTAAAAATTAGGGGCAACAATTAAAATACAACATCCACTATGCAATGGGACTTGATTTTGCACTCTACTAGAGGCAATTAGAATATTGATACTGGGAAGCAATTGTACATGGTAAATTGCCAGCAGGTTATAAGAAGAAACTAAAGAAAAACTTGAGCTTTCAAAGTCCTTCTACGTATCTTGAGTACACCATAAAGATAAAGAAAAATCTATTTACTAATCTGTTTAATGGTACTATCTATTTATCACTTGAAGACTCAAGTGTTGAAGGCTGACCAAGTAGTACTCTACCATGATGTTCATATTTTCGCTCCAGCTCATCCATGCATTCATATTTGTTCTCTAACTCATTCATGCATCATTTTAGTGATTCATTTTCTTTTTCACATGCATTCAATTTATCTAACAATGCAGTCTTCGAATAGTTCCCACCTTTAAACTCTTTAGCCGTTATCCCTCCACCAAATCCAATTACATGACTCTTAGATTGAGGTAAAAAAAACACTTTTCTACAACATCAATATTTGTAATAGAAGAATCAGATTGAACCAATTTTTGGATTTCAGCCTGTAGAATACAAAAATACTTAAAATAATACAACACGCAAAGTTAAATGATTAAAAATAAAATTTATCACTAAACATACATATTATGCATTAGTTTCAGGTTCGACAAGCTTGTAATCCTTCTTACATTTCTCCAAGAAGATCTTATGCATTTTTGGTTGTTCACCGTCTTTACCTCCCTTAACATACAAATAAACAAGTAAAGAAAATCATCTTAAATAGTTTTATAAAATAAGAGGCTTCTTCAAGAGTTACAAAACTTACTTAACAATTCACAAGTAATTTCTCTAATAGGCTTACTCCCCGTACGATGAGGAATACTCAACTTGGACCTGTTGACAATGTTTATTTAACTTGTTTCAATTATTCACAACATACCTTAAAAATTATAGTTAGTATATTCAAATAACATGTTAATAAATAAATACTTTTGAGTTATACCATAAACTTGTGACTTTACAAATGCTCCTTAACCAGCCTTTCCCAATCACACTTGTCTACCCCTCTGGGCACATCTCTTAGAGCATCACCAAATGGCTTAGACTTCATAATCTGGTGAAGTGCTCCTTTATAATTATTCCACAAACTTCTCATATTTGAAGGATATGTTATTTCTTAACATTATGTAGTCACAGCTAAATTTATCCTATAATATTTCACAGGTACCATTAAACAAAATCTAAAACATTCAGCCAAACTAGAAGTGAACTGAATCTAGATTTCCTACTTATGGTACTCTTCCAGTGGATGGTGATATATATGTCATGAGAAATGCATGATTATCCGGTTGACTGGATCAAGTGAAAAATGAAAAAAATAAGCGAGATCGAGAGAGTAGATAATACAAACTACAACAGCAATGCGTATGTTATTTTGCAAACATTACTATAATGTTATATATATATATATATTGTTTGGTATAAAATGTACCACGTTAATTTTACTCTTTCATGATGAGAAGTGAGCGACGAAGCTATCAGTTATAGCTCTCTAAATAATTATCATAACATTCGACATGTTCGACATAAAATGTGTCCCGTTAGTGTTTCTTTTTCAAGATGAGAAAGTAAAAAATGAAGCGATAAGCTAATACCTCCGTAAATACCATAATAAAATCCCAAATTTTTGCATAAAATTTGTTGTTGTCTTGCATTTTTCCATAAGAGAAGTCAGATCTAATGCAATTAGCTAAAAACTCTCTAAATACTTACCTTAATAGTCGCACATGCTTTTCATAATTATGGAGCATTGATCTTACGTTTTTGGTATGAGAAGTCAATTATTAAGCTAATAAAACTCTACAAATACTCACAATAACAACATCCCATATGTTCTCTAGCTGATCTTCTATAATTTTTGTCCATGAGTGCACCCGTAATGAGAACATATTACGATCACGAATTAAAATACCCAAGTTTCTCACAGATGAGGAACAATTCTTTCTAACAACTCGATTGGTAAAACTAATATTCAACTTTTCTCTAGGTTTGAGTCGTGCAACATTTTTACAAATGTTTGTTCTTCTAACCTTTTTTGCATTTTCAGACTCACATGCACCTGCGTATTAGCTCATATCGGATATAAAGAAGTGTGTCATCATACATTAACCACAAAAGAACATAGTTTGAGACAGCAAATACTTATTTTATTTGTTTGAGTATCTTGCATCAGTTCGACTTATGGAGAGCAAGTAACATTATTTTTAGCTTGATCAAAACCAGGAGGTACACGATCAATATTTTTTACTCGATCATTTCGATAAGATGTTGATGGATTGATGTTTAGACTTTTCCTTATTGGAGTTCTTTTTTAAGCCCTTACTCTTACCGATCCCAAATATCATACGCTTATCCCTCGTCCCCTAATTGCTAAAGTGTTGTTAGACCGGCAAACAACTTGATCTAACTGCATGCATATATGTCAAGGACTTGGGCATTGGTCTTTACATGGATGATGGCAAAATAGTGCAACACAAGTTCAAGGTGCTTGGTTTTGGCAAGGCAGCTTGAACGTGCAAGCCTTACGTGCGGGCCAGAGTCATTGGCAAGGAAGCGTGGTTGCTTGACAAGGCAAGGTTGTGAAGTCTTGACAATGGCAAGAACAAAGGCAGTTCACGTGAATTGCTGAAATAAAACTAAGCGTTGGAGGACAACTAAAATATTCTAAGTGTTGGAAGCTGGTTGAAATATTCTAAGTGTTGGAATGTAGCCTGGAATATTCTAAGTGTTAAATATTAGTATTTCGTGTAGATAAGAATGTAATTTGAATTAGATTCTATCTGTTAGAAATATAGTTGTTGGAAACTTAGTTTGAACCCTGTGATGATAAGTGTCGGACATGTGTCATTTGTAAGTGCCACATGTAACTGCCATATGCAGAAATTTTATTAAGGGTGGAAATTCTTCTAAGGCTTAGACAGAGTGTTTTTAGCCTTAGAAAAATTTGTGAGGCCTTCCTTTAGAGTTCCTGTAAAGTCTGTTTGTCGTTTAATTTTGCTGCTAAAAGTATTTTTATACTTAGTCAAATTCGTGGGTGTAAAATAGGTTTAGTGTAATAGACGTTTGTAAGATTTACCTAAAGTGGTGTTTCATAAAAATAAATCGACCCTCTTTCAATAGGTATCAGAGTACGGTTGAACGATGGTGAAGAACGAAGAACTGTGGGAACTGGCACGAAAAATTGAAGCATTCATTGGGTTTACATATGATATTTTGGGAGACTCTACGTTTGTGGATTTGTTTACACAAGTCATTGATTTGAGACTTGATGTTGTGAAAGTTCAGGGGGAGATTGGTGTATATCGATAGAATGTTGATAATCATATCACTGAAATCTTAGATTTTCGTATCACAACTACGCAACAACTTGAGGGACTGCAGAAGGAAAATGAGAACGTTCGTGATGAGCTCGTTGTATTGTGTGGGGTGTGGCTATGTTAAGTTCAAATTGTGTTGAATCATATAAGGTTAAAATTCCAGAACCTAAGGCCTTTAGTGGTGCAAGAAGTGCTAAAGAACTGGAAAATTTCATTTGGGACAAGGAACAGTATTTTACTGCTGCAAGGGTGCCTGACGCTGACAAGTGAAACATTACCACAATGTATTTGACGGTTGATGCTAAACTTAGGTGGAGGACTCGAAATGCAGATGATGTAAGTGCTGGTCGTCCTAGAGTTGATACATAGGATAAGTTAATAAATGAAATGCATAATCAATTTCTTCCTAGCAACGCATCTTGGCTTGGAAGGGATAAATTGAAAAGGCTAAGGCAAACGGGTTCGGTAAGGGAATACATTAAAGAATTTACCTATGTGATGTTAGACATATAAAATATGTCCGATGAGGATAAATTACACAACTTCATTTCGGGTATGCAAGGATAGGCTCAAAACGAACTTCGGAGGCAGAATGTTAAAGATCTACCTAGTGCAATTGCTGCTGGAGATTCGTTGGTTAATTTTTAGACGACTCGTCCTTTGACAGATGCTCCTTCCACATCAAAAACTAAAAAAAAGAAAAATAAGAAAGGGGAATGGAAAAAGGATAGTCGTATGGACAGTACAAATGACAAAGGAAAGTCACAAGTGAAGGATGGAAAAGACAGACCAAAGAACGAAGATGGTAATTCTAAGGGTTATTGGACTTGTGGTGGTCCTCATTTACCCAAATCTTGTCCGAACTGGGAAAAAGTAAATGCTTTGCTTGCTGGAAATGTGAATCAAAGGGAGGAGGATGAGGAAATTGTTGCTGCAATCGCAAACCCATTACGATTTTCCTTCAACCATATTACAGGGATTAATAATGTTGGAGTAATGTCTAAAACTTCGAATCCTCATGTTTCCGTAATTCATATGGAAATGGTGTATACAGGGGCACTCATACGTTTGTAGATGTAACAATTGCTACAAAATTGGGGCTGCAGTTATCTAAAAGCCCCTCCTACGTAAAAACAATCAATGTTAAGGCACATGCCATTGTGGGTATGGCTTATGGTGTGTCTATGTCGACTGGAAGTTGGGTAGGAAAACATAATTTGATTTTGATGCCGCTTGGTGAATTTGAAATCATACTTGTTATTGATTTTCTATGAAAATTCCAGTTTTTTCCGTTTCCTCACTTAGATGGAGTGATGGTCATGAATGGAAACAATGCTGGATTTCTCAAAGGAGTTCATCCATTTGGAACATTAATAAAGTTGCAAAGAATAAGGACAAGGGAATGATCTTGTCTGCTATGTCAATCGACAAATGGTTGAAGAAACGTGATGACACTATACTTGCTGCCTTGGTCAAAGTGAAACGTTATGTTATGATGGAAGTGCTTGATTGTGTTGTTGAATTGCTTAAACAGTATGCTGATGTTATGCCGCCTGAATCACCAAAGAAATTACCACTAAGGAGGGATATTGATCATAAAATTGAGTTGCTGCCTCGTACGGTTGCTCTTGCACAGGCTTCTAATTGTATGGCTCCTAAGGAATTGGTTGAATTACGCAAACAATTGAACTAGTATTGGATACTGGATTGATTCAGCCATCTAAGGCTCCATATGGTGCTCCTATTTTATTTCAAAAGAAACAAGATGGGACGATGATAATGTGTTTAGATTACAGGCGCTGAACAAGGCAACTATAAAGAACAAGTATCCGGTTCCATTGGTGCAAGATTTGATGGACATGTTGAGTAAGGCATGCTGGTTCACAAAACTTGATCTCAGAGAGGGTTATTGGCAAGATAGGATAGCAGAGGGTGCTGAACGAAAACAACATCTGTAACTAGATATGGTTCATATGAATTCCTTGTAGTGCCATTTTGGCTGATTAATGCTCCGGCAATGTTTTGCAACTTAATAAATAATGTACTGTTTGACTATCTTGATGACTTTGTTGTTGTCTATCTAGATGATATTGTTATATAAAGTCGAACATTGGAGGAACATGTGAATCACATAAGTTTGGTTCTGTCTCTGTTGAGAAAATACATACTTTATGTTATGATGGAAAAGTGTGAAATTGCTCAAGAAGCGATAAAATTCTTGGGGCATCTTGTTAGTAAAAACAAAGTTAGAATTAATCCTAAGAAAGTGCAAGCCATTGTCGATTGGCAAGAACCTCGTCATGTGAAGGATTTGAGGTCGTTTCATGGCTTGGCTAACTATTACAAAAAATTCATGGCTGGTTATGAAAAGGGCAGGGCTTTGCTTTGACAGATTTGTTGAAAA